>CM060294.1:2688806-2841067 GCA_030684275.1 Acipenser oxyrinchus oxyrinchus
GTCCACTCAGCCACGTACACAATCTCTGTCCTGTCCACTCAGCCACGTGCACAATCTCTGTCCTGTCCACTCAGCCACGTGCACAATCTCTGTCCTGTCCACTCAGCCACGTGCACAATCTCTGTCCTGTCCACTCAGCCACGTGCACAATCTCTGTCCTGTCCACTCAGCCACGTGCACAATCTCTGTCCTGTCCACTCAGCCACGTACACAATCTCTGTCCTGTCCACTCAGCCACGTACACAATCTCTGTCCTGTCCACTCTGCCACATACACAATCTCTGTCCTGTCCACTCTGTCACGTACACAATCTCTGTCCTGTCCACTCTGCCACATACACAATCTCTGTCCTGTCCACTCTGTCACGTACACAATCTCTGTCCTGTCCACTCTGTCACGTACACAATCTCTGTCCTGTCCACTCTGCCACGTACACAATCTCTGTCCTGTCCACTCAGCCACGTACACAATCTCTGTCCTGTCCACTCTGCCACGTACACAATCTCTGTCCTGTCCACTCTGCCACGTACACAATCTCTGTCCTGTCCACTCTGCCACGTACACAATCTCTGTCCTGTCCACTCTGCCACGTACACAATCTCTGTCCTGTCCACTCTGCCACGTACACAATCTCTGTCCTGTCCACTCAGCCACGTACACAATCTCTGTCCTGTCCACTCAGCCACGTACACAATCTCTGTCCTGTCCACTCAGCCACGTACACAATCTCTGTCCTGTCCACTCAGCCACGTACACAATCTCTGTCCTGTCCACTCTGCCACGTACACAATCTCTGTCCTGTCCACTCAGCCACGTACACAATCTCTGTCCTGTCCACTCTGTCACGTACACAATCTCTGTCCTGTCCACTCAGCCACGTACACAATCTCTGTCCTGTCCACTCTGTCACGTACACAATCTCTGTCCTGTCCACTCTGCCACGTACACAATCTCTGTCCTGTCCACTCTGCCACGTACACAATCTCTGTCCTGTCCACTCTGCCACGTACACAATCTCTGTCCTGTCCACTCTGCCACGTACACAATCTCTGTCCTGTCCACTCTGCCACGTACACAATCTCTGTCCTGTCCACTCTGTCACGTACACAATCTCTGTCCTGTCCACTCAGCCACGTACACAATCTCTGTCCTGTCCACTCAGCCACGTACACAATCTCTGTCCTGTCCACTCAGCCACGTACACAATCTCTGTCCTGTCCACTCAGCCACGTACACAATCTCTGTCCTGTCCACTCAGCCACGTACACAATCTCTGTCCTGTCCACTCTGCCACGTACACAATCTCTGTCCTGTCCACTCTGTCACGTACACAATCTCTGTCCTGTCCACTCTGTCACGTACACAATCTCTGTCCTGTCCACTCAGCCACGTGCACAATCTCTGTCCTGTCCACTCAGCCACGTGCACAATCTCTGTCCTGTCCACTCAGCCACGTGCACAATCTCTGTCCTGTCCACTCAGCCACGTGCACAATCTCTGTCCTGTCCACTCAGCCACGTGCACAATCTCTGTCCTGTCCACTCTGCCACGTGCACAATCTCTGTCCTGTCCACTCTGCCACGTACACAATCTCTGTCCTGTCCACTCTGCCACGTACACAATCTCTGTCCTGTCCACTCAGCCACGTACACAATCTCTGTCCTGTCCACTCAGCCACGTACACAATCTCTGTCCTGTCCACTCAGCCACGTACACAATCTCTGTCCTGTCCACTCAGCCACGTACACAATCTCTGTCCTGTCCACTCAGCCACGTACACAATCTCTGTCCTGTCCACTCAGCCACGTACACAATCTCTGTCCTGTCCACTCAGCCACGTACACAATCTCTGTCCTGTCCACTCTGTCACGTACACAATCTCTGTCCTGTCCACTCTGTCACGTACACAATCTCTGTCTTGTCCACTCTGCCACGTACACAATCTCTGTCCTGTCCACTCTGCCACGTACACAATCTCTGTCTTGTCCACTCTGCCACGTACACAATCTCTGTCCTGTCCACTCTGTCACGTACACAATCTCTGTCCTGTCCACTCAGCCACGTACACAATCTCTGTCCTGTCCACTCTGCCACGTACACAATCTCTGTCCTGTCCACTCTGCCACGTACACAATCTCTGTCCTGTCCACTCAGCCACGTACACAATCTCTGTCCTGTCCACTCTGTCACGTACACAATCTCTGTCTTGTCCACTCAGCCACGTACACAATCTCTGTCCTGTCCACTCAGCCACGTACACAATCTCTGTCCTGTCCACTCTGTCACGTACACAATCTCTGTCCTGTCCACTCTGTCACGTACACAATCTCTGTCTTGTCCACTCAGCCACGTACACAATCTCTGTCCTGTCCACTCTGCCATGTACACAATCTCTGTCTTGTCCACTCTGTCACGTACACAATCTCTGTCCTGTCCACTCTGTCACCTACACAATCTCTGTCCTGTCCACTCTGTCACGTACACAATCTCTGTCCTGTCCACTCTGTCACGTACACAATCTCTGTCTTGTCCACTCAGCCATGTATACATTCTTGATAAGAGCAGTTTTAACCATACCAGTGATTAGTTATTGTAAACCTTCATAACCCTTATTTCAAACATTACAGTTGAACCCTGCAATTAAACAATCAAATTACAGACTAACTTGTGAGGAAATCAATGCAGCACTTAAGTCATGTACTGGGACACATATGTTTTTATATATTTAAACACACGTTGTTACATCTTGGTATAACTTCATCATTTTTATATACAAATTGATGGTTTACTTTTTGTAGTCTTTAAAGCTGCAGTATCCCACAATCATGCTACATTTTTTTCTACAACATGATTCATTGGAGACTGACTGTTACTTTCTTCCATAGTTTACCCGCCTGTGCTGTCTAGTTAATACACAAACAGACCTTGTTGAATGTACGGTCTCTTGACACCTCCGAGTCCTCAGATGGTCATCTGTGGCAAGTTGGCTTTGTGGTGCAGTCAGGCCAGGAAATGAATGGAATACACCACATGCAAGTACAATGGGGAGAGATGTAAACGCGCTTGTTTCTTTATTAAATAAAATATTTAAACCAAAACAAAACACTTTACAAAACAAAAGAGCTTGTTGGCCAAACCAAACAGACAAAACAAAGTGAACACTAAATCAAACAAGTACTGTTCTGGTTTAAGCCAGCACGAGTAGCAATTGCTTACTTTCTTTTTCCTCCTCTGGAGAACCCACCCTGTTCAGCCAAAGCTGCAGGTCTTATGTATTGAGGCTGAGGGGTCGACTGGCTATCAATGACCTAATTTACCCCTCAACCACATTCGGCACTGGTTTTATCATGATCGTGGTCAACAGCCAGTTTATCAATAAGCACTCGCTGCCGACCACGCATTCTCACGATTTTATCTGGATGGGTGGGGTATACTCCGTCACACCATCCCTTTCATATTTAGAAGTTACTGTTCAACATTTTGTTTTTCAAGCTACATGATAGCGATCAGATTGTTTTGTCTACAAGGACTCCTTGTTAAATCACATCCTAAAGGCACCATTGCATGGAATAAGGTAAGCTATGAACATATATTGAATGTATTTTTAATGTGGATATTTAAAACAGTTAACATGTGAAAATGAATACAAGGCAAATAAAGCAGCACAACCCAGGCACAAGTAAAGCTGTTAGCTGTCTCTGCCACGGATGTTAGTTATGTGAAACACGCCCTGGCTATAAATACTCTTATGTGTATAAGGATAGTAAATTGTACAGTTGTTTAGTGTAGGCTAATGTGTTACACTTAGAATAATTTATAACAAGTTACTGTTTTTACACAGACTCTGGAACTCTCTCCCAGCTTTGGTGAGTGATGCTCCCACCATCGCTCGCTTCAAATCAGCTCTCAAGACCCGCCTGTTCTCTTGCTTTCCATGCTCTTTAAGCCTGATCTCTGCTATTAGCTGCTGTGTTGCTGCTACTGTCATGTATTATGAACTTTCCTCTGTATTTAATGTATTATGCTTTGGTTTTTTTTTACTGTATATCATGTATGATGCATTTCTCTGTATTTAAAGTATGATGGATTTTCTTCTTGTTACTGCATCTTGTAAAGCGCTTTGTGATGGTTGTGCACTATGAAAGGTGCTATATAAAATAAAGGTTGATTGATTAATTTAACTTTGCTGTTGTTCGTGTTTCCCATTATTTTAATTTTTTTTTTACACGATTCTGTCTGAGGAATTGTGTCTAATGTAGTATTACTTGTATAGCTATTAATTAGTTATTATAATTTAGTATTGGCGTTAACTATTACAGTACAGTATTTATTTTGTTCACTGTTGGTGTATACACACAGACACAATTACTGTAAATACAGACAACCTTGCCTGTTTGTTAGCTATTCGGTTTTATTTATGTACTTATTTTTTAATGCTACTTATCTATTTTTTTATTTAGCTTACTTAACATTTACAGCATGTGTTCATATTTATAACAAGTTACTGTTTTTACACAGTGGGTACATTTGGGACTTTGTGTTCTATGCACGTTTCATACCACATGTCTTTCTAGTCTTGTGTTTTCACCAGTTTTCCCAACTCGAACTCAACATGCTTCCTCTTCAGATGCACTGTTGTTTTGTGGGGCTCAGCACTGGCTGTGTGATGTGCTTCATCGATGTCCAGACTGCACTTGTAGATCTCGCTCCTATTATGCACTGGACTTGCCTCACCTCAGGACCACATTACTGGATAATCATAATAATAATAATAATAATAATAATCAGCTAATGCACTATGTCATTGTATACAGAGCATCAAAAGAAGCTTATCATTATTATAACTCATTTCTTTTCATCCTTGACCATGACACTCTTGAGTGACTGAAGCAGATGCACTTAATCACCTAATTAGTGAAACAGTTGATTGGACGCGGGATATGGAGTGATTTCAGCTGTTGAATTGCAAGCTTGAATAAAAGCAATAAAGAAAATCACAGAAAGAAAAAACAATATGCCACGTCTATCAAGAGAGCAGCGCCTTCGTGCAATCGGCATGTTGGAGGCTGGACTAGGGCAGCGTGCTGTGGCTCGCCGTCTTGGGAGCTCACAGCCAGCGATTTCTAACCTGGCGAGACAGTATAACCAGACACACTCTGTCAATGACAGCGCCACAGACTGAGAGACCAAGAGTCACACCTGCCCAAGATCGACAGATCATTTTCCAGCATCTTCGTGATATCAATTGTTAATCAGCACAATAAAAAGTCACTGCACCTGCTCTTAAACAGAGTTTGTCATTTTTCGATCACATCTAGTGAATTTTATCCAAATATAAGTGATACGTTTCTTTTGATGCTCAAATATAAGTGATACTTTTCTTTTGATGCTCAAATATTAAAGTGTTAAGTTTCTTTTGATTCTCAGTATAGATATAACGTGTTGCATCCTAGTTCATATTGTATTTTAGTAGTAGTATTATTGTCACTAACTGTAAGCTACACTGTATTTAAATAGGAAGTTTGCATTCATTGTGACCCTGTGTTGCCCTGTAGCACCTGTAGGTCACTTTGGATAAAGGCAGCTGCCAAATACTGTCTCTTGTACTGATAGTAAAAGACCTGCGTTGTTATGTTACATCTTTTTAACAGCTGCCTGTGTAAAGAACTACATCACCCATCATCCCTCCCTGTTGCTGCCAGTGTAGAGGCATGCTGGGAGCTGTAGTTTCCATTCAGATTCTTTTAGTGCTGATCATTTCATTAGTCTTTCTTCCCTTTACCTTTCTATGATGTTAGCAATCATTCCGAGCTGCTCTTATTTTTTATTGCAGTTACTCAGACACTGAAAGATTGTAACAGACTCGTAAAATAACTGGACGTTATTATAATATTTGTTTAAAGTTTTAGCATCTGTTACACTAATGTTTATTTATTTAGCAGACACCTTTATCCAAGGCGACTTACAGAGACTAGGGTGTGTGAACTATGCATCAGCTGCAGAGTCACTTACAATTACGTCTCACCCGAAAGACGGAGCACAAGGAGGTTAAGTGACTTGCTCAGGGTCACACAATGAGTCAGTGGCTGAGGTGGGATTCGAATCAGGGACCTCCTGGTTACAAACCCTTTTCTTTAACCACTGGACCACACAGCCTCCACAACATATGAACCTTGCTGCTGCAGCTGCACTTAATTGAGTGTCAGAATACCTGAGCGGGTTATTCCAATCAACTTTAGATAATTGCTAAATAAGCAATAGCGTTTTCTTCTTAATTAACAGAAAGCTAATGTCAGTTTTATTCGGTAGAATTGGGAGACTAACATAAATCCATTGTAAGCTACGTATGTTTCCCTATCTCTGTACTGGCCATCCATGGGTGCGCGTGGTTTATTTCTATCAGGCCGATCCTATGACATTTCACTAAAATTAGAAGGATTGAATGGGTTGATAATCTGTAATTAGTTGGTTAATTAATTCAATATGTGTCTAATTAAGGGGTCTTTAAATACTCCCCGTTTCTCTGCTACAGAACACAATCTCTGTCCTGTACACTCAGCCACGTACACAATCTCTGTCCTGTCCACTCTGCCACGTACACAATCTCTGTCCTGTCCACTCAGCCACGTACACAATCTCTGTCCTGTCCACTCTGTCACGTACACAATCTCTGTCTTGTCCACTCAGCCACGTACACAATCTCTGTCCTGTCCACTCAGCCACGTACACAATCTCTGTCTTGTCCACTCTGTCACATACACAATCTCTGTCCTGTCCACTCTGTCACGTACACAATCTCTGTCCTGTCCACTCAGCCACGTACACAATCTCTGTCCTGTCCACTCAGCCACGTACACAATCTCTGTCCTGTCCACTCAGCCACGTACACAATCTCTGTCCTGTCCACTCAGCCACGTACACAATCTCTGTCCTGTCCACTCAACCACATACACAATCTCTGTCCTGTCCACTCAGCCACGTACACAATCTCTGTCCTGTCCACTCAGCCACGTACACAATCTCTGTCTTGTCCACTCTGTCACGTATACATTCTTGATAAGAGCAGTTTTAACCATACCAGTGATTAGTTATTGTAAACCTTCATAACCCTTATTTCAAACATTACAGTTGAACCCTGCAATTCAACAATCAAATTACAGACTAACTTGTGAGGAAATCAATGCAGCACTTAAGTCATGTACTGGGACACATATGTTTTTATATATTTAAACACACGTTGTTACATCTTGGTATAACTTCATCATTTTTATATACAAATTGATGGTTTACTTTTTGTAGTCTTTAAAGCTGCAGTATCCCACAATCATGCTACATTTTTTTCTACAACATGATTCATTGGAGACTGACTGTTACTTTCTTCCATAGTTTACCCGCCTGTGCTGTCTAGTTAATACACAAACAGACCTTGTTGAATGTACGGTCTCTTGACACCTCCGAGTCCTCAGATGGTCATCTGTGGCAAGCTGGCTTTGTGGTGCAGTCAGGCCAGGAAATGAATGGAATACACCACATGCAAGTACAATGGGGAGAGATGTAAACGCGCTTGTTTCTTTATTAAATAAAATATTTAAACCAAAACAAAACACTTTACAAAACAAAAGAGCTTGTTGGCCAAACCAAACAGACAAAACAAAGTGAACACTAAATCAAACAAGTACTGTTCTGGTTTAAGCCAGCACGAGTAGCAATTGCTTACTTTCTTACTTTCAATTGCAATAGCAATTGCTTACTTTCTTTTTCCTCCTCTGGAGAACCCACCCCGTTCAGCCAAAGCTGCAGGTCTTTTGTATTGAGGCTGAGGGGTCGACTGGCTATCAATTACCTAATTTACCCCTCAACCACATTCGGCACTGGTTTTATCATGTGCGTGGTCAACAGCCAGTTTATCAATAAGCACTCGCTGTTGACCACGCATTCTCACGATTTTATCTGGATGGGTGGGGTATACCCCGTCACACCATCCCTTTCATATTTAGAAGTTACTGTTCAACATTTTGTTTTTCAAGCTACATGATAGCGATCAGATTGTTTTGTCTACAAGGACTCCTTGTTAAATCACATCCTAAAGGCACCATTGCATGGAATAAGGTAAGCTATGAACATATATTGAATGTATTTTTAATGTGGATATTTAAAACAGTTAACATGTGAAAATGAATACAAGGCAAATAAAACAGCACAACCCAGGCACAAGTAAAGCTGCTAGCTGTCGCTGCCACCGATGTTAGTTATGTGAAACACGCCCTGGCTATAAATACTCTAATGTGTATAAGGATAGTAAATTGTACAGTTGTTTAGTGTAGGCTAATGTGTTACACTTAGAATAATTTATAACAAGTTACTGTTTTTACACAGTGGGTACATTTGGGACTTTGTGTTCTATGCACGTTTCATACCACATGTCTTTCTAGTCTTGTGTTTTCACCAGTTTTCCCAACTCGAACTCAACATGCTTCCTCTTCAGATGCACTGTTGTTTTGTGGGGCTCAGCACTGGCTGTGTGATGTGCTTCATCGATGTCCAGACTGCACTTGTAGATCTCGCTCCTATTATGCACTGGACTTGCCTCACCTCAGCACCACATTACTGGATAATAATAATAATAATAATAATAATAATAATAATAATAATCAGCTAATGCACTATGTCATTGTATACAGAGCATCAAAAGAAGCTTATCATTATTATAACTCATTTCTTTTCATCCTTGACCATGACACGCTTGAGTGACTGAAGCAGATGCACTTAATCACCTAATTAGTGAAACAGTTGATTGGACGCGGGATATGGAGTGATTTCAGCTGTTGAATTGCAAGCTTGAATAAAAGCAATAAAGAAAATCACAGAAAGAAAAAACAATATGCCACATCTGTCAAGAGAGCAGCGCCTTCGTGCGATCGGCATGTTGGAGGCTGGACTAGGGCAGCGTGCTGTGGCTCGCCGTCTTGGGTGCTCACAGCCAGCAATTTCAAACCTGGCGAGACAGTATAACCAGCCACACTCTGTCAATGACAGCGCCACAAACTGAGAGACCAAGAGTCACACCTGCCCAAGATCGACAGATCATTTTCCAGCATCTTCGTGATATCAATTGTTAATCAGCACAATAAAAAGTCACTGCACCTGCTCTTAAACAGAGTTTGTCATTTTTCGATCACATCTAGTGAATTTTATCCAAATAAAAGTGATACATTTCTTTTGATGCTCAAATATAAGTGATACTTTTCTTTTGATGCTCAAATATTAAAGTGTTAAGTTTCTTTTGATTCTCAGTATAGATATAACTTGTTGCATCCTAGTTCATATTGTATTTTAGTAGTAGTATTATTGTCACTAACTGTAAGCTACACTGTATTTAAATAGGAAGTTTGCATTCATTGTGACCCTGTGTTGCCCTGTAGCACCTGTAGGTCGCTTTGGATAAAGGCAGCTGCCAAATACTGTCTCTTGTACTGATAGTAAAAGACCTGCGTTGTTATGTTACATCTCTTTAACAGCTGCCTGTGTAAAGAACTACATCACCCATCATCCCTCCCTGTTGCTGCCAGTGTAGAGGCATGCTGGGAGCTGTAGTTTCCATTCAGATTCTTTTAGTGCTGATCATTTCATTAGTCTTTCTTCCCTTTACCTTTCTATGATGTTAGCAATCATTCCGAGCTGCTCTTATTTTTTATTGCAGTTACTCAGACACTGAAAGATTGTAACAGACTCGTAAAATAACTGGACGTTATTATAATATTTGTTTAAAGTTTTAGCATCTGTTACACCAATGTTTATTTATTTAGCAGACGCCTTTATCCAAGGCGACTTACAGAGACTAGGGTGTGTGAACTGTGCATCAGCTGCAGAGTCACTTACAACTACGTCTCACCCGAAAGACGGAGCACAAGGAGGTGAAGTGACTTGCTCAGGGTCACACAATGAGTCAGTGGCTGAGGTGGGATTTGAACCGGGGACCTCCTGGTTACAAGCCCTTTTCTTTAACCACTGGACCACACAGCCTCCACAGCATACGAAGCTTGCTGCTGCAGCTGCACTTAATTGAGTGTCAGAATACCTGAGCGGGTTATTCCAATCAACTTTAGATAATTGCTAAATAAGCAATAGCGTTTTCTTCTTAATTAACAGAAAGCTAATGTCGGTTTTATTCGGTAGAATTGGGAGACTAACATAAATCCATTGTAAGCTACGTATGTTTCCCTATCTCTGTACTGGCCATCCATGGGTGCGCGTGGTTTATTTCTATCAGGCCGATCCTATGACATTTCACTAAAATTAGAAGGATTGAATGGGTTGATAATCTGTAATTAGTTGGTTAATTAATTCAATATGTGTCTAATTAAGGGGTCTTTAAATACTCCCCGTTTCTCTGCTACAGAACACAATCTCTGTCCTGTCCACTCAGCCACGTACACAATCTCTGTCCTGTCCACTCTGTCACGTACACAATCTCTGTCCTGTCCACTCAGCCACGTACACAATCTCTGTCCTGTCCACTCTGTCACGTACACAATCTCTGTCTTGTCCACTCAGCCACGTACACAATCTCTGTCCTGTCCACTCAGCCACGTACACAATCTCTGTCTTGTCCACTCAGCCACGTACACAATCTCTGTCCTGTCCACTCTGCCACATACACAATCTCTGTCCTGTCCACTCTGCCACGTACACAATCTCTGTCCTGTCCACTCTGTCACGTATACATTCTTGATAAGAGCAGTTTTAACCATACCAGTGATTTGTTATTGTAAACCTTCGTAAACCTTCATAACCCTTATTTCAAACATTACAGTTGAACCCTGCAATTCAACAATCAAATTACAGACTAACTTGTGAGGAAATCAATGCAGCACTTAAGTCATGTACTGGGACACACATGTTTTTTATATATTTAAACACACGTTGTTACATCTTGGTATAACTTCATCATTTTTATATACAAATTGATGGTTTACTTTTTGTAGTCTTTAAAGCTGCAGTATCCCACAATCATGCTACATTTTTTTCTACAACATGATTCACTGGAGACTGACTGTTACTTTCTTCCATAGTTTACCCGCCTGTGCTGTCTAGTTAATACACAAACAGACCTTGTTGAATGTACGGTCTCTTGACACCTCCGAGTCCTCAGATGGTCATCTGTGGCAAGTTGGCTTTGTGGTGCAGTCAGGCCAGGAAATGAATGGAATACACCACAGGCAAGTACAATGGGGAGAGATGTAAACGCGCTTGTTTCTTTATTAAATAAAATATTTAAACCAAAACAAAACACTTTACAAAACAAAAGAGCTTGTTGGCCAAACCAAACAGACAAAACAAAGTGAGCACTAAATCAAACAAGTACTGTTCTGGTTTAAGCCAGCACGAGTAGCAATTGCTTACTTTCTTACTTTCAATTGCAATAGCAATTGCTTACTCTTTTCCTCCTCTGGAGAACCCACCCCGTTCAGCCAAAGCTGCAGGTCTTTTGTATTGAGGCTGAGGGGTCGACTGGCTATCAATTACCTAATTTACCCCTCAACCACATTCGGCACTGGTTTTATCATGTGCGTGGTCAACAGCCAGTTTATCAATAAGCACTCGCTGCCGACCACGCATTCTCACGATTTTTTCTGGATGGGTGGGGTATACCCCGTCACACCATCCCTTTCATATTTAGAAGTTACTGTTCAACATTTTGTTTTTCAAGCTACATGATAGCGATCAGATTGTTTTGTCTACAAGGACTCCTTGTTAAATCACATCCTAAAGGCACCATTGCATGGAATAAGGTAAGCTATGAACATATATTGAATGTATTTTTAATGTGGATATTTAAAACAGTTAACATGTGAAAATGAATACAAGGCAAATAAAACAGCACAACCCAGGCACAAGTAAAGCTGCTAGCTGTCGCTGCCACCGATGTTAGTTATGTGAAACACGCCCTGGCTATAAATACTCTAATGTGTATAAGGATAGTAAATTGTACAGTTGTTTAGTGTAGGCTAATGTGTTACACTTAGAATAATTTATAACAAGTTACTGTTTTTACACAGACTCTGGAACTCTCTCCCAGCTTTGGTGCGTGATGCTCCCACCATCGCTCGCTTCAAATCAGCTCTCAAGACCCGTCTGTTCTCTTTTGCTTTCCATGCTCTTTAAGCCTGATATCTGCTAGTAGCTGCTGTGTTGCTGCTACTGTCATGTATTATGAACTTTCCTCTGTATTTAATGTATTATGCTTTGTTTTTTTTACTGTATATCATGTATTATGCATTTCTCTGTATTTAAAGTATGATGGATTTTCTTCTTGTTACTGCATCTTGTAAAGCGCTTTGTGATGGTTGTGCACTATGAAAAGCGCTATATAAAATAAAGATTGATTGATTGATTAATTTAACTTTGCTGTTCGTGTTTCCCATTATTTTTAATTTTTTTTTTTTACACGATTTGGTTCCTTTTTTTTCATTCTGTCATTGAGGAATTGTGTCTAATGTAGTATTACTTGTATAGCTATTAATTAGTTATTATAATTTAGTATTGGCGTTAACTATTACAGTACAGTATTTATTTTGTTCACTGTTGGTGTATACACACAGACACAATTACTGTAAATACAGACAACCTTGCCTGTTTGTTAGCTATTCGGTTTTATTTATGTGCTTATTTTTTAATGCTACTTATCTATTTTTTTTTATTTAGCTTACTTAACATTTACAGCATGTGTTCATATTTATAACAAGTTACTGTTTTTACACAGTGGGTACATTTGGGACTTTGTGTTCTATGCACGTTTCATACCACATGTCTTTCTAGTCTTGTGTTTTCACCAGTTTTCCCAACTCGAACTCAACATGCTTCCTCTTCAGATGCACTGTTGTTTTGTGGGGCTCAGCACTGGCTGTGTGATGTGCTTCATCGATGTCCAGACTGCACTTGTAGATCTCGCTCCTATTATGCACTGGACTTGCCTCACCTCAGCACCACATTACTGGATAATAATAATAATAATAATAATAATAATAATAATAATAATAATAATCAGCTAATGCACTATGTCATTGTATACAGAGCATCAAAAGAAGCTTATCATTATTATAACTCATTTCTTTTCATCCTTGACCATGACACTCTTGAGTGACTGAAGCAGATGCACTTAATCACCTAATTAGTGAGACAGTTAATTGGACGCTGGATATGGAGCGATTTCAGCTGTTGAATTGCAAGCTTGAATAAAAGCAATAAAGAAAATCACAGAAAGAAAAAACAATATGCCACGTCTGTCAAGAGAGCAGCGCCTTCGTGCGATCGGCATGTTGGAGGCTGGACTAGGGCAGCGTGCTGTGGCTCGCCGTCTTGGGAGCTCACAGCCAGCGATTTCAAACCTGGCGAGACAGTATAACCAGCCACACTCTGTCAATGACAGCGCCACAGACTGAGAGACCAAGAGTCACACCTGCCCAAGATCGACAGATCATTTTCCAGCATCTTCATGATATCAATTGTTAATCAGCACAATAAAAAGTCACTGCACCTGCTCTTAAACAGAGTTTGTCATTTTTCGATCACATCTAGTGAATTTTATCCAAATATAAGTGATACGTTTCTTTTGATGCTCAAATATAAGTGATACTTTTCTTTTGATGCTCAAATATTAAAGTGTTAAGTTTCTTTTGATTCTCAGTATAGATATAACTTGTTGCATCCTAGTTCATATTGTATTTTAGCAGTAGTATTATTGTCACTAACTGTAAGCTACACTGTATTTAAATAGGAAGTTTGCATTCATTGTGACCCTGTGTTGCCCTGTAGCACCTGTAGGTCGCTTTGGATAAAGGCAGCTGCCAAATACTGTCTCTTGTACTGATAGTAAAAGACCTGCGTTGCTATGTTACATCTCTTTAACAGCTGCCTGTGTAAAGAACTACATCACCCATCATCCCTCCCTGTTGCTGCCAGTGTAGAGGCATGCTGGGAGCTGTAGTTTCCATTCGGATTCTTTTAGTGCTGATCATGTCATTAGTCTTTCTTTCCTTTACCTTTCTATGATGTTAGCAATCATTCCGAGCTGCTCTTATTTTTTATTGCAGTTACTCAGACACTGAAAGATTGTAACAGACTCGTAAAATAACTGGACGTTATTATAATATTTGTTTAAAGTTTTAACATCTGTTACACTAATGTTTATTTATTTAGCAGACACCTTTATCCAAGGCGACTTACAGAGACTAGGGTGTGTGAGCTATGCATCAGCTGCAGAGTCACTTACAATTACGTCTCACCCGAAAGACGGAGCACAAGGAGGTGAAGTGACTTGCTCAGGGTCACACAATGAGTCAGTGGCTGAGGTGGGATTTGAACCGGGGACCTCCTGGTTACAAGCCCATTTCTTTAACCACTGGACCACACAGCCTCCACAGCATACAAAGCTTGCTGCTGCAGCTGCACTTAATTGAGTGTCAGAATACCTGAGCGGGTTATTCCAATCAACTTTAGATAATTGCTAAATAAGCAATAGCGTTTTCTTCTTAATTAACAGAAAGCTAATGTCAGTTTTATTCGGTAGAATTGGGAGACTAACATAAATCCATTGTAAGCTACGTATGTTTCCCTATCTCTGTACTGGCCATCCATGGGTGCGCGTGGTTTATTTCTATCAGGCCGATCCTATGACATTTCACTAAAATTAGAAGGATTGAATGGGTTGATAATCTGTAATTAGTTGGTTAATTAATTCAATATGTGTCTAATTAAGGGGTCTTTAACTACTCCCCGTTTCTCTGCTACAGGGCGAGTTATTGATTGGAATGTGAAGATGGGGGGTTGTGCACTTTTTTGAAGTTCTGGGTTGTTAGTGTGGCATCTGCTAAAAAGTATAGGGCCGGGTCAGGTTGAGAAATATGACTACACCACCCCTAACATTTACCAGGTGCAAGAGGTGCCCCGAAGTGCTCACTGATATAAGAAAGTTTACAAACGAGAGGAGGCCATTCGGCCCATCTTGCTCGTTTGGTTGTTAGTAGCTTATTGATCCCAGAATCTCATCAAGCAGCTTCTTGAAGGATCCCAGGGTGTCGGCTTCAACAACATTACTGGGGAGCTATCAAAAAGACTTTTGATTTTGATTTGATTTCCCCATGCATTGATTCCCATCAATCAAATGGACAAAGAAACAGGTATAGGTTGATAAAAGCAATACAAATCTTTATTAAGTGCCCAACTCCAACACTAGACACCAACACAGTGTAAAATCATACAAAAACACTTAATGACAGTAATTCTATTTAGACTGATGTAATCCCAAGCATTTCCACCAGAGGTAGTCCACAAGAATTCAGGATATATTCCAAACAGTAAAGTAGATTCTAAACTCGGTCTCCACTTCTCAGCACTCCGGTATTCAAGTCACTAAAGTGAAATCAATCAAAATCGTGTAAAATAAAAAAATAAATTTTTGTGCAAACCAAACAACTCTCCCGATTTCGGGAAATAGATCAAGGGGCTGTAAAGACCAAGTACTCGAAAATCCCCCCTATACTTACTGGGCGGTATTACAGGCGCAGAAAGAGAGCTGCACAAAAATAGAATAATTATATGTGTAAGAAAAACAGTGTATAGAGAAAGCAGTGCTTGACGCTTAACCTACAATATAAAAAGAAATGTTAGCGCCGAATGGCCTCAGCTCGTTTGTAAACTTTCTTATCTTCTTATAAATATATATATCACAAAATACTAATACAATGATGATTTTTTTAAAAACGTGATTCAAAATGGAATTATTCAATAAAAACTTGTACTGGTACAACAACAAAAAAAACATCCCAAAATGCATCATGAATTGTTATAATAACGCGATGCAAAATGAAAAGTCAGATCTAGGTGTATTGAATGAAGTGGCAGAACTAACAACCTGATGTCACTTCAGTTTAAAGGTGTATTGTACACGCGATTTTAGCACATTGACACTAACTTTGTCACTTGAACTAGTGGCACGGCATGGCGCTAGACATTTTACTTAAGGAGGAATGATAACATGAACAGAGGTCAAAACCTGAAAGAAAACACTTTAAACCCCATTAAAATGACTGGCAGGATGTTCTGGTATTGTGATCTGTTACATGGTCTCATGACTATGTGCTATGATGCCCTTTAGTGATTACAATTCATATGTTGCTTGTGCATGATTAAATACATGACTGCTCATCAAGCTTACCACTGTCACGCCCACAAAGCTAATCTGGGCACTTACTATTAAGAAAGAGTCAACATTTGTATTCCATAACATGCATTTAAAAGTTAGCTTTGCAGAGAAAGTTTGAAAACATATAATGTCGTATTTTTTATAAAAACTTTACCAAAGAAAATGTTTTGGATGTGATATTTGGTTATATAAATACCATTTTGTATCACTGTAAAATCTTTTCCTTTATCCCAAGAAAATGTAATATTATAACTTGGTATTACATACTCAAAATGTGACATATTTACAAACGCGCAACTAAAACATTTATTCTATTATTGACACCTACAATGTACGGAAGTCGGACTTTTGAAAATATAGCTTTTTAACAGGAACTTTAAATGGCTCTAAAGTAAAGAAAAGGCACACATTGAAATAATACAGCATGGATACATATACACCCTTTAGTAATAGAAGAAAATATATTTGATATATGCAAGTTTTTTTTTTCATGGTCATTTATCATTGTCCTAAAGCAGAATATGGGGGTGGTTTGTTCAGTGAGTTTAAGACAATTTAAGACAGTGTCCCTATGTGTGTCCCCTAGATGTGATCTAAAATAAAACACCTACAATTCAGAGGGGACATTTTCAAGGTAAGCACCTTTGGCATTCATTCTCAGGTTACTGAGAAAAATCAGTTCTTCCATTTCCATTGTGAAGCTGTATATTGAGAGTCATTATATTGCAGTCGGAGCCTATCAACAACAAAAGTATGTTTGAGGTGTGCAGTTTGCAAATCGACTAAACCTTAACATTGTCTTGAAAGAGCTGGAGACTTGGTCACTAGTGAGTGGGGCGTTACATATAATAATCCTAATGTTCAAACTAAGAGTGGAATCTTGCAGATGCAATTACAATCTGTTTCATAGATTACTAATCTGATGTAACAAAATCAGAATGGTCAACAAGATGATGAATGGTCCAAACAAGATGTAGTTGTTCATATAGTCCATTCGTGCATGCATTTCCCATCCGAGAGTTTAAGTTTTTGATCTGAAGTGATTAGGAGTAACACTATTTATCAGGCAGGTTTATTCTTTTGTTTGCAGTAAATATTTCTATATTTTATTCACATTTACTCCTGGTGTTTAGGTGTCCTCAAGTGGCTGAAATTCTGTGGATTCTCCTGTGTCCTTCAAGACCCAGTAACTGACTCAACTTCTCCCCACATTCAGTTATAGGGCTTCACTCTATTGTGCATTTTATGGTGTCTTAAGGTTTGCTCAGTGACTGAAACTCTTCAGACATTCAGTACATTGCTAAGATTTCTTTCTGGTGAGTTCGCTGGTGGACTTTCAAGCTATCTATCCGTCTGAAACTCCTCCCACACTCAGTACAGTGATAAGGTTTCTCTCCTGTGTGAATGCGCTGGTGTGATTGAAGATTTCCTAACTGCGTGAATCTCTTCCCACACTCGGAGCAGTGGTAAGGTTTCTCTCCTGTGTGAATGCGCTGGTGTCTTTTAAGGAGCAATATACGACTGAATATCTTCCTACACTCTGTGCAGCGATGAGATTTCTCTCCTTTGAGATTCCCTTTAGCAGCTAGAGAAAAAAAAGAGAAGAGACAAAGGTTATTGTACAGCATTCTTAAACATTCACTCTTCTGCAGGGCTTCCCCTCATAACCATGACCAACTCCTAGAGTGAACTCTGATGAGAATACAGTCAAACCCGCTTAATATCACTCCTGTTAATACCAGCCTCATTTTATTACCATCACATTGAGATTTGCCAGGTGACACTTAGCAACCCGACTGGATTTGGCATCCCCCATTGATGAGACATGTGATCCCAGCACCACTATAAAGCTGTGGGAGCAGCACAACTGCAAACAGTCTACCAGAAACAGGGAAAGGCAAAGATCCAACAGCATTCAAAACAGGCATGATTGTGGGTGCACATCTAGCAGGGTCACAGCAGCAAGGATAGTTATGTTGCAACTTGCAAGCCATTGACATAGTGGTTAGGTTAAATTGAGCTGGAATTACCAAAAATGTAAATCTTCAGCACACTTCTACAGTTCAGTAACTCATTCCTACAAGGTTAACAGGCAGCTCATTGTTGCTTGTTTTGTATGATTACCTCTAAATCCCAGTTCACATTCAGGTGGACAATCATCACACAGGCTGGATCCCAGCTGGTTGTTCTCCTCAAGTGTACAGACATTATTTTCAGTAGGAACTTCCTCTGCGATGGGGACACATTCCTGTTCTATGAACTCCTCTTCAAAGAGAACACATTCCAGTCGAGGGACCTCTTCCTCTTTAACATATGTCAGCTCTGTAACCTGCTTTAAACTTGCACACCACTCCTGGTCAAAGGACTCTTCTTGTGTGTAAACTGCTTCTATCCTTGGCCCCTCCTGTGCTTCAGATTTAAGTACAGCATGGCTCTCTTTGGGATCTGTGTGAAAGAAAATTATAACTCTTACTTATTAGCCAGATTCCTCTACAAAGCCAGCCCCTTGTCAGAATTCTATTGGGAGATGTCATTGGGTCATTCTGGTGGAACAATTTAGAGGAGGTGTTTTTTTTTCATTTTAATTGTATTTATTTTAAATGGATATAATGCACTGTGATGGGGTGCACACCCCTTGTGGATATTAATTTATTCATGTGTGTATTTTTATTTCTATTGTATTATGATGATGATGATGATGTTTGTGTGCGGACGGACGAAAGCCGTCCAACATTATTATTAGGCTTCCAAGCCATAGGCTGGGGAAGCCTATTGTTTTTGTTAGGATTATTATTATTTTTTTCTGCCAAAACATGCTCAAAAACTCACGATATTCGGTACACTGGTAGATGCCTATGGATGATAGTCGGTGATATTCAGCAAATTTGCACAAGTCACATGGTTCGGCAGCCATATTGGATTTTGCAGAATTTGTTAAAATGCCTATGTATCGGAAACCGCTTACTGCAGAGTTCTGAAAATTGCTATACATGTTGAGGGAGAGTCCATGATTAACTGTTGTTAATATGAAGCTGATTGGTTCTGTGGTTTGGCAACCACATTGATTAATGACAAAATTACCATAAAAATATAAAATCATCAAAATTCAAACATCTTCTTCTCTGAAACCGTTTATCCGATTGAAACAAAAATTGGAATAAAACATCTCAGTATGGTCATCTGTTACGCTTGTTCAAGGGAAGTTGCTACTGTGAAAATCATGGCGTCCACACTGCATGACATCATCAACATACGCAACTGACTATAAAACTGTGTATAACTTCTTATCGGCTGCACCAAAACGCACAAAATTTGACACGGATGTAGAGGACTATGTGACGTTGTGTTGTGGTCAATATGGCGGCCTTTGGTCACATGGTGTGGTAGCCATCTTGGATTTAATGAAAAGTTTGGACAATATTCAAAAGTCTTCTTCTGATGAACGGTAAATAGTACAACTGTGAAAAATGTTGTACATAGTGCGCTCATGTCCACGATTGATTCTACTTAAGGAAAAATGGATCGGTCACATGGTGTGGCAGCTATGTTGGATTTTGCGTGAAACGCTTAAACAACAACTCCTCATGAGCCCTTTGGCCGATTGATGTGAATCTTGGTTATACGTTATCTTTGTACTGTCCTCTAAAAAAAACAGTCAGGAAAAGTTCCTACATCAACAAACATGACCGCCATGAGCCAATCAATATGGGTGACATGCCAGTTTTATCAATTCTTCACTCTGAAATGACACATTCCCACCACTGGGGACAGCTGTTAACATGGTACAGTCAACAAGATATAGAAAAAATACTTCTAAAATGGCCATTTTTTCCTGGTGTTTAGCAAGAACAGTTTTACTAACTCATGTAACTTAATTACAGTGGAAAGGGTTATATTAATTTAGCACGTACACACAGTACATTATACAAAGACACATACTGTAAACTAAGAAAACATTATTTTAAGAACTGTTGCAGCTGCAACCTAATGGCAAAATTCAAAGTCTCGAGACAAAAGTTATACGCGGTTTGTAATACTTATGAACAAATGTGTTTTATTAAAGCTACCATGAGTATAATTTTGTGAGAATGTTAATATATGGCAGATGTCAGTTATGTTCTACCGTTTATTTTAATTATATTAAGTTGTATTTATAGGGCTGTGTTTAGAGATAAATCAGGTCCGGTTCAGTTGCAATTCAACAGTACCCACTTAATATAGGTCAATATATGGCAGATGTCAGATACGTTCTACCGTTTATTTTAATTATATTAAGTTGTATTTATAGGGCTGTGTTTAGAGATAAATCAGGTCCGGTTCAGTTGCAATTCAACAGTACCCACTGGGGGAGAAAAAAAGCTGTGGCAGCTACAGGATCTACTCAGAGGTCGGCTGACAGACTATTCTTATTAATATATAAATTATGTTTAATACGATATTCATTTGGCTATTTGTGTGTTTTAAAGTGTTTCTAGTATAAACCTACCTCCATAATGTGTTGACAAGTCAATGGGAAAATTAAAAGTCTCGAAATAAAAGTTATACAGTTTGTAAAACTTATGAACAAACTCATTTTATTTTGTTGTTTTTTCACTGATCACAATATACATGATTAACCAAGGTGTGCAATATAACTAGCTTATGTGTAATATACATGATTAAGGTGTGCAATATAACTGGGCTACTATTGATGTGCAATAATTACTATTGATGTGCAAACTGTAATGAGTTTATCAAGTGTGCAATATGATGCTTTTGATTCAGCTGGATATTATGTTTGTTGGGCCAGATGGTTAACTACTGAGTGCTATAATATAACTTTGGATGTGATTTATTATGAAATAATTTGTTCTGTATTTGAGCCAATTCTCCAAAAGGTCTATTACCTGCAGAGCACAATAAATGCTCCATTTCTACTGTCTCTCTGGGTTCTGTTCCAGCTTCTTCTCTCCTCTGTCCTGTTTATAATTCCTCGGCACAGGATTGGAGTGGTGTTACTCATGAATCATGCACATGTTATGTCCTAGTAGCGGTTTGGTCACAATTAAATATGGTGAATTGTGTATTTGCCAGGCATCCCTGATAGCCATTCGTTATACTATTATCACTTTCTATTGCTTTAAAAAGAATGCACATTAAATGATAGTGGCATTAAAATATACAAAAACCAATACATGCTGTAGACTATTTTATATTGCAAAATTAAGAATAGGGCACCACACGCTCACACACGCTCTCACACACACACACACATACACACACACAAACTCAAACAAAGAGCGATCTAGAATTTAGAACAATGTTAGCCTCTTATATGCATTATTTTCAAAGTCTATATGACTGCATACTATGTAGAATTTTGTGTGCATCCAAATAAAATTTAAATTGCCTACTAACCAATAATTCCAATATGTGTGCCAAAATTGACAGTTAGCACAGTTGTGTTCATTTTATAATAACCACTCTTCATTTATAATAACCAATGTGCTTAAATTTCACAATAACTGCTTGGAAGCCGTAAAGTTGCTCGCAACTCTAGTTTATTATTTGAGACCGTCGAAAAGCCAGTCTTATAAAATGTAGTGCTTGACAGTGGAAGTGGACAGCAAGCTACCAGAAAGACAAAGGCCAGCCCTGCAGGTGTCTGCTTGAGCTCACTGGGCACCTGGCCAATTGAGAAACATCAGGAATTATGACCTATAGAGACTTCTAGTTTTCCAGACACTACAGGATGGGGAGCTGGGAATGAGGTTGGATCCAACATCGCTTCTAAAGTATCTGTGGGAGAGGAGTGATCAATGCCTCAAAATGAAGCTGAAATTAATTTTTGAAATTTAAAAAAGAAAAACAAGATTTCACCCCACCCACATTTCCACGTTTTATGTTTTTGTGTTATCAAATAAAACATTTATTACAACTCTTATCAACCTCTGTGTTATTCGCCTTGTTGGGGATTATAAATACCTCTAAAATTATTTGTATGTGTTAGACTGGAATTTTAAAAGCATTTTTTGTACAACTGACCCCTTCTACTTTTCAATAGAAAAATAAAATATTCTAAAATATCCATGGCTAAATGGATAACACATGTTTAGGGTATGTATCTAAAACAAAACCTAATCCAGTAGCCATGTAACCGGTGTGGTAAAGTATATGGAAAGGTTATACATTGGGCCCTAAATACTGTGATAACATAGTAGGATGAAATGCAGTCCTACCATTTTAAAGGTCTGTGAAAAGACTTCATTTCCCAGAATGCCTCAACAAACAGGTAAAATGCTGATAGTTTAAGTTAGCAGTTTTCAAACTTTTTTTTTTTTAACTGTACCCTTCTGTCTGGAGGTTTCAGCTCAATAACCCCTTTATAATTGTCGTTCTACTGAATGGTACCATAGTTGCAATAAAACTAAAGGTAGAATAATCTGATTAACAAATGATCATTTTTTTCCCCATTTATTTAATATACATATGTCACAACGGTTTGGGACTGACAAACTGCTAGTTAATGATAGAACATCAAACAGTAATTCCTTACTTTTATTTTGATAGCATTTGAGAATTTGGGAATCTTGTCGGAAACAAGTATTTGCTTTCTATCCTTACCTTGAAATAATCCCTGGTTCTCGTTCCTCTGAAAGTCTTGTTCATTGCAGTCGGGGTTCATGTTTCTGAGAGGTTGTTTAATGTCTGCATCTGCAGCGTTCATGCATTCCCGCACTGCTTTCAACTCGCTCTCTGATATTTCCAATCTCAGCTTCAGACTTTCATTCTCTTTCTCCTTTCCAGCCATTTCCATTCGGAATTCAGTGAATTTGCTGCCGACAACTTTTGTAATTTCGCACAAGACGGTGTCTACAGCCGCTTTCACTGCGTGCTCGATGGTAGAGGCGAGCTCGTCTTGAAAGAACGACACGGAGACACTGACCTCCATCTTCACTGATAGTTTGAGACTCACGTAGCGGAATCCTCTTTGATTTTAATTTAGTATTTATTTACTGTAGAATTAACAGTCGTATAAAATCAGCACTCCTTGTGTGATAAAGAAAGAAAACAAACAATCAAGAGACTCGTCTTACTTTGTAAGGAGTAACTTTCACCATCATGTATAGCTTGAACTTAAAGCGCGTTTGTTTTCTCAGTAAAAAATCATATTGACAAGTTAAACATCTGTGTGCACAGCTGACTCGCTCCACTCTGTCTGAGTGCTTAAATAAAAACAGAAAGGGGACTCCGTTTCAGAACTCAATGCAGCTAGTAAAACGAACAAAACAAATACTATAAATCAGCGAAACATTTGTACCCAACCTAAATACTTTAAACAGCAGATAATACAATTCTGTGAAACCTGCAGGGCTGCAGCCCTCTCTTCAGCATGAACAAAGCAACCGCTTCTATTTCCTGTACTGAAATGGAGCGTCACAAGCAGTGGGCGTGTCAGGCTGAAACCATGACGTCCTATTGGCTGTAGAAACTCTAATCCCAGCTTGCGAGGCTGATTGGCTGCTGGCCTCCCTGTCGAACCCCAGGGCGGGACCTCGTTGAGAAGAGGAGGATATGAAACTGGATAGCAGAGTCCGCCATGCTGGCTCTTACTGGCGTTGTGTTTTTCCCCAGTAGAGCTGCGGGGTTGCAGGTGCGCGGCTAACTATGTGAATTTAACTCGCGCTGAATGCATGCCTGCACAGGGCTCCCCTGGGTCCTAAACCCTGCTCGGTACAGACGGGGATTGCAGTAACCACACACCGGACATGACTCTTGTAGACATTGACGGTTTGCTGACATAAGAGGGTTTAACAGTAGAGTTTTGACCAACATACGGGAGATTCCCGGTGAATACGGGAGAGTTGACAGGTGTGATTGCATTTAAATCTGCAGGCGAGCACTTTGATACCAGTCTGAATGAAGTTTTCTTGATAGTGGACATTCGCTGTGATTCTAAACTGCCAGGCGTTAGGGAACAATACAATTATATTACCCGCTTCAACCCGTGCTACAAAAAATATAAACGCAGGAATTGTTAGTAATTTACAAGGTATACTCTTTGTACTTTGCTAAACAAAAGAGTTACAATTATTGGTTTCTTTTGTTTAGCAAGCTGGCACTGTAAATGAAACATGGTGAGGTATAATTCTGTGTCACCCAGACGCTAAAGGGTTAATTGTACCCTGGCATGTTTTAGTTTCTCCTGTTTATCAAGGTACAACTTCAGACTGGTCACTTTGATGCGGGTGTACCAGAGGTGTGCCGTGTGTAGGACGGTGTTCAAATGTAATTTTAGATTTCAACAAGCAAAATCCAAAGCAGATTATTCAATTTAGTGTTTACCTAACTAAAACATACCTGAAATCAAAATGCCCACTGGTAAATCCATCTCTGTTACATATGTGAGCAGGAGGATGATGTGTAAGGTACTGCACGCAGGCAATAAAAATGTGCACTATAAATATCATATGGGAGTGTGACAGGGTGGCTTTGTGAATGACGTCAGACCAGAAAGGAATACCCAGAGAGACAGTGGTGATGAGTGAAACTGAGTCGCGGCAGCGCTCAGTGTTTAATAAACAAATAAATAAAAAGGTTGAACAAAACAGAAGACAGGACACGGCACTTGAGGCCAAAATGAATAGACAAACAAAACGGATTAACACTTAAACAAACAGTGGATGAACAGACAAACAAACACGGTGACTCAAACAAACTTAGTTTTACTTTTTAGTTTCTCCTTCTCCACACTCGTTCTCCACTCACCGAACACACAACCCCGAGTGAGTGAAACGTGCATCTATATATACTGTTGTGCCAGGATTCAATTACTAATTAATTATTCACTTGAATCCCAGCACGTGAATTAATTATGTGCAACCTCGTGCTCGCATATTAATTACTTTAAATGCACGTGAAGTGATGTGCAATCCCGTGCCTAAATACAATTATACATTTTAAATAACTCGTGCTGCACACACCCATTTATATCCCGTGCAGCCATATCTATACACCAACATTAACACACGCAACATACAACAGAGAAATGCACACAGGGGTGGGGCACATTGCCACAGGGAAATATTGAAATTGAAGAAGGGATCTATGAAAAAGACCAAGGAGTTTATGTTGACTCAGAAATGTCTTCATCTAGACAAAGTGGGGAAGCTATAAAAAAAAGTCCAACAAGATGCTTGGATATATTGTGAGGTGTGTTGAATTTAAATCAAGGGAAGTAATGTTAAAACTTTACAATGCATTAGTAAGACCTCACCTAGAATATTGTGTTCAGTACTGGTCACCTCGTTGCAAAAAGGATATTGCTGCTCTAGAAAGAGTGCAAAGAAGAGCAACCAGAATTATCCCGGGCTTAAAAGGCATGTCGTATGCAGACAGGCTAAAAGAGTTGAATCTATTCTTGAACAAAGAAGACTATGCGGCGGTCTGATTCAAACATTCAGAATCCTAAAAGGTATAGACAATGTCGACCCAAGAGACTTTTTTGACCTGAAAAAAGAAACAAGGACCAGGGGTCACAAATGGAGATTAGATAAAGGGGCATTCAGAACAAAACATAGGAGGCACTTTTTTACACAGAGAATTGTGAGGGTCTGGAACCAACTCCCCAGTAATGTTGTTGAAGCTGACACCCTGGGATCCTTCAAGAAGCTGCTTGATGAGATTCTGGAATCAATAAGCTACTAACAACCAAACGAGCAAGATGGGCTGAATGGCCTCCTCTCGTTTGTAAACTTTCTTATGTTCTTATGTTCTTATCTTGCTAGGAATGCAGGATCGATGAGGGAGGCAGTGTCTGCTGGGTGCTGTTTTTTTTATCGATTATCGACTTAAAGTTTATCATTTGTAAAATTTCTTATGTTCTTATGTTCTTAAATGTAGTTCTGAGAGGTTCATGCTGGTACATGGGAAGCTATTTTGAGGCAGGGGATGCAATTTAAAAGTTTTTAAAAAGTGGGGTGGGGCGTGGGTACACGGCGAGCGTTCAAGTGTGCTCTCCAGGAGTGGGTCGGTGGCACGTGCTGGTGCTGTGCGGTGAAGGCAGTTCTCAGTGTAGTAAGCTGGCTCCGTGGCTGCAGCCCCTGGCTTTTGTAATCCTCCTGAGCAACAACAAAAACAAACACGTAACAAAATACCAAAACACAGCTCCGGCCGTCAGTTACGTTTTCAGCTCGAGGGGCTGTACTCGTGCAGCTGCGTCCCCTTTGTACTGCCCAACTCCCCCCTGCAGTCCGCTCGGCGCCCCGGTGTAACCAATCGCTGCCCGGCCCGCAGCTGATCGCATGGGAATCGTTTCGAGTACGCCCAGCTCCGCGCTTCCTCCAGATGGGGAAGTGTACGACCAGCCTTACACGGCACCCGTTCTGGTAGGGAGGGAGATTTACAGCATCCATTCTTTCTCTCTTTATCACAGGGAGTCATTCATTTTTGTTTGGCTTCTCACTGTACTCCACCAGAAAGCTATTGACAGTCCAGTTTGTTTACATTCCCCATCAATAATCTACCCCCTGTTTAGAACCTGCTTGTGGCAACACTATGTCACTATGTGACAATACTATTGATGACCTAATTTACATGGAAACAGTATTTCTTTCTCTAAAATAGTCTAAGTCTAAGATCTATTGACCACATGCAACTGGATTGTTTTCATAATCAGACTAATATAGGTTTTAAATACTAAGTAGCGGGGTTCTGAAAAATATTGCGTTACACATGCCCACGTGTTGCTACAACTGTTTAAATAGCGTACCTGTCATTTTTGTTTTCATTGTTAACTTCCTGACAACTTTTTGCACTTACAACTTTAAAGTCTGTTTCAAAGCTCTTTTTAAAATGTCCGCTCTAGTGCCCTGGGGTTTGAGATCTCTTCTCTAAATTAATGCAGAAAAAAACATAACAAAAAGTGCTCTGGCTTTTCTGTTCCGTACCACATCATGGGTCGTGATTGCTGTGTTACCTGTTTGACACTGTGGGCAATAACCCAGACGCTATCAGTGCACTAGAGCGGACATTTTGAAAAGAGCTTTGAAACAGACTTTAAAGTTATACTTGTAAAAAGTTGTCAGGATGTTAACAATGAAAAGAAACATTACAGGTACGTTATTTAAACCGTTCTAGCAACCCTACTTATTCCTTAATGTTTGCAGGACCAAATGCACATGTAAATACCCTGAAATTCAAACAATGCTTTCTTTTTTAAATGTAAACTATTTGAATAGATCTTCAAGGTACAACTGAATTATGAGACACATTTCTTCTTCACAATGATATAATGGGCAGTGTTTACAGTAGGGTTTGCTGTGTTCTGTGGCCCGAGTCTTGTGTCCTGTGCTGTCCTGGCTGTGCTGAGTCTTGTGTCCTGTGCTGTCCTGACTGTGCTGAGTCTTGTGTCCGGTGCTGTCCTGACTCCGCTGACTGTGGTGAGTCTTGTGTCCTGTGCTGTCCTGGCTGTGCTGAGTCTCGTGCCCTGTGCTGTCCTGGCTGTGCTGAGTCTCCTGTCCTGTGCTGACCTGACTGTGCTCAGTCTTGTGTCCTGTGCTGTCCTGACTGTGCTGAGTCTTGTGTCCTGTGCTGTCCTGACTGTGCTGAGTCTTGTGTCCTGTGCTGTCCTGACTGTGCAGAGTCTTGTGTCCTGTGCTGTCCTGGCTGTGCTGAGTCTTGTGTCCTGTGCTGTCCTGCCTGTGCTGAGTCTTGTATCCTGACTCTGCTGACTGTGGTGAGTCTTGTGTCCTGTGCTGTCCTGGCTGTGCTGAGTCTTGTGTCCTGTGCTGTCCTGATTCTTGTGTCCTGTGCTGTCCTGACTGTGCTGAGTCTTGTATCCTGACTCTGCTGACTGTGGTGAGTCTTGTGTCCTGTGCTGTCCTGGCTGTGCTGATTCTTGTGTCCTGTGCTGTCCTGACTGTGCTGAGTCTTGTGTCCTGACTCTGCTGACTGTGGTGAGTCTTGTGTCCTGTGCTGTCCTGGCTGTGCTGAGTCTCGTGCCCTGTGCTGTCCTGACTGTGCTGAGTCTTGTGTCCTGTGCTGTCCTGGCTGTGCTGAGTCTCGTGTCCTGTGCTGTCCTGGCTGTGCTGAGTCTTGTGTCCTGTGCTGTCCTGACTGTGCTGAGTCTTGTGTCCTGTGCTGTCCTGACTGTGCTGAGTCTTGTGTCCGGTGCTGTCCTGACTCCGCTGACTGTGCTGAGTCTTGTGTCCGGTGCTGGCCTGGCTGTGCTGAGACTTGTGTCCTGTGCTGTCCTGGCTGTGCTGAGTCTTGTGTCCTGTGCTGTCCTGGCTGTGCTGAGTCTTGTGTCCTGTGCTGTCCTGGCTGTGCTGAGTCTTGTGCCCTGTGCTGTCCTGGCTGTGCTGAGTCTTGTGTCCTGTGCTGAGTCTTGTGTCCTGTGCTGTCCTGGCTGTGCTGAGTCTCGTGTCCTGTGCTGTCCTGGCTGTGCTGAGTCTCGTGTCCTGCGCTGTCCTGGCTGTGCTGAGTCTTGTGCCCTGTGCTGTCCTGGCTGTGCTGAGTCTTGTGTCCTGTGCTGTCCTGGCTGTGCTGAGTCTTGTGCCCTGTGCTGTCCTGGCTGTGCTGAGTCTTGTGTCCTGTGCTGTCCTGGCTGTGCTGAGTCTTGTGTCCTGTGCTGTCCTGGCTGTGCTGAGTCTCGTGTCCTGCGCTGTCCTGGCTTTATTTAAAGCATAAAGGTTGATTTTACCCATTCTCTGCTTGAATTGAAAAACAAAGATCGAAAAAACTGGTAAATTCTTTCTAAAATAAATGACGATATTAATTGTCGATTTGGCAAAAAAATAAAAATCGAATAGTAGCAAGCCTGCTTATAATGTATGTTGTGAAATGTACAGCCAGGGCCCAAACAAAGCTCTGAGACTGATGATTATATCATGTGTTCTATTCTAAATTATAGGCTATTAAAAACTACTCCATTGAACTCCAGTTAGAATATCCAGGTTTAAATAGCATTACAGTGGGATTTGTATCATTATTTCTTTGCAAGATATCGTTTGAATATTAGTCAGGAAAATATATTTGCTTTCTATTTTTATTACTGTAAAGTCATAAATATTTGCAAGCCTTTTATTATGCGTTTGTCGTATGAAAAATACACAAACATGTTTGGCACAAAATCAAATTCCACTAACAATAAATACTTTGTATATTGCAACAGGCAGCCAACATTTCTGGCGCAAAATAGTTTTATGGGTGTGATTAAGCCAAATATTTTGGTTGCAAATATTTATGGCTTTACAGTATTAATGGCGATCAGACATTGTATCATTGCTAGTAGTTATTAATTATTCATTTTAATTTCTTAGCAGACACCCTTATCCAGGGCGACTTACAATTGTATCAGTTATGGGTGTGATTGTGACATTGTATCATTGCTAGTAGTTATTTCTGACATGTATTAGTTGATTGGTTGCAAGTGTAGTGTTGCAAAGTTCTGTTACTGTATGTAAAGTGTGATTGGATAGTCAGAGTTTCATGACCATTTAAACACTCCCCCCCCCCCTCACCAGTACTCACATCTTGAGCACCCTGTGCCCCATGCCCCCCTCACCCTCACCAGTACTCACATCTTGAGCACCCTGTGCCCCCCCCCCCAAGGTTTAGACATTACCTTATCTGGCCTGCCAGAGAACGTCATTGAGTACCACTGATATACTGTGTGCAAGGCTTTTCAATAAGTTATTTTCTTTGTTTATTTCGAATTCATTTCACACAAGGAAAACAACATATTATAAAAGGGAATATTTCAGTTTTTGGTGTAATTCTTTAAAATTGTCTTTGTAAAGCAGAATATGGAGATGACTTGTCCAGTGAGTTGTACACTACGATTTAAGATGATGTCCCTTTGTGTGTCCCTGTGGAAAAGTGGTGAGTGAATACAGGTGAGTGCAGTGCAGTGCAGAGCGAATAGAAAAACAGACAGACAATGATTTCCAGGTGCAAGGGTGTTTATTGATTTAATTAACAATGTCCAGAGCCTTATGGCAAACACCTGTAAATAATAATGTTGGAGTGATACAGCGGCGTGTATCACTCGGTATTTGTAAATCCCGGGTTTGACCCGTAACCAAAAGTCCAGTTTTACACACCAACTCTAAACACAAAACACAAACACAGTTCTTAATGATAGTGAATACATGCAAGTGGTGTAATACAGGTCTCCACGAAATGCAGGACTGAAAGTGATGTCTGGGTTTATGCTGGCTTCGCTACAGCTCCGGATCGTGCAACTGGTAGTCTATTAAAAACAGGCGACAGTTAACAAAACACTGACAAACACAAGACAAAAAACTCACGGTTCACGATACAGCACTGTGGCAGTCTGGCTCTCAGTGGTGACGTCATGGACCACGAAGTACAGAAACCAAACAATGGATGGGCGGGTGAAGCTGAGTGCAACGGCACTCAGCTGGATTTATTAATCAAATAAAACAAAAACAAACCAAAGGGCACGAGGGCCAAACGAATAAACAGACAAACAAGTAAGTGGCGTGCTGGCTAAACCAGCACGTTTTAGCAATTGTTTTTATGTCTTCTACGCGCTCTCTCTCCGCTCTCCCGTACTCTCTACACTCCAACACTCCACCTGCAGAACGGACAACTGCTGGTTCTTATACTCTGGCCGAGGGGTTAACTAGTTGTTAATTATCTTATTACCCCTTGGCCAGAGTCTGCATCGCGTTTGGTAAGGATGCATGACTGTCAGCTAGTTAAATAATCAGTAGCTGATCAGTCATGCATCCTCACAGGGTTTTTAAATATAACTATAAAAAACAATAACAAAAGACGCGGCGGTTTTATCCGCACCGCAAACAAATACAAATAAAAATAAATAGGGGCGGGACACTCCGACACAAGCACACAGACTCCTTGTAGGTTTTCAACACAAACCATTTACCAAGGAACCAATCACGTCAGCTATGACCCCTATTTATATCCTCGCTCATGACCCCTAGGTTAACGAGCGCATCCGCTCCTCCAATCCACAGATGCCACACCGTTTACCGTCTGGGTCATTGAGTTTGGATACCATAGCTGCACCCTTTCCTAAATGACCAACTTCCACCTACCCTACGGAATAAATTGTCGTGTCATTTAGTTAAGGGTACTCTGTTCCCGTTACACAGTGCCCTCACAGGTCAAGAGGGAGATCTAACACCAAGCACCATTCGATCTGTCACAGTCCCCTAGATGTAATCTAAAATAAAACACTTAATTAAAACAAATTCATTATTTGAATAAAAAAGGTAAGCACCTTTAGCAATCATTCTCAGGTTACTGAGAAAAATCAGTTCTTCCATTGTGAAACTGGAGCATTATTTTGCTATCAGTCTGTCAACAACAAAACTATGTTCGAGGTAAGAAATTCAGAATTGACCAAAGTTTATCATTGACTTGACAGTTGGAGACTTGCAGACGAAATTACAATCCATTTCATAGATTACTAATGTGACGTGACAAAAACAGAATGGTCAGCAAGATGGAGTAGTTCATATTTTCTATCCAAGAGTGTTGATCTGAAGGGATTACCAGTAACTATTTATCAAGCAACTTTGTTATTTTGCTTACAGTAAATATCTCTGTATTTTAGTCAAATTTACTCCTGGTGTTCAGGTGTCCAAGTGTCTAAGATTCTATTAATTATCTTGTGTCCTTCAAGACCCAGTAACTGACATTCACAGAAGGGACAGGACGTCACTTTCGTGTGCATTTTCTGGTGTCTTTTAAGGTTTGATAAGTGACTGAAACATTTCAGACATTCACTACATTGACAAGATCTATTTGTGAGAGCGTTGGTGGACTTTCAAGGAACTTAAATATGTGAAATGCTTCCCACACTCAGAGCAGTGATAAGGTTTCTCTCCTGTGTGAACACGCTGGTGTGTTTTAAGATTTTGTAATATCTTGAAACCCCTCCCACACTCAGTACAGTGATGAGGTTTCTCTCCTGTGTGACTGCGCTGATGTAATTGAAGACTTACTAACTGTGTGAAACTCTTCCCACACTCTGTGCAGTGATAAGGTTTCTCTCCTGTGTGAATGCGCTGATGCGATTTAAGATTTTGTAACAGCGTGAAACTCTTCCCACACTCTGTGCAGTGATGAGGTTTCTCTCCTGTGTGAATGCGCAGGTGTCTTTTAAGGTCTGCTAAACGACTGAATCTCTTCCCACACTCTGTGCAGTGATAAGGTTTCTCTCCTCTGTGAATGCGCTGGTGTGATTGAAGATGTCCTAACTGTGTGAATCTCTTCCCACACACAGAGCAGTGATAAGGTTTCTCTCCTGTGTGAATGAACTGGTGTCTATTAAGGTCTGCTAAACGACTGAATCTCTTCCCACACTCTGTGCAGTGATAAGGTTTCTCTCCTCTGTGAATGCGCTGGTGTGATTTAAGATGTCCTAACTGTGTGAATCTCATCCCACACACAGAGCAGTGATAAGGTTTCTCTCCTGTGTGAATGAGCTGGTGTCTTTTAAGGTCTGCTAAACGACTGAATCTCTTCCCACACTCTGTGCAGTGATAAGGTTTCTCTCCTCTGTGAATGAGCTGGTGCGATTTAAGATTTTGTAACAGCATGAAACTCTTCCCACACTCTGTGCAGTGATGAGGTTTCTCTCCTGTGTGAATGCGCTGGTGTGATTTAAGACATTTTAACATTGTGAAACTCCTCCCACACTCAGTGCAGCGATAAGGTTTCTCTCCTGTGTGAATGCGCTGGTGGATTTTAAGCCGTGATAAATGATTGAAACTCTTCCCACAATCAGCACAGGAAAGTGGAGCCCCTCTTGTGTGATTCCCTTTAGCAGCTAGAGAAAAAAGAGAGAAGAGACAAAGGTTATTGTACAGCATTCTTGCACCCAGACTGCACCCAGCTACCTCCAGACCCTCATCTCTCCCTACACCCCCACTCGACCTCTCAGCTCCGCCTGCACTAGAAGACTGGCTCTACCTCCTCTACGCTCCCCTGCCTCCAGAGCCCGCTCCTTCTCCACCCTCGCTCCGCAGTGGTGGAATGACCTACCTACAGATGTCAGGACCGCCCAGTCCCTGACCACATTCAGCCTCCTTAAGACTCACCTCTTCAGACAGCACCTGTAGAACTCCTCTGTTTCCCCCTGGAACACTTTCACCCTTCCTTAAATTTGCTTTACTTACTCTTACCTGCCCCTATTTTACTGCATTTAATCCTGTACTTCAGAGTACTGTAATCTGCCATATGTTTAAACTGTAGTATTTGGTATTTAATCATATCTTGATGTAACTGTCACTTATCTGCTGTATTGAATTGTATTTTGTCACACTTGTACTTGCTTGAACTTGTCATTGTATTTATCTTGCTCTTATTGTATTACCTGTACTGTAACACTTGAAATGTATTTGCTTACAATTGTAAGTCGCCCTGGATAAGGGCGTCTGCTAAGAAATAAATAATAATAATAATAATAATAATTCTTACACATTCACTCTTCTGCTGGGCTTCCCCTCATAACCATGACCAACTCCTAGAGTGAACTCTGATGAGAATACAGTCAAACCCGCTTAATATCACTCCTGTTAATACCAGCCTCCTTTTATCATCATCACATTGGATATAATGGGTGTCAATAAGTACAAATGCTTGAGAATATCACCGATTATCAACACTCACAGTTAATATCACTCACATTTGCCAGTCATTGACTTCCACCCCACTTAATATCACTGTGAGGAATAAAAGTATAAGATCAGATTGACATGCAAGTGCTGTATTGAAATGTTTCTTCTGGTGACACTTAGCAACCCGACTGGATTTGGCATCACCCAGTGATGAGACATGTGATCCCAGCACCACTATAAAGCTGTGGGAGCAGCACAACTGCAAACAGTCTACCAGAAACAGGGAAAGGCAAAGATCTAACTGCATTCAAAACAGACATGATAGTGGGTGCACATCTAGCAGGGTCACAGCAGCAAGGATAGTTATGTTGAAAGCCATTCACTTAGTGTTTGGGCAGCCACTCCAGCTTAAATTGAGGTGAATCTTCAGCACGCTTCTAGAGTTTAGTAACCAGTTTTGCAAGATTAATGGCAGCTCAATGCTGTTTGTTTTGTATAATTACCTCTAAATCCCAGTTCACATTCAGGTGGACAATCATCACATAGGCTGGATCCCAGCTGGTTGTTCTCCTCAAGTGTACAGACATTATTTTCAGTAGGAACTTCCTCTGCGATGGGGACACATTCCTGTTCTATGAATTCCTCTTTAATAGGAACACATTCCAGTCGAGGGACCTCTTCATCTTTAACACATGTCAGCTCTGTAACCTGCTTTAGACTTGCACACCACTCCTGGTCAAAGGACTCCTCTAGGGTGTAAACTGCTTCTATCCTTGGCCCCTCCTGTGCTTCAGATTTAAGTATAGCATGGCTCTCTCTGGGATCTGTGTGAAAGAAAATTGTACAAAATTATAACTCTTACTTACCAGCCAGATTCCTCTACAAAGCCAGCCCCTTGTCAGAATTCTACTGAGAGAGGTCTCTGGGGGTCATTAAACTAAAACAATTCATGAGGAGGTGTTTTCTTTTTTATTTTAGTTAAAGCTAAGGACAACAGTGAGTATCCTCTACTAACACAACCAAGTGAATACACTCTTTACACCCAGGAGCTTGACAGTGGAAGTGGACAGCGAGCTACCAGGAAGACAAAGGCCAGCCCTGCAGGTGTCTGCTTGAGCTCACTGGTTATCTGGCCAATAGATACAAATCATGAATTATGGCCTCTAGAGACTTCTACTTTTCCAGACACCACAGGATGGAGAGCTGGGAATGAGGTTGGATCCAACATTGCTTCTAAAGTATTTGTGGGAGAAGGGAGATCAATTAGACGTACAATGAGGTCCTATTGTAAGTGACTGTGCAGCAGCAGTTCTGATGTATAGTTCAAATTTTGTAAAAACACGCCATTTTGTTATTAGTGTTTACAGCCTGGATGTGGTTAAAATGCCCCATCCAGATAAAATCGTGAGAATGCGTGGTCAACAGTGAGTGCTTATTGATAAACTGGCTGTTGACCACGCACATGATAAAACCAGTGCCGAATGTGGTTGAGGGGTAAATTAGGTCATTGATAGCCAGTTGACCCCTCAGCCACAATACAAAAGACCTGGGGCCGTATTCACAAAGCTGACAAGTCTAAGACCAAAATACGGGCTTAAGTCGCTTTTGCTGACTTTGTTATGACCGAGTCTTAAGTCCGTTTCACAACATGATTTTCTGGGGGGTCTTAACTTAGACCAGCGTTTCTGTCCTCGCGTGACGTCTTCACTGTCTTCCACTCGAGAGAAAGCCGTTGCCTGAGGGACAGATTGATAATTTTGTTTCTTCACTGGGACTTAAGAAAAATCATGATGTTATGTAAATATAAATAATGTCAAATGTATATATTTTATTATAAAAAATTGTAATTTTCTATTAAAAAAGATATATTGTTATAATTATATTTAAACGTATGATTAAACTGACCTGTTGTATTATTTTACAGTGGTTAGTCTCTCATTGATTATTTAAGTGTGTGTGTGTATGTATATGTGTGTATATATATATATATATATATATATATATATATATATATATATATATATATATATATATATATATATATATATATATATATATATATATATACAGTACTGTGCAAAAGTTTTAGGCAGGTGTGAAAAAATGCTGTAAAGTAAGAATGCTTTCAAAAATAGACATGTTAATAGATTATATTTATCAATTTACTAAATGCAAAGTGAGTGAACAGAAGAAAAATCTAAATCAAATCCATATTTGGTGTGACCACCCTTTGCCTTCAAAACAGCATCAAGCATCAATTCTTCTAGGTACACTTGCACACAGTTTTTGAAGGAACTCAGCAGGTAGGTTGGCCCAAACATCTTGGAGAACTAACCACAGTTCTTCTGTGGATTTAGGCAGCCTCAGTTGCTTCTCTCTCTTCATGTAATCCCAGACAGACTCGATGATGTTGAGATCAGGGCTCTGTGGGGGCCATACCATCACTTCCAGGACTCCTTGTTCTTCTTTACACTGAAGATAGTTCTTAATGACTTTCGCTTTATGTTTGGGGTCGTTGTCATGCTGCAGAATAAATTTGAGGCCAATCAGATGCCTCCCTGATGGTATTGCATGATGAATAAGTATCTGCCTGTACTTCTCAGCATTGAGGAGACCATTAATTCTGACCAAATCCCCAACTCCATTTGCAGAAATGCAGCCCCAAACTTGCAAGGAACCTCCACCATGCTTCACTATTTCCTGCAGACACTCATTCGTGTACGCTCTCCAGCCCTTCGGCGAACAAACTGCCTTCTGCTACAGCCAAATATTTTAAATTTTGACTCATCAGTCCAGAGCACCTGCTGCCATTTTTCTGCACCCCAGTTCCTGTGTTTCGTGCATAGTTGAGTCGCTTGGCCTTGTTTCCACGTCGGAGGTATGGCTTTTTGGCCGCAAGTCTTCCATGAAGGCCACTTCTGACCAGACTTCTCCGGACAGTAGATGGGTGTACCAGGGTCCCACTGTTTTCTGCCAGTTCTGAGCTGATGGCACTGCTGGACATCTTCCGATTGCGAAGGGAAGTAAGCATGATGTGTCTTTCATCTGCTGCAGTAAGTTTCCTTGGCCGACCACTGCGTCTACGGTCCTCAACGTTGTCCGTTTCTTTGTGCTTCTTCAAAGAACTTGGACAGCACATCTGGAAACCCCTGTCTGCCTTGAAATTTCTGCCTGGGAGAGACCTTGCTGATGCAGTATAACTACCTTGTGTCTTGTTGCTGTGCTCAGTCTTGCCATGGTGTATGACTTTTGACAGTAAACTGTCTTCAGCAACCTCACCTTGTTAGCTGAGTTTGGCTGTTCCTCACCCAGTTTTATTCCTTCTACACAGCTGTTTCTGTTTCAGTTAATGATTGTGTTTCAACCTACATATTGAATTGATGATCATTAGCACCTGTTTGGTATAATTGTTTAATCATACACCTGACTATATGCCTACAAAATCCCTGACTTTGTGCAAGTGTACCTAGAAGAATTGATGCTGTTTTGAAGGCAAAGGGTGGTCACACCAAATATGGATTTGATTTAGATTTTTCTTCTGTTCACTCACTTTGCATTTAGTTAATTGATACATATAATCTATTAACATGTCTATTTTTGAAAGCATTCTTACTTTACAGCATTTTTTCACACCTGCCTAAAACTTTTGCACAATACTGTATATATATATATATATATATATATATATATATATATATATATATATATATATATATATATATATATATATATATATATATATATATATATATATATATATATATATATATACATGTAGTTACAGTAAAATAAACAATGCAGAATGTTATGTAATTTTTATGTGTATTGTATTTAATGGTATATTTGTTAATAAAGTATATTTTTAAAAGGTTTATATGTCTATCTTTCTATTTGCTTTTAGATGTGTATCCCTTTAAGAAAGACGGTCTTGGTTTTAATGCGATGCAAGCATTTTTAGAAACACGATATAGTTTCTGGTAATGGAGTAACCAGGCAGAGGGGAAAACGGGAAGAAACAGTGATAGGACACACAGGGTGTGGATGTGTTTTATAGCTGTGGATAACAAACACAAATCTACAACGGAGCTGGTATTACTTTGCATGTTTCTACCTCTGCTAATGAAGTCTTCATTCCTCTCAAGCCGTGCTTTTGGTGCTGCTTGTTATAAAATAAACGTAGATTTACAGCCCTGATTATAGTTCTCGAGTCTCGCAGGGAGTCGGGAGAAATATGCTCTGAATCGGGCGTGTCTCACGGCAGGTATGAGGTTATACAGGTTTTGTAACAGCGGTTAACAAACTACAATTGCGCAAACAACTCATGGGACCACAATCATTATTAAACTCCATCCGTGAGTAAATCCTGAGCCCGTTTGCCTGAAAATCTATTTTTTAAAACTGTCCTTTCACTGACGTCACTTATTTTTGTTGTTATATCACGAAGGCTGTATCTAATCTATGTATTAGGCAGTGGTGTGTGACCGAGTTTAGTAAAAACTACTCTGAATATTTATTTTTTTGCTAAATTACCCTTTGTATTTTTTTTCATTATGAAAGTTTTTGTTGTTTTTAGATTGGATTTTTTTGTATACCATTTTATTTTTGTAACAATTAGTGTGCGAGTCACTCAGAAAACATTGATTTGTGTTTGTTTGAATTCAAATTTAATCAACATAAGAGGCTGTAATCCAGTAATAGATCGCATATCCGACTGCGGTGGGTCCAGAGTAAGGGTGGATATGTAAAACGGAGGATGAATGAATCCTGTTTTAAATACCATTATTACACAACTGTAACAATTACTATATTCACACAATTATCGTTTTGAGATTCAGCTTTTATTGGAGAGCTCCCCTAAATCCCTTGTTTAGAAAGATAGAGAAATTCTAACTGAGACCTCATCAATAAAATTGACCAAACAATACCATCAAAAAGATCAATCTTACCTTGAAATAATCCCTGGTTCTCGTTCCTCTGAAAGTCTTGTTCATTGCAGTCGGGGTTCATGTTTCTGAGAGGTTGTTTAATGTCTGCATCTGCAGCGTTCATGCATTCCCGCACTGCTTTCAACTCGCTCTCTGATATTTCCAATCTCAGCTTCAGACTTTCATTCTCTTTCTCCTTTCCAGCCATTTCCATTCGGAATTCAGTGAATTTGCCGCCGACAACTTTTGTAATTTCGCACAAGACGGTGTCTACAGCCGCTTTCACTGCGTGCTCGATGGTAGAGGCGAGCTCGTCTTGAAAGAGCGACACGGAGACACTGACCTCCATCTTCACTGGATTAGTTTTGTTTTAAACTCGTGTAGCAGAATCCTCTTTGTTTTTAATGTAATATTTATTTACTATCATTAACATTCATATAAAATCAGCACTTCCGGTGTGATAAAGAAAAACAGCAGACTCGTTTAACTTTTGCAAGAAGAATCTTTCGCGCTCCACTCTGTCTGAGTTCTTAAATAAATAAAAAAAGAAAATTGACTCTTTGTTTCAGAACTCAATGCAGGTAATAACCGAACACAACTATATAAATCATGAGGAAATATTGTAACCCAACCTAAAACTTTAAACAGCAGGTGATAAAAATGCAATTCTCACGCGCGAATCCTTCTCCCCCAGCATAAACAAAGCAACGTTTCCATTTCCTGCAACGAAATGATAGCGTCACTAGTAGTGGGCGTGCCTGGTTGGAATCGTCGTTTACTATTGGCTGCAGAAACAATCCAATCATCTTGCGAGACTGAATGGCTGGCGTCTATGTCGAGGCGAGGCGGGATCGCGATTGGAGGAGCATGCGATGTAACTGGATGACAGAGTCCGCAATGTTGGCTCCAGTACGTGGAGTTTTCTTACACAATGTCCAGCTTTGGATTTGAAATGGCGCCGGTTTCTTCCCGCTGCTTTGTACTCTGCGCTTGCTCACAATGTGCTTTGTGTTTCAAAGATGCTGCGAGTCATTGTGTTTTGTTTGATTTGGATTAACCTAACAGACCCTGTCAATATTTGGTGGCCAAACTGGCTGCACATGTTCCAAAATCCTGAATAAGTGAAGCATTATTATTAGTTTATTTAGCAGACGCCTTTATCCAAGGCGACTTACAGAGACTGGGGTCTGTGAACTATGCATCAGCTGCCGAGTCACTTACAACTACATCTCACCCGAAAGACGGAGCACAAGGAGGTTAAGTGACTTGCTCAGGGTCACACAATGAGTCAGTGGCTGAGGTGGGATTTGAACCGGGGACCTCCTGGTTACAAGCCCTTTTCTTTAACCACTGGACCACACAGCTTCCTAGCATATAAAATGAGTTTACATTAGCGGAGTGATGTAATTCTTTCAGAACCCCTTTGCCAACTTCCCATCTTAAGTGAAATGATTAATAGAAAATGAAAGTCGTTGCCCAGCCTATTGTTAAACAATCCAGCATCTCTAAGAAAAGTAATTTTTTTAAATGTGCTATCATTAGATGTTTGGTTAGGTACGATTCTGCAAGGTCTGGTAAAGTGTCCAACTAAACCAGACTGGTGGATGTAAGCAGAAAATAACCCACCGATTTCAATACTTTAATCTCCAAAACTGCAGTTATACTCAGAGACTTTCACTTTAACTAATTAAGATTAAAAAAAGAAAGAAAACAAACAGTCCTATCCGTTAATGAATCAAACCAAATACGAAAATTACACACACACTCGCAGCATTTGGACTGCAAAGCTCATTGAGCAAACGCAACACACAACAACGAGACGAAACTGGCGCCATTTGGGATACACAATAAAACATTGCATAGGAAAACATAACGCAGTAGATAGCCCGTGGTGAACTCTGGTATGCAGGATGCGTTCACGATACGCAGACTGCTAAGTCTGCGCAGATTCTGCAAAGATTCTGAAAATTCATTGGCTACTTGATCAGATTCTGCGCAGAAGGACGAAAGTCTGACTCTCGTGAACGCACCCCCCAGTTTCAAGTCTTCTCCTCGCGATCCCGCCCCTCCTTGGACAGGGAGATCAGCCAATCAGTCTCGCAAGATGGGTTTAGAGCGATTTTGCGACCAATAATACGCGACGGTTCCAAGCAGGCACGCCTACTACTCGTGACGCTTCCATTTTGTTGCAGGAAATTGAAACATTGTTTTGTTTGTGTGGTTGAGAGAGAGAGAGAGAGAGAGAGAGAGAGAGAGAGAGAGAGAGAGAGGCAACTGTTGATTTTACAGTATTTTATTAACTGCTGTTTAAAGTATTAGGTTGGGTGAAATGTTTCTTCATGATTTATATTATTTGTGTTCGTTTATTACCTGCATTGCGTTCTGAAACAAAGAGTCCCCTTTCTGTTTTATTTATATAACTCAGACAGAGTGGAGCGTGTCAGCTGTACACAAACCCGCTTTAAGTTCAAGCTGTACATGATGCTAAAAGACTAAAGTTACTCCTTGCAAAGTAAGACGAGTATATTTGTTTCATTTCTTGTGGCAGAAGATGTGCTGATTTTATATTAATGTTAATTCTCCATTTAAAAAAATAAAAAGCAAAGAGGATTCTTCTACGTGAGTCTCAAACTATCAGTGAAGATGGAGGTCAGTGTCTCCGTGTCGCTCTTTCAAGACGAGCTCGCCTCTACCATCGAGCACGCAGTGAAAGCGGCTGTAGACACCGTCTTGTGCGAAATTACAAAAGTTGTCGGCGGCAAATTCACTGAATTGCGAATGGAAATGGCTGGAAAGGAGAAAGAGAATGAAAGTCTGAAGCTGAGATTGGAAATATCAGAGAGCGAGTTGAAAGCAGTGTGGGAATGCATGAACGCTGCAGATGCAGACATTAAACAACCTCTCAGAAACATGAACCCCGACTGCAATGAACAAGACTTTCAGAGGAACGAGAACCAGGGATTATTTCAAGGTAAGATTGATCTTTTTGATGGTATTGCTTGGTCAATTTTATTGATGAGGTCTTAGTTAGAATTTCTCTTCAAACATTTGAAAGTGCTTATTATGAGTGATGTTAATAACTCCACACTGTCCTAATATTAGGCAGTCTAATTAATTATAAGAGTATAAGAAAGAAAGTATGTAGTAGCCTAATTAAGATTTAAATGGGTATTCTATGAACTGCAAGAAAGGATTAGTATATAAATCTTAACCAGTCTGATTAGGAGTCTTTAATAGATTAATTACAGCCTTCGTGATACAACAGCAAAAATAAGTGATGTCAGTGAAAGGAAAGTTTAAAAAAATAGATTTTCAGGCAAACGGGCTGAAGATTTACTCATGGCTGGAGTTTAATAATGATTGTGGTCCCATGAGTTGTTTGCGCAATTGCAGTTTGTTAACCGCTGTTACAAAACCTGTACAACCTCATACCTGTCGTGAGACACGCCCGATTCAGAGCATATAATTAGGGCTGTAAATCTACTTTTAATTTCTAACAAGCCGCACCAAAAGCACGGCTTGAGAGGAATGAAGACTTCATTAGCAGAGGTAGAAACATGCAAAGTAATACCAGCTCCGTTGTAGTTTTGTGTTTGTTATCCACAGTTATAAAACACATCCACACCCTGTGTGTCCTATCACTGTTTCTTCCCGTTTTCCCCTCTGCCTGGTTACTCCATTACCAGAAACTATATCCTGTTTCTAAAAATGCTTGCATCGCATTAAAAACCAAGACCGTCTTTCTTAAAGGGAAATAGAAAGATAGACATATAAACTTATTTTTTTTAAAATATACTTTATTAACAAATATACCATTAAATACAATACAATTCTGGAATCAATAAGCTACTAACAACCAAACGAGCAAGATGGTCTGAATGGCCTCCTCTCGTTTGTAAACTTTCTTATGTTCTTATGTTCTTATCTTGCTAGGAATGCAGGGTCGATGAGGGAGGCAGTGTCTGCTGGGTGCTGTTTTTTTTTATCAATTATCGACTTAAAGTTTATCATTTGTAAAATTTCTTATGTTCTTATGTTCTTAAATGTAGTTCTGAGAGGTTCATGCTGGTACATGGGAAGCTATTTTGAGGCAGGGGATGCAATTTAAAAGTTTTTAAAAAGTGGGGTGGGGCGTGGGTACACGGCGAGCGTTCAAGTGTGCTCTCCAGGAGTGGGTCGGTGGCACGTGCTGGTGCTGTGCGGTGAAGGCAGTCCTCAGTGTAGTAAGCTGGCTCCGTGGCTGCAGCCCCTGGCTCTTGTAATCCTCCTGAGCAACAGCAAAAACAAACACATAACAAAATACCAAAACACAGCTCCGGCCGTCAGTTACGTTTTCAGCTCGAGGGGCTGTACTCGCGCAGCTGCGTCCCCTTTGTACTGCCCAACTCCCCCCTGCAGTCCGCTCGGCGCCGCGGTGTAACCAATCACTGCCCGGCCCGCAGCTGATCGCATGGGTATCGTTTCGAGTACGCGCAGCTCTAGTGCACTCATAGCGTCAGGAATATCGCCCACAGTGTCAAACAGGTAGCACAGCAATCACGACCCATGATGTGGTACGGAACAGAAAAGCCAGAGCACTTTTTGTTATGTTTTTTCCTGCAGTAATTTAGAGAAGAGATCTCAAACCCCACGACACTAGAGCGGACATTTTGAAAAGAGCTTTGAAACAGACTTTAAAGTTATACTTGTAAAAAGTTGTCAGGATGTTAACAATGAAAAGAAACATTATAGGTACATTATTTAAACCGTTCTAGCAACCCTACTTATTCCTTAATGTTTGCAGGACCAAATGCACATGTAAATACCCTGAAATTCAAACAATGTTTTCTTTTTTAAATGTATACTATTTGAAAAGGTCTTCAAGGTACAACTGAATATGAGACACATTTCTTCTTCACAGTGATCTAATGGACAGTGTTTACAATAGGGTTTGCTGTGTTCTGTGGCCCGAGTCTTGTGTCCTGTGCTGTCCTGGCTGTGCTGAGTCTTGTGTCCTGTGCTGTCCTGACTGTGCTGAGTCTTGTGTCCTGTGCTGTCCTGGCTGTGCTGAGTCTTGTGTCCTGTGCTGTCCTGGCTGTGCTGAGTCTTGTGTCCTGTGCTGTCCTGGCTGTGCTGAGTCTTGTGTCCTGTGCTGTCCTGGCTGTGCTGAGTCTTGTGTCCTGTGCTGTCCTGGCTGTCCTGGCTGTGCTGAGTCTCGTGTCCTGTGCTGTCCTGACTGTGCTGAGTCTTGTGTCCTGTGCTGTCCTGACTGAGCTGAGTCTCGTGTCCTGTGCTGTCCTGGCTGTGCTGAGTCTTGTGTCCTGTGCTGTCCTGGCTGTGCTGAGTCTTGTGTCCTGTGCTGTCCTGGCTGTGCTGAGTCTTGTGTCCTGTGCTGTCCTGGCTGTGCTGAGTCTTGTGTCCTGTGCTGTCCTGGCTGTGCTGAGTCTTGTGTCCTGTGCTGTCCTGGCTGTGCTGAGTCTTGTGTCCTGTGCTGTCCTGGCTGTGCTGAGTCTTGTGTCCTGTGCTGTCCTGGCTGTGCTGAGTCTTGTGTCCTGTGCTGTCCTGGCTGTGCTGAGTCTTGTGTCCTGTGCTGTCCTGGCTGTGCTGAGTCTTGTGTCCTGTGCTGTCCTGGCTGTGCTGAGTCTTGTGTCCTGTGCTGTCCTGGCTGTGCTGAGTCTTGTGTCCTGTGCTGTCCTGGCTGTGCTGAGTCTTGTGTCCTGTGCTGTCCTGGCTGTGCTGAGTCTTGTGTCCTGTGCTGTCCTGGCTGTGCTGAGTCTTGTGTCCTGTGCTGTCCTGACTGTGCTGAGTCTTGTGTCCTGTGCTGTCCTGGCTGTGCTGAGTCTTGTGTCCTGTGCTGTCCTGGCTGTGCTGAGTCTTGTGTCCTGTGCTGTCCTGGCTGTCCTGGCTGTGCTGAGTCTTGTGTCCTGTGCTGTCCTGGCTGTGCTGAGTCTTGTGTCCTGTGCTGTCCTGACTGTGCTGAGTCTTGTGTCCTGTGCTGTCCTGGCTGTGCTGAGTCTCGTGTCCTGTGCTGTCCTGGCTGTGCTGAGTCTTGTGTCCTGTGCTGTCCTGGCTGTGCTGAGTCTTGTGTCCTGTGCTGTCCTGGCTGTGCTGAGTCTTGTGTCCTGTGGCAGTGCCCTGGCTCTCTCGTGAGTGTCTGGTGTAGGTTTTGCAGACTTTGCCAGAGTCCTGACTCAAATCCATATCTTAGAACAGATACTTGTATTACTATAACCTGAATTAAATTTTCATCAATTAGGCAATTAATCGCCAATTTACTTTTTTTTTTTTAATTGGCACACAATTCCAATCATATGCAACTGTAAATAATAACATTTGAAATTGGAATTGGAAACTCTAAATACAGTGCTGAAAAGTAAACTTATGAGAATCTGAGAATGTAGTGTTTAGAAATACAAGATTGGGAAACTTAACAAATACATTCAAATAAGAATTTAAAGTGTATATTCTTAATAAGTAAATACAGGTTAACAGAAACTCATTCTGATCTCACAGAATTCCTGTTGTGCTCTAAGTGTGGCCTGTAGTAATTCACTGCTGGTTTACTGTGAAACCTTACTGGACCTTGCAGAATCATACCAGACCCAACATCAAATACATTCAAATAATGTTCTATAATTCACATTTAAAATGCTTTTCATTAATTCAATGTCATGGAGATGCAGTATTATTTAACATTACAAATATTATCTTGCAATAACAAATCTATGAATAATAACTTACTGGTGGTGGGAATATGATACATTACACAGTACACCAGTATACTAAAAAAAGGTCTACTAGTTTTCTGAGTACATTAACTTAATTATTTTAGTGCTGTGTGAAAAAAACAGCTTGACTTTCTGTTGTTACTTGAACATGGAGTCACATGGCGTGTATTTCACTATCAGCACACATCTCCTGATATTGAGATGAAGCAGACCAGGGGCAATGAAATTCATTTTCTATCAATCATTTTACTTAAAACACTGGAGGTTGGCAAGGGATACAGAAAGAACGACAGCACTGGCAAGTCAAGTAATCTCATTGTATATACTTCACTTATAATTAGGCTTGCTACCTTTCGATTTTAATCAGTAAAGCTCGTTGAACATCGAACTCCCAAAATAAATTTACATAGGATAAATGTTGGTAAAACAGCTCGCTATTTTTTATTTTCTTACCAAAAATAATAATTTAGAACTCTTCTCTAGTTTGCATAGTTTTTATACTTGCTGTCTCCCGATGTTTCTCAATGGCATAAAAGTCTGTTTTTTATTTAAAGCATAAAGGTTGATTTCACCCATTCTCTGCTTGAATTGAAAAACAAAGATCGAAAAAACTGGTAAATTCTTTCTAATATAAATGGCGATATTAATTGTCGATTTGGCAAAAAAATAAAAATCGAATAGTAGCAAGCCTGCTTATAATGTATGTTGTGAAATGTACAGCCAGGGCCCAAACAAAGCTCTGAGACTGATGATTATATCATGTGTTCTATTCTAAATTATAGGCTATTAGAAACTACTCCATTGAACTCCAGTTAGAATATCCAGGTTTAAATAGCATTACAGTGGGATTTGTATCATTATTTCTTTGCAAGATATCGTTTGAATATTAGTCAGGAAAATATATTTGCTTTCTATTTTTATTACTGTAAAGTCATAAATATTTGCAAGCCTTTTATTATGCGTTTGTCGCGTATGAAAAATACACAAACATGTTTGGCACAAAATCAAATTCCACTAACAATAAATACTTTGTATATTGCAACAGGCAGCCAACATTTCTGGCGCAAAATAGTTTTTATGGGTGTGATTCGCCAAATATTTTGGTTGCAAATATTTATGGCTTTACAGTATTAATGGCGATCAGACATTGTATCATTGCTAGTAGTTATTAATTATTCATTTTAATTTCTTAGCAGACACCCTTATCCAGGGCGACTTACAATTGTATCAGTTATGGGTGTGATTGTGACATTGTATCATTGCTAGTAGTTATTTCTGACATGTATTAGTTGATTGGTTGCAAGTGTAGTGTTGCAAAGTTCTGTTACTGTATGTAAAGTGTGATTGGATAGTCAGAGTTTCATGACCATTTAAACACTCCCCCCCCCCCCCCAGTACTCACATCTTGAGCACCCTGTGCCAAGGTTTAGACATTACCTTATCTGGCCTGCCAGAGAATGTCATTGAGTACCACTGATATACTGTGTGCAAGGCTTTTCAATAAGTTATTTTCTTTGTTTATTTCGAATTCATTTCACACAAGGAAAACAACATATTATAAAGGGAATATTTCAGTTTTTGGTGTAATTCTTTAAAATTGTCTTTGTAAAGCAGAATATGGAGATGACTTGTCCAGTGAGTTGTACACTACGATTTAAGATGATGTCCCTTTGTGTGTCCCTGTGGAAAAGTGGTGAGTGAATACAGGTGAGTGCAGTGCAGAGCAGAGCGAATAGAAAAACAGACAGACAATGATTTCCAGGTGCAAGGGTGTTTATTGATTTAATTAACAATGTCCAGAGCCTTATGGCAAACACCTGTAAATAATAATGTTGGAGTGATACAGCGGCGTGTATCACTCGGTATTTGTAAATCCCCGGGTTTGACCCGTAACCAAAAGTCCAGTTTTACACACCAACTCTAAACACAAAACACAAACACAGTTCTTAATGATAGTGAATACATGCAAGTGGTGTAATACAGGTCTCCACGAAATGCAGGACTGAAAGTGATGTCTGGGTTTATGCTGGCTTTCGCTACAGCTCCGGATCGTGCAACTGGTAGTCTATTAAAAACAGACGACAGTTAACAAAACACTGACAAACACAAGACAAAAAACTCACGGTTCACGATACAGCACTGTGGCAGTCTGGCTCTCAGTGGTGACGTCATGGACCACGAAGTACAGAAACCAAACAATGGATGGGCGGGTGAAGCTGAGTGCAACGGCACTCAGCTGGATTTATTAATCAAATAAAACAAAAACAAACCAAAGGGCACGAGGGCCAAACGAATAAACAGACAAACAAGTAAGTGGCATGCTGGCTAAACCAGCACGTTTTAGCAATTGTTTTTATGTCTTCTACGCGCTCTCTCTCCGCTCTCCCGTACTCTCTACACTCCAACACTCCACCTGCAGAACGGACAACTGCTGGTTCTTATACTCTGGCCGAGGGGTTAACTAGTTGTTAATTATCTTATTACCCCTTGGCCAGAGTCTGCATCGCGTTTGGTAAGGATGCATGACTGTCAGCTAGTTAAATAATCAGTAGCTGATCAGTCATGCATCCTCACAGTGTTTTTAAATATAACTAAAAAAAACAATAACAAAAGACGCGGCGCTTTTATCCGCACCGCAAACAAATACAAATAATAATAAATAGGGGCGGGACACTCCGCCACAAGCACACAGACTCCTTGTAGGTTTTCAACACAAACCATTTACCAAGGAACCGATCACGTCCGCTGTGACCCCTATTTATATCCTCGCTCATGACCCCTAGGTTAACGAGCGCATCCGCTCCTCCAATCCTCAGATGCCACAACGTTTACCGTCTGGGTCATTGAGTTTGGATACCGTAGCTGCACCCTTTCCTAAATGACCAACTTCCACCTACCCGACGGAATAAATTGTCGTGCCATTTAGTTAAGGGTACTCTGTTCCCGTTACACAGTGCCCTCACAGGTCAAGAGGGAGATCTAACACCAAGCACCATTCGATCTCTGTCACAGTCCCCTAGATGTAATCTAAAATAAAACACTTAATTAAAACAAATTCATTATTTGAATAAAAAAGGTAAGCACCTTTAGCAATCATTCTCAGGTTACTGAGAAAAATCAGTTCTTCCATTGTGAAACTGGAGCATTATTTTGCTATCAGTCTGTCAACAACAAAACTATGTTCGAGGTAAGAAATTCAGAATTGACCAAAGCTTATCATTGACTTGACAGTTGGAGACTTGCAGACGAAATTACAATCCATTTCATAGATTACTAATGTGACGTGACAAAAACAGAATGGTCAGCAAGATGGAGTAGTTCATATTTTCTATCCAAGAGTGTTGATCTGAAGGGATTACCAGTAACTCTATTTATCAAGCAACTTTGTTATTTTGCTTACAGTAAATATCTCTGTATTTTAGTCAAATTTACTCCTGGTGTTCAGGTGTCCAAGTGTCTAAGATTCTATTAATTATCTTGTGTCCTTCAAGACCCAGTAACTGACATTCACAGAAGGGACAGGACGTCACTCGTGTGCATTTTCTGGTGTCTTTTAAGGTTTGATAAGTGACTGAAACATTTCAGACATTCACTACATTGACAAGATCTATTTGTGAGAGCGTTGGTGGACTTTCAAGGAACTTAAATATGTGAAATGCTTCCCACACTCAGAGCAGTGATAAGGTTTCTCTCCTGTGTGAACACGCTGGTGTGTTTTAAGATTTTGTAATATCTTGAAACCCCTCCCACACTCAGTACAGTGATGAGGTTTCTCTCCTGTGTGACTGCGCTGATGTAATTGAAGACTTACTAACTGTGTGAAACTCTTCCCACACTCAGTACAGTGATAAGGTTTCTCTCCTGTGTGAATGAGCTGGTGTCTTTAAAGGTCTGCTAAACGACTGAATCTCTTCCCACACTCTGTGCAGTGATAAGGTTTCTCTCCTGTGTGACTGCGCTGATGCGATTTAAGATTTTGTAACAGCGTGAAACTCTTCCCACACTCTGTGCAGTGATGAGGTTTCTCTCCTGTGTGAATGCGCAGGTGTCTTTTAAGGTCTGCTAAACGACTGAATCTCTTCCCACACTCTGTGCAGTGATAAGGTTTCTCTCCTCTGTGAATGCGCTGGTGTGATTTAAGATTTTGTAACGTGAAACTCTTCCCACACTCAGTGCAGTGATAGGTTTCTCTCCTGTGTGAATGCTGGTGTGATTAAGATTTTAACGTGTGAACTCTCCCACACACAGAGCAGTGATAAGGTTTCTCTCCTGTGTGAATGAACTGGTGTCTATTAAGGTCTGCTAAACGACTGAATCTCTTCCCACACTCTGTGCAGTGATAAGGTTTCTCTCCTCTGTGAATGCGCTGGTGTGATTTAAGATGTTCTAACTGTGTGAATCTCATCCCACACACAGAGCAGTGATAAGGTTTCTCTCCTGTGTGAATGAGCTGGTGTCTTTTAAGGTCTGCTAAACGACTGAATCTCTTCCCACACTCTGTGCAGTGATAAGGTTTCTCTCCTCTGTGAATGAGCTGGTGCGATTTAAGATTTTGTAACAGCATGAAACTCTTCCCACACTCTGTGCAGTGATGAGGTTTCTCTCCTGTGTGAATGCGCTGGTGTGATTTAAGACATTTTAACATTGTGAAACTCCTCCCACACTCAGTGCAGCGATAAGGTTTCTCTCCTGTGTGAATGCTGGTGGATTTTAAGCCGTGATAAATGATTGAAACTCTTCCCACAATCAGCACAGGAAAGTGGAGCCCCTCTTGTGTGATTCCCTTTAGTAACTGTCACTTATCTGCTGTATTGAATTGTATTTTGTCACACTTGTACTTGCTTGAACTTGTCATTGTATTTATCTTGCTCTTATTGTATTACCTGTACTGTAACACTTGAAATGTATTTGCTTACAATTGTAAGTTAAGCCCTGGATAAGGCGTCTGCTAAGAAATAAATAATAATAATAATAATAATAATAATTCTTACACATTCACTCTTCTGCTGGGCTTCCCCTCATAACCATGACCAACTCCTAGAGTGAACTCTGATGAGAATACAGTCAAACCCGCTTAATATCACTCCTGTTAATACCAGCCTCCTTTTATCATCATCACATTGGATATAATGGGTGTCAATAAGTACAAATGCTTGAGAATATCACCGATTATCAACACTCACAGTTAATATCACTCACATTTGCCAGTCATTGACTTCCACCCCACTTAATATCACTGTGAGGAATAAAAGTATAAGATCAGGTTGACATGCAAGTGCTGTATTGAAATGTTTCTTCTGGTGACACTTAGCAACCCGACTGGATTTGGCATCACCCAGTGATGAGACATGTGATCCCAGCACCACTATAAAGCTGTGGGAGCAGCACAACTGCAAACAGTCTACCAGAAACAGGGAAAGGCAAAGATCTAACTGCATTCAAAACAGACATGATAGTGGGTGCACATCTAGCAGGGTCACAGCAGCAAGGATAGTTATGTTGAAAGCCATTGACGTAGTGTTTGGGCAGCCACTCCAGCTTAAATTGAGGTGAATCTTCAGCACGCTTCTAGAGTTTAGTAACCAGTTTTGCAAGATTAATGGCAGCTCAATGCTGTTTGTTTTGTATAATTACCTCTAAATCCCAGTTCACATTCAGGTGGACAATCATCACACAGGCTGGATCCCAGCTGGTTGTTCTCCTCAAGTGTACAGACATTATTTTCAGTAGGAACTTCCTCTGCGATGGGGACACATTCCTGTTCTATGAATTCCTCTTTAATAGGAACACATTCCAGTCGAGGGACCTCTTCATCTTTAACACATGTCAGCTCTGTAACCTGCTTTAGACTTGCACACCACTCCTGGTCAAAGGACTCCTCTAGGGTGTAAACTGCTTCTATCCTTGGCCCCTCCTGTGCTTCAGATTTAAGTATAGCATGGCTCTCTCTGGGATCTGTGTGAAAGAAAATTGTACAAAATTATAACTCTTACTTACCAGCCAGATTCCTCTACAAAGCCAGCCCCTTGTCAGAATTCTACTGAGAGAGGTCTCTGGGGGTCATTAAACTAAAACAATTCATGAGGAGGTGTTTTTCTTTTTTTATTTTAGTTAAAGCTAAGGACAACAGTGAGTATCCTCTACTAACACAACCAAGTGAATACACTCTTTACACCCAGGAGCTTGACAGTGGAAGTGGACAGCGAGCTACCAGGAAGACAAAGGCCAGCCCTGCAGGTGTCTGCTTGAGCTCACTGGTTATCTGGCCAATAGATACAAATCATGAATTATGGCCTCTAGAGACTTCTACTTTTCCAGACACCACAGGATGGAGAGCTGGGAATGAGGTTGGATCCAACATTGCTTCTAAAGTATTTGTGGGAGAAGGGTGATCAATTAGACGTACAATGAGGTCCTATTGTAAGTGACTGTGCAGCAGCAGTTCTGATGCATAGTTCAAATTTTGTAAAAACACGCCATTTTGTTATTAGTGTTTACAGCCTGGATGTGGTTAAAATGCCCCATCCAGATAAAATCGTGAGAATGCGTGGTCAACAGTGAGTGCTTATTGATAAACTGGCTGTTGACCACGCACATGATAAAACCAGTGCCGAATGTGGTTGAGGGGTAAATTAGGTCATTGATAGCCAGTTGACCCCTCAGCCACAATACAAAAGACCTGGGGCCGTATTCACAAAGCTGACAAGTCTAAGACCAAAATACGGGCTTAAGTCGCTTTTGCTGACTTTGTTATGACCGAGTCTTAAGTCTGTTTCACAACATGATTTTCTGGGGGGTCTTAACTTAGACCAGCGTTTCTGTCCTCGCGTGACGTCTTCACTGTCTTCCACTCGAGAGAAAGCCGTTGCCTGAGGGACAGATTGATAATTTTGTTTCTTCACTGGGACTTAAGAAAAATCATGATGTTATGTAAATATAAATAATGTCAAATGTATATATTTTATTATAGAATTTTGTAATTTTCTATTAAAAAAGATATATTGTTATAATTATATTTAAACGTATGATTAAACTGACCTGTTGTATTATTTTACAGTGGTTAGTCTCTCATTGATTATTTAAGTGTGTGTGTAGGTATATATATGTATATATGTGTGTATATATATATATATATATATATATATATATATATATATATATATATATATATATATATATATATATATATATATATATATATATATATACAGTACTATGCAAAAGTTTTAGGCAGGTGTGAAAAAATGCTGTAAAGTAAGAATGCTTTCAAAAATAGACATGTTAATAGATTATATTTATCAATTTACTAAATGCAAAGTGAGTGAACAGAAGAAAAATCTAAATCAAATCCATATTTGGTGTGACCACCCTTTGCCTTCAAAACAGCATCAAGCATCAATTCTTCTAGGTACACTTGCACACAGTTTTTGAAGGAACTCAGCAGGTAGGTTGGCCCAAACATCTTGGAGAACTAACCACAGTTCTTCTGTGGATTTAGGCAGCCTCAGTTGCTTCTCTCTCTTCATGTAATCCCAGACAGACTCGATGATGTTGAGATCAGGGCTCTGTGGGGGCCATACCATCACTTCCAGGACTCCTTGTTCTTCTTTACACTGAAGATAGTTCTTAATGACTTTCGCTTTATGTTTGGGGTCGTTGTCATGCTGCAGAATAAATTTGAGGCCAATCAGATGCCTCCCTGATGGTATTGCATGATGAATAAGTATCTGCCTGTACTTCTCAGCATTGAGGAGACCATTAATTCTGACCAAATCCCCAACTCCATTTGCAGAAATGCAGCCCCAAACTTGCAAGGAACCTCCACCATGCTTCACTATTTCCTGCAGACACTCATTCGTGTACGCTCTCCAGCCCTTCGTGAACAAACTGCCTTCTGCTACAGCCAAATATTTTAAATTTTGACTCATCAGTCCAGAGCACCTGCTGCCATTTTTCTGCACCCCAGTTCCTGTGTTTTCGTGCATAGTTGAGTCGCTTGGCCTTGTTTCCACGCCGGAGGTATGGCTTTTGGCCGCAAGTCTTCCATGAAGGCCACTTCTGACCAGACTTCTCCGGACAGTAGATGGGTGTACCAGGGTCCCACTGTTTTCTGCCAGTTCTGAGCTGATGGCACTGCTGGACATCTTCCGATTGCGAAGGGAAGTAAGCATGATGTGTCTTTCATCTGCTGCAGTAAGTTTCCTTGGCCGACCACTGCGTCTACGGTCCTCAACGTTGTCCGTTTCTTTGTGCTTCTTCAAAAGAACTTGGACAGCACATCTGGAAACCCCTGTCTGCCTTGAAATTTCTGCCTGGGAGAGACCTTGCTGATGCAGTATAACTACCTTGTGTCTTGTTGCTGTGCTCAGTCTTGCCATGGTGTATGACTTTTGACAGTAAACTGTCTTCAGCAACCTCACCTTGTTAGCTGAGTTTGGCTGTTCCTCACCCAGTTTTATTCCTCCTACACAGCTGTTTCTGTTTCAGTTAATGATTGTGTTTCAACCTACATATTGAATTGATGATCATTAGCACCTGTTTGGTATAATTGTTTAATCATACACCTGACTATATGCCTACAAAATCCCTGACTTTGTGCAAGTGTACCTAGAAGAATTGATGCTGTTTTGAAGGCAAAGGGTGGTCACACCAAATATGGATTTGATTTAGATTTTTCTTCTGTTCACTCACTTTGCATTTAGTTAATTGATACATATAATCTATTAACATGTCTATTTTTGAAAGCATTCTTACTTTACAGCATTTTTTCACACCTGCCTAAAACTTTTGCACAATACTGTATATATATATATATATATATATATATATATATATATATATATATATATATATATATATATATATATATATATATATATATATATATATATATATATATATTCACATGTAGTTACAGTAAAATAAACAATGCAGAATGTTATGTAATTTTTATGTGTATTGTATTTAATGGTATATTTGTTAATAAAGTATATTTTTAAAAGGTTTATATGTCTATCTTTCTATTTGCTTTTAGATGTGTATCCCTTTAAGAAAGACGGTCTTGGTTTTTAATGCGATGCAAGCATTTTTAGAAACACGATATAGTTTCTGGTAATGGAGTAACCAGGCAGAGGGGAAAACGGGAAGAAACAGTGATAGGACACACAGGGTGTGGATGTGTTTTATAGCTGTGGATAACAAACACAAATCTACAACGGAGCTGGTATTACTTTGCATGTTTCTACCTCTGCTAATGAAGTCTTCATTCCTCTCAAGCCGTGCTTTTGGTGCTGCTTGTTATAAAATAAACGTAGATTTACAGCCCTGATTATAGTTCTCGAGTCTCGCAGGGAGTCGGGAGAAATATGCTCTGAATCGGGCGTGTCTCACGGCAGGTATGAGGTTATACAGGTTTTGTAACAGCGGTTAACAAACTGCAATTGCGCAAACAACTCATGGGACCACAATCATTATTAAACTCCATCCGTGAGTAAATCCTGAGCCCGTTTGCCTGAAAATCTATTTTTTAAAACTGTCCTTTCACTGACGTCACTTATTTTTGTTGTTATATCACGAAGGCTGTATCTAATCTATGTATTAGGCAGTGGTGTGTGACCGAGTTTAGTAAAACTACTCTGAATATTTATTTTTTGCTAAATTACCCTTTGTATTTTTTTTCATTATGAAAGTTTTTGTTGTTTTTAGATTGGATTTTTTGTATACCATTTTATTTTTGTAACAATTAGTGTGCGAGTCACTCAGAAAACATTGATTTGTGTTTGTTTGAATTCAAATTTAATCAACATAAGAGGCTGTAATCCAGTAATAGATCGCATATCCGACTGCGGTGGGTCCAGAGTAAGGGTGGATATGTAAAACGGAGGATGAATGAATCCTGTTTTAAATACCATTATTACACAACTGTAACAATTACTATATTCACACAATTATCGTTTTGAGATTCAGCTTTTATTGGAGAGCTCCCTAAATCCCTTGTTTAGAAAGATAGAGAAATTCTAACTGAGACCTCATCAATAAAATTGACCAAACAATACCATCAAAAGATCAATCTTACCTTGAAATAATCCCTGGTTCTCGTTCCTCTGAAAGTCTTGTTCATTGCAGTCGGGGTTCATGTTTCTGAGAGGTTGTTTAATGTCTGCATCTGCAGCGTTCATGCATTCCCGCACTGCTTTCAACTCGCTCTCTGATATTTCCAATCTCAGCTTCAGACTTTCATTCTCTTTCTCCTTTCCAGCCATTTCCATTCGGAATTCAGTGAATTTGCCGCCGACAACTTTTGTAATTTCGCACAAGACGGTGTCTACAGCCGCTTTCACTGCGTGCTCGATGGTAGAGGCGAGCTCGTCTTGAAAGAGCGACACGGAGACACTGACCTCCATCTTCACTGGATTAGTTTTGTTTTAAACTCGTGTAGCAGAATCCTCTTTGTTTTTAATGTAATATTTATTTACTATCATTAACATTCATATAAAATCAGCACTTCCGGTGTGATAAAGAAAAACAGCAGACTCGTTTAACTTTTGCAAGAAGAATCTTTCGCGCTCCACTCTGTCTGAGTTCTTAAATAAATAAAAAAAGAAAATTGACTCTTTGTTTCAGAACTCAATGCAGGTAATAACCGAACACAACTATATAAATCATGAGGAAATATTGTAACCCAACCTAAAACTTTAAACAGCAGGTGATAAAAAATGCAATTCTCACGCGCGAATCCTTCTCCCCCAGCATAAACAAAGCAACGTTTCCATTTCCTGCAACGAAATGATAGCGTCACTAGTAGTGGGCGTGCCTGGTTGGAATCGTCGTTTACTATTGGCTGCAGAAACAATCCAATCATCTTGCGAGACTGAATGGCTGGCGTCTATGTCGAGGCGAGGCGGGATCGCGATTGGAGGAGCGTGCGATGTAACTGGATGACAGAGTCCGCAATGTTGGCTCCAGTACGTGGAGTTTTCTTACACAATGTCCAGCTTTGGATTTGAAATGGCGCCGGTTTCTTCCCGCTGCTTTGTACTCTGCGCTTGCTCACAATGTGCTTTGTGTTTCAAAGATGCTGCGAGTCATTGTGTTTTGTTTGATTTGGATTAACCTAACAGACCCTGTCAATATTTGGTGGCCAAACTGGCTGCACATGTTCCAAAATCCTGAATAAGTGAAGCATTATTATTAGTTTATTTAGCAGACGCCTTTATCCAAGGCGACTTACAGAGACTGGGGTCTGTGAACTATGCATCAGCTGCCGAGTCACTTACAACTACATCTCACCCGAAAGACGGAGCACAAGGAGGTGAAGTGACTTGCTCAGGGTCACACAATGAGTCAGTGGCTGAGGTGGGATTTGAACCGGGGACCTCCTGGTTACAAGCCCTTTTCTTTAACCACTGGACCACACAGCCTCCTAGCATATAAAATGAGTTTACATTAGGGGAGTGATGTAATTCTTTCAGAACCCCTTTGCCAACTCCCCATCTTTTAAGTGAAATGATTAATAGAAAATGAAAGTCGTTGCCCAGCCTATTGTTAAACAATCCAGCATCTCTAAGAAAAGTAATTTGTTAAATGTGTTATCATTAGATGTTTGGTTAGGTACGATTCTGCAAGGTCTGGTAAAGTGTCCAACTAAACCAGACTGGTGGATGTAAGCAGAAAATAACCCACCGATTTCAATACTTTAATCTCCAAAACTGCAGTTATACTCAGAGACTTTCACTTTAACTAATTAAGATTAAAAAAAGAAAGAAAACAAACAGTCCTATCCGTTAATGAATCAAACCAAATACGAAAATTACACACACACTCGCAGCATTTGGACTGCAAAGCTCATTGAGCAAACGCAACACACAACAACGAGACGAAACTGGCGCCATTTGGGATATACAATAAAACATTGCATAGGAAAACATAACGCAGTAGATAGCCCGTGGTGAACTCTGGTATGCAGGATGCGTTCACGATACGCAGACTGCTAAGTCTGCGCAGATTCTGCAAAGATTCTGAAAATTCATTGGCTACTTGATCAGATTCTGCGCAGAAGGACGAAAGTCTGACTCTCGTGAACGCACCCCCAGTTTCAAGTCTTCTCCTCGCGATCCCGCCCCTCCTTGGACAGGGAGATCAGCCAATCAGTCTCGCAAGATGGGTTTAGAGCGATTTTGCGACCAATAATACGCGACGGTTCCAAGCAGGCACGCCTACTACTCGTGATGCTTCCATTTTGTTGCAGGAAATTGAAACATTGTTTTGTTTGTGTGGTTGAGAGAGAGAGAGAGAGAGAGAGAGAGAGAGAGAGGCAACTGTTGATTTTACAGTATTTTATTAACTGCTGTTTAAAGTATTAGGTTGGGTGAAATGTTTCTTCATGATTTATATTATTTGTGTTCGTTTATTACCTGCATTGCGTTCTGAAACAAAGAGTCCCCTTTCTGTTTTATTTATATAACTCAGACAGGGTGGAGCGTGTCAGCTGTACACAAACCCGCTTTAAGTTCAAGCTGTACATGATGCTAAAAGACTAAAGTTACTCCTTGCAAAGTAAGACGAGTATATTTGTTTCATTTCTTGTGGCAGAAGATGTGCTGATTTTATATTAATGTTAATTCTCCATTTAAAAAAATAAAAAGCAAAGAGGATTCTTCTACGTGAGTCTCAAACTATCAGTGAAGATGGAGGTCAGTGTCTCCGTGTCGCTCTTTCAAGACGAGCTCGCCTCTACCATCGAGCACGCAGTGAAAGCGGCTGTAGACACCGTCTTGTGCGAAATTACAAAAGTTGTCGGCGGCAAATTCACTGAATTGCGAATGGAAATGGCTGGAAAGGAGAAAGAGAATGAAAGTCTGAAGCTGAGATTGGAAATATCAGAGAGCGAGTTGAAAGCAGTGTGGGAATGCATGAACGCTGCAGATGCAGACATTAAACAACCTCTCAGAAACATGAACCCCGACTGCAATGAACAAGACTTTCAGAGGAACGAGAACCAGGGATTATTTCAAGGTAAGATTGATCTTTTTGATGGTATTGCTTGGTCAATTTTATTGATGAGGTCTTAGTTAGAATTTCTCTTCAAACATTTGAAAGTGCTTATTATGAGTGATGTTAATAACTCCACACTGTCCTAATATTAGGCAGTCTAATTAATTATAAGAGTATAAGAAAGAAAGTATGTAGTAGCCTAATTAAGATTTAAATGGGTATTCTATGAACTGCAAGAAAGGATTAGTCTATAAATCTTAACCAGTCTGATTAGGAGTCTTTAATAGATTAATTACAGCCTTCGTGATACAACAGCAAAAATAAGTGATGTCAGTGAAAGGAAAGTTTAAAAAAATAGATTTTCAGGCAAACGGGCTGAAGATTTACTCATGGCTGGAGTTTAATAATGATTGTGGTCCCATGAGTTGTTTGCGCAATTGCAGTTTGTTAACCGCTGTTACAAAACCTGTACAACCTCATACCTGCCGTGAGACACGCCCGATTCAGAGCATATAATTAGGGCTGTAAATCTACGTTTAATTTCTAACAAGCCGCACCAAAAGCACGGCTTGAGAGGAATGAAGACTTCATTAGCAGAGGTAGAAACATGCAAAGTAATACCAGCTCCGTTGTAGTTTTGTGTTTGTTATCCACAGTTATAAAACACATCCACACCCTGTGTGTCCTATCACTGTTTCTTCCCGTTTTCCCCTCTGCCTGGTTACTCCATTACCAGAAACTATATCCTGTTTCTAAAAATGCTTGCATCGCATTAAAAACCAAGACCGTCTTTCTTAAAGGGAAATAGAAAGATAGACATATAAACCTTTTAAAAATATACTTTATTAACAAATATACCTAAAAATTACATAACATTATGCATTGTTTTTATTTCACTTTTACATGTGATTATATATATATATATATATATATATATATATATATATATATATATATATATATATATATACACATATATACATACACATATATATATACACATATATCTTTTGATAGAAAATTATGAAATTCTATAATAAAATATATACATTTGACATTATTTATATTTACATAACATCATGATTTTTCTTAAGTCCCAGTGAAGAAACAAAATTATCAATCTGTCCCTCAGGCAACGGCTTTCTCTCGAGTGGAAGACAGTGAAGACGTCACACGAGGACAGAAACGCTGGTCTAAGTTAAGACCCCCCAGAAAATCATTTTGTGAAACGGACTTAAGACTCGGTCATAACAAAGTCAGCAAAAGCGACTTAAGCCCGTATTTTGGTCTTAGACTTGTCAGCTTTGTGAATACGGCCCCAGGTCTTTTGTATTGTGGCTGAGGGGTCAACTGGCTATCAATGACCTAATTTACCCCTCAACCACATTTGGCACTGGTTTTATCATGTGCGTGGTCAACAGCCAGTTTATCAATAAGCACTCGCTGTTGACCACGCATTCTCACGATTTTATCTGGATGGGGCATTTTAACCACATCCAGGCTGTAAACACTAATAACAAAATGGCGTGTTTTTACAAAATTTAAACTATGCATCAGAACTGCTGCTGCACAGTCACTTACAATAGGACCTCATTGTACGTCTAATTGATCACCCTTCTCCCACAAATACTTTAGAAGCAATGTTGGATCCAACCTTATTCCCAGCTCCCCATCCTGTGGTGTCCGGAAAAGTAGAAGTCTCTAGAGGTCATAATTCATGATTTGTATCTATTGGCCAGATAACCAGTGAGCTCAAGCAGACACCTGCAGGGCTGGCCTTTGTCTTCCTGGTAGCTCGCTGTCCACTTCCACTGTCAAGCTCCTGGGTGTAAAGAGTGTATTCACTTGGTTGTGTTAGTAGAGGATACTCGCTGTTGTCCTTCGCTTTAACTAAAATAAAAAAGAAAAACACCTCCTCATGAATTGTTTCAGTTTAATGACCCCCAGTGACCTCTCTCAGTAGAATTCTGACAAGGGGCTGGCTTTGTAGAGGAACCTGGCTGGTAAGTAAGAGTTATAATTTTGTACAATTTTCTTTCACACAGATCCCAGAGAGAGCCATGCTATGCCTAAAACTGAAGCACAGGAGGGGCCAAGGATAGAATCAGTTCACACACAAGAGGAGTCCTTTCACCAGGAGTGGTGTGCAAGTCTAAAGCAGGTTACAGAGCTGACATGTGTTAAAGATGAAGAGGTCCCTCGACTGGAATGTGTTCCTATTAAAGAGGAATTCATAGAACAGGAATGTGTCCCCATCGCAGAGGAAGTTCCTACTGAAAATAATGTCTGTACACTTGAGGAGAACAACCAGCTGGGATCCAGCCTGTGTGATGATTGTCCACCTGAATGTGAACTGGGATTTACAGGTAATTATACAGAACAAGAAACATTGAGCTGCCTGTTAATTTTGCAGAAACTTTTTGCAGTAATTTTGGTTACTAAACTCTAGAAGTGTGCTGAATTAAATCTTTCTGCCTCAATTTAAGCTAGGGAGGCTGCCCAGTCACTATCTCAGTGGCTTTCAACACAACTATCCTTGCTGCTGTGACCCTGCTAGATGTGCACCCACTATCATGTCTGTTTGGAATGCTGTTAGATCTTTCCCTGTTTCTGGTAGACTGTTTGCAGTTGTGCTGCTCCCACAGCTTTATAGTGGTGCTGGGATCACATGTCTCATCACTGGGTGATGCCAAATCCAGTCGGGTTGCTAAGTGTCACCAGAAGAAACATTTCAATACAGCACTTGCATGTAAACCTGATCTTATACTTTTATTCCTCAGTGATATTAAGTAGGGTGGAAGTCAATGACTGGCAAATGTGAGTGATATTAACTGTGAGTGTTGATAATCGGTGATATTCTCAAGCATTTGTACTTATTGACACCCATTATATCCAATGTGATGATGATAAAAGGAGGCTGGTATTAACAGGAGTGATATTAAGCAGGTTTGACTGTATTCTCATCAGATTTCACTCTAGGAGTTGGTCATGGTTATGAGGGGAAGCCCTGCAGAAGAGTGAATGTGTAAGAATGCTGTACAATAACCTTTGTCTCTTCTCTCTTTTTCTCTAGCTGCTAAAGGGAATCACACAAGAGGTGCTCCACTTTCCTGTGCTGATTGTGGGAAGAGTTTCAATCATTTATCACGGCTTAAAATCCACCAGCGTGTTCACACAGGAGAGAAACCTTATCGCTGCACTGAGTGTGGGAGGAGTTTCACGCGATTAGAAAGTCTTAAATTACACCAGCGCATTCACACAGGAGAGAAACCTTATCACTGTTCTGAGTGTGGGAGGAGTTTCACGCTGTTGAAAAGTCTTAAATCACACCAGCATGTTCACACAGGAGAGAAACCTTATCAATGCACTGAGTGTGGGAAGAGTTTCACGCTGTTACAAAGTCTTAACAGACACCAGCGTGTTCACACAGGAGAGAAACCTCATCACTGCACAGAGTGTGGGAAGAGTTTCACGCTGTTACAAAATCTTAAATCGCACCAGCGCATTCACACAGGAGAGAAACCTTATCACTGCACAGAGTGTGGGAAGAGTTTCACACAGTTAGTAAGTCTTCAATTACATCAGCGCAGTCACACAGGAGAGAAACCTTATCACTGTACTGAGTGTGGGAGGGGTTTCAAGATATTACAAAATCTTAAAACACACCAGCGTGTTCACACAGGAGAGAAACCTTATCACTGCTCTGAGTGTGGGAAGAGTTTCACATATTTAAGTTCCTTGAAAGTCCACCAGCAGACTCACAAATAGATCTTATCAATGTAGTGAATGTCTGAAATGTTTCAGTCACTTATCAAACCTGTAATTTCGTCTGCAAGTCTCCAGCTGTCAAGTCAATGTTAAGCTTTGGTCAATTTTGAATTTCTGACCTCGAACATAGTTTTCTTGTTGACAGAAGGTGCTTACCTTTTTTTATTCAAATAATGAATTTGTTTTAATTAAGTGTTTTATTTTAGATTACATCTAGGGGACTGTGACAGATCGAATGGTGCTTGGTGTTAGATCTCCCTCTTGACCTGTGAGGGCACTGTGTAACGGGAACAGAGTACCCTTAACTAAATGGCACGACAATTTATTCCGTCGGGTAGGTGGAAGTTGGTCATTTAGGAAAGGGGCGCAGCTACAGTATCCAAACTCAATGACATCCTTCTTTCTTTTCTCTCCTAACCTTCCTTTTTTGAGACAGGATTTTTTTTTTATTTCAAAGGTGGTAGCCTACAGCACACATATTTTAAAATTTTTATTTTCTCCCACCTTGTGTTTAAGTACAATATATATATTTACGAAAATTCCCCAAAAGTAGACATTTTTCCACTCATTTTCAATTACACAGGGTGGATTGAGAGCTTTGGTGTTTCATGAGTCGGCCTTATTTGTTCGTTTCTTCCAGTTTTTCCAGGAGTGCACCGCGGAAGGTTATAATGGTCTAATTAAACTTAAAGACTGTTTTATGCAACCGTTTTCAAATGATATAGCCTAGCTATACAGTAGATTAAATTAAATAACCTTACCTTGTTAAAAGGGCTGCCTCAAATGAAGTAAAAAAATAAATAACTATAACTAACTCTCACTATATACAATTATTTAAGCCTATAATTTGATCTATATACAATTATTTATGTCAAATTTATCAACTTATCTATTTCTCCATTCAACTGTCTCCAACTTCTGCGACTCAGCTCGAGCAGTTTCTTGGTTTAAACTCGTTCAGTCTATGCTTGTGCGCGTGAATATTTTTTAACTCGAACACTTGTGCATTTCTTACTGGTATTTTTTTTATGTAGGTCATTTTTCTATTTCATTTCTTATTTTTTATATAGCGCCCATAAAGACACTTCACAAATGTAACAAAACAGCAAATTGTGTTAAGTAATAAATAATAAAAGAAACACTTAATGCCATAAAAAAGAAAAAACTCTGAGGGATAAAGATCTGATTTTTTGTATTTTATTATAAAACTATTATAATATTCACTGTTACTACACGTTCACATCCTGTACACAAAAATATAATTGATTTTTATTTTTAGCTAATCCTAGTAAATGTATGTAGGAGGCTGTGTGGTCCAGTGGTTAAAGAAAAGGGCTTGTAACCAGGAGGTCCCTGGTTCAAATCCCACCTCAGCCACTGACTCATTGTGTGACCCTGAGCAAGTCACTTCACCTCCTTGTGCTCCGTCTTTCGGGTGAGACGTAGTTGTAAGTGACTCTGCAGCTGATGCATAGTTCACACACCCTAGTCTCTGTAAGTCGCCTTGGATAAAGGTGTCTGCTAAATAAACAAATAATAATAATGTACATATAAAAAAAAAAATTTCGACATTGGGCCAGCACTGGGCGGTGTTGTAATTGTATCTCCTTCTAAATGCGATGGTCAGTGACATCGTGCCAGAACTGGCCCAACTGCTGCTTGCGCTGCGACTGCGGCGGACTGTGCCGCTATGCAGCCGGATCCGCCCGCATCGTATGGCTGTGTGGGTTGCTTAAACACTTAAAAGCTTCGACCTTTCCATTTAAAACCACCACCTATTTTGGAAGTGTTGATATTTTTGCAGACTTTTTTAAAATTACTAATTCTCCAAGTCAGCACAGGGTATAACTCGAATCCAAGACGTAGAAAAAGCAGTTGAATTTGGTGCTTTTAAAACAACATTTTGCAGAAGGCCAAATAAAGAAATATGTGTGGTTCGGGTTACCTGACGACCCTAAATATTTTTTGCTTCATCGTTTAATGTTCCCGATGCATTTTGTCCTTGTACTGTGTCTCTGGCTAAACAGTAGCCTGCTGAAACTGACAAGCGTCATCGAGGACTGAAATTGACGTGGCAGTTGGTTTTTAAAGGGTGATTGCATTTTAGTTTTTTTCAAAGAATGTTCTCACATAACATGTGTTGATTCAGTTATGACATTTCTAAAATAAACCAAGTGAAAATGTGCACAATAGCTGACCTTGTTTTTTTTCCTTCCAAAACTGACATTGTCCGACAACTCAATATAAAAACAGCACCCAGCAGACACTGCCTCCCTCATCGATCCTGCGTTCCTAGCAAGATCTCTCGATTTACTGAAAATAATTGTGAAAGCTTATAATACAAAAGTGAAAGTTGTTTAACATAATATCAGCGTTTACAAATACACCACACACCTGTTTTTAATATAATATAAAGCCTTCCATTCTTTATTGTATTGCAAATATATTTGTCTTGTTAATTTTTTATTATTAATTGTATGCATTTGTTTGCTTGTTTCTTATTGCTGTGATGTGTGTATGGTCTTTATAATTTTTTTGGAAACTAATTTTGGGGTACTATATTGTATGTAAAAAGGGCACAAGTGTTAGGCTAATATTGTCCATTTGTTATGCATCTGTTTGTATTTGTGCCCTGCAGTTTCATTGTCTTTTTTTTACAGCTTAGCATGCCTCAATCATATTTATTCGATTGCACGTATGCTATCAGTGTGCAGGCTATTGTGTGATCATTTTGAGGACTTGTCTTATTTGAAAGAACTGAAAGAGTTCCTTTGCTGTACTGTATTGTGAGTGACTGTGCTGTGTGAAAGGACAGTGTGTCATTCTGAGAGATGTCCTGCAGTTTTGATGCCAAGCTTATTCTATTTTGTGGACGGAATATCCTCCAGTTTTAAATAAGCATGGTCTAATCCTAAACATTTTAAAACAATATACCAGACATTTAATGTATGTAAAATGTATTGCTTAAACCATTATTTTTTTATGGGACCAGTGAGGAGTGAATAGTCAGGTTGTTCTCCAAATGGTTTCATGTGGGTACATCCGGCATTAACATTTTACAAAAATCCAGTATTTCACAGAACATAGCTTGCAGCCAAATAATATTTCTCAAGAACAGTCAAGGATAGCCCTCCTAGTTCAGAGAGTGAGAGTCTCCTTTTCTATATTCTGGGCTGGGAACCTTCCAGAGAAAATCAACCCAACAGAGAGATTGGCAGCATTCTCCAGTTCAAGCGTCTTCTACTGCTAATTCTAATTATTAGGCTGATTGACAGGTATGTGTAAGTAAAATTAAAACTTCATTTGTGTGCAGTTTAGTTTTCAAATTCCATTTTGAAGTTGATATGTCTCACAAAATCAATGTGAATTAAATTACGATAAATTCAGTTGTTTACCTCCCTCTCTCTCTCTCTCTCTCTCGTTGTTGCTGTTTCTTTCTTTTCTCTGTCTCAAGTCTTCCCCTTCACCTCTAAACCGCCACTTTAACTAAAACCATTTATATAAAAAAAAAACAGTCGACTCTATTAACAAATCAAGCGCAACGCAATGACTCACACACTCGAAGCAGTTTTGGAGTACAAAGCAGAGAGTGCAAACTGGCGCCATTTCGGATCCTCCACAGGACATTGCAATGGAAAACTCAACGCCAGTAAGAGCCAGCATGGCGGACTCTGCTATCCAGTTTCATATCCTCCTCTTCTCAACGCGGTCCCGCCCTGGGGTTCGACAGGGAGGCCAGCAGCCAATCAGCCTCGCAAACTGGGATTAGAGTTTCTACAGCCAATAGGACGTCATGGTTCCAGCCAGACACGCCCACTGCTTGTGACGCTAAGTACTCAAGCACTCACTCAAACTTAAGCACTCAGACAGAGTGGAGCGAGTCAGCTGTGCACACAGATGTTTAACTTGTCAATATGATTTTTTACTGAGAAAACAAACGCGCTTTAAGTTCAAGCTATACATGATGGTAAAAGTTACTCCTTACAAAGTAAGACGAGTCTCTGGTTTGTTTGTTTTCTTTCTTTATCACACAATAAGTGCTGATTTTATATGAATGTTAATTCTCCGGTAAATAAATACTACATTAAAAGCAAAGAGGATTCTTCTATATGTGAGTCTCAAACTATCAGTGAAGATGGAGGTCAGTGTCTCCGTGTCGCTCTTTCAAGACGAGCTCGCCTCTACCATCGAGCACGCAGTGAAAGCGGCTGTAGACACCGTCTTGTGCGAAATTACAAAAGTTGTCGGCGGCAAATTCACTGAATTCCGAATGGAAATGGCTGGAAAGGAGAAAGAGAATGAAAGTCTGAAGCTGAGATTGGAAATATCAGAGAGCGAGTTGAAAGCAGTGCGGGAATGCATGAACGCTGCAGATGCAGACATTAAACAACCTCTCAGAAACATGAACCCCGACTGCAATGAACAAGACTTTCAGAGGAACGAGAACCAGGGATTATTTCAAGGTAAGATTGATCTTTTTGATGGTATTGCTTGGTCAATTTTATTGATGAGGTCTTAGTTAGAATTTCTCTTCAGACATTTGAAAGTGCTTATTATGAGTGATGTTAATAACTCGACTCCACACTGTCCTAATATTAGGCAGTCTAATTAATTATAAGAGTATAAGAAAGAAAGTACTGTAGTAGCCTAATTAAGATTTAAATGGGTATTCTATGAACTGCAAGAAAGGATTAGTCTATAAATCTTAACCAGTCTGATTAGGAGTCTTTAATAAATTAATTACAGCCTTCGTGATACAACAGCAAAAATAAGTGATGTCAGTGAAAGGAAAGTTTTAAAAAATAGATTTTCAGGCAAACGGGCTGAAGATTTACTCATGGCTGGAGTTTAATAATGATAGTGGTCCCATGAGTTGTTTGCGCAATTGTAGTTTGTTAACCGCTGTTACAAAACCTGTATAACCTCATACCTGCCGTGAGACACTCCCGATTCAGAGCATATAATCAGGGCTGTAAATCTACGTTTATTTTATAACAAGCAGCACCAAAAGCACGGCTTGAGAGGAATGAAGACTTCATTAGCAGAGGTAGAAACATGCAAAGTAATACCAGCTCCGTTGTAGTTTTGTGTTTGTTATCCACAGCTATAAAACACATCCACACCCTGTGTGTCCTATCACTGTTTCTTCCCGTTTTCCCTCTGCCTGGTTACTCCATTACCAGAAACTATATCCTGTTTCTAAAAATGCTTGCATCGCATTAAAAACCAAGACCGTCTTTCTTAAAGGGATACACATCTAAAAGCAAATAGAAAGATAGACATATAAACATTTTAAAAATATACTTTATTAACAAATATACCATTAAATACAATACACCTAAAAATTACATAACATTCTGCATTGTTTTTATTTTACTGTAACTACATGTGATTATATATATATATATATAGTTTGTTTGTTTTCTTTCTTTATCACACAAGAAGGGCAGCTGGCTCTTTGAGCTAACAGAAGAAAAATCTAAATCAAATCCATATTTGGTGTGACCACCCTTTGCCTTCAAAACAGCATCAATTCTTCTCGGTAAACTTGCACAAAGTCAGGGATTTTGTAGGCATATAGTCAGGTGTATGATTAAACAATTATACCAAACAGGTGCTAATGATCATCAATTTAATATGTAGGTTGAAACACAATCATTAACTGAAACAGAAACAGCTGTGTAGGAGGAATAAAACCAGGTGAGGAACAGCCAAACTCAGCTAACAAGGTGAGGTTGCTGAAGACAGTTTACTGTCAAAAGTCATACACCATGGCAAGACTGAGCACAGCAACAAGACACAAGGTAGTAATACTGCATCAGCAAGGTCTCTCCCAGGCAGAAATTTCAAGGCAGACAGGGGTTTCCAGATGTGCTGTCCAAGCTCTTTTGAAGAAGCACAAAGAAACGGGCAATGTTGAGGACCGTGAGACGCAGTGGTCGGCCAAGGAAACTTACTGCAGCAGATGAAAGACACATCATGCTTACTTCCCTTCGCAATCAGAAGATGTCCAGCAGTGCCATCAGCTCAGAATTGGCAGAAAACAGTGGGACCCTGGTACACCCATCTACTGTCCGGAGAAGTCTGGTCAGAACTGGCCTTCATGGAAGACTTGCGGCCAAAAGCCATACCTCTGACGTGGAAACAAGGCCAAGCGACTCAACTGTGCACGAAAACACAGGAACTGGGGTGCAGAAAAATGGCAGCAGGTGCTCTGGACTGATGAGTCAAAATTTGAAATATTTGGCTGTAGCAGAAGGCAGTTTGTTCGCCGAAGGGCTGGAGAGCGGTACACGAATGAGTGTCTGCAGGCAACAGTGAAGCATGGTGGAGGTTCCTTGCAAGTTTGGGGCTGCATTTCTGCAAATGGAGTTGGGGATTTGGTCAGAATTAATGGTCTCCTCAATGCTGAGAAGTACAGGCAGATACTTACCCATCATGCAATACCATCAGGGAGGCATCTGATTGGCCCCAAATTTATTCTGCAGCATGACAACGACCCCAAACATACAGCGAAAGTCATTAAGAACTATCTTCAGCGTAAAGAAGAACAAGGAGTCCTGGAAGTGATGGTATGGCCCCCACAGAGCCCTGATCTCAACATCATCGACTCTGTCTGGGATTACATGAAGAGAGAGAAGCAACTGAGGCTGCCTAAATCCACAGAAGAACTGTGGTTAGTTCTCCAAGATGTTTGGGCCAACCTACCTGCCGAGTTCCTTCAAAAACTGTGTGCAAGTGTACCTAGAAGAATTGATGCTGTTTTGAAGGCAAGGGTGGTCACACCAAATATTGATTTGATGTAGATTTTTCCTCTGTTCACTCACTTTGCATTTAGTTAATTGATAAATATAATCTATTAACATGTCTATTTTTGAAAGCATTCTTACTTTACAGCATTTTTTCACACCTGCCTAAAACTTTTGCACAGTACTGTATATATATATATTTTTTTTTAAATAATCAATGAGAGCCTAACCACTGTAAAATAATCCAACAGGTCAGTTTAATCATATGTTTAAATATAATTATAACAATATATCTTTAATAGAAAATTACGAAATTCTATAATAAAATATATACATTTGACATTATTTATATTTACATAACATCATGATTTTTCTTAAGTCCCAGTGAAGAAACAGAATTATCAATCTGTCCCTCAGGCAACGGCTTTCTCTCGAGTGGAAGACAGTGAAGACGTCACACGAGGACAGAAACGCTGGTCTAAGTTAAGACCCCCAGAAAATCATTTTGTGAAACAGACTTAAGACTCGGTCATAACAAAGTCAGCAAAAGCGACTTAAGCCAGTATTTTGGTCTTAGACTTGTCAGCTTTGTGAATACGGCCCCAGGTCTTTTGTATTGTGGCTGAGGGGTGATCTGGCTATCAATGACCTAATTTACCCCTCAACCACATTTGGCACTGGTTTTATCATGTGCGTGGTCAACAGCCAGTTTATCAATAAGCACTCGCTGTTGACCACGCATTCTCACGATTTTATCTGGATGGGGCATTTTAACCACATCCAGGCTGTAAACACTAATAACAAAATGGCGTGTTTTTACAAAATTTAAACTATGCATCAGAACTGCTGCTGCACAGTCACTTACAATAGGACCTCATTGTACGTCTACTTGATCTCCATTCTCCCACAAATACTTTAGAAGCAATGTTGGATCCAACCTCATTCCCAGCTCCACATTCTGTGGTGTCTGGAAAAGTAGAAGTCTCTAGAGGCCATAATTCATGATTTGTATCTATTGGCCAGATAACCAGTGAGCTCAAGCAGACACCTGCAGGGCTGGCCTTTGTCTTCCTGGTAGCTCGCTGTCCACTTCCACTGTCAAGCTCCTGGGTGTAAAGAGTGTATTCACTTGGTTGTGTTAGTAGAGGATACTCGCTGTTGTCCTTCGCTTTAACTAAAATAAAAAGAAAAACACCTCCTCATGAATTGTTTTAGTTTAATGACCCCAGTGACCTCTCTCAGTAGAATTCTGACAAGGGGCTGGCTTTGTAGTGGAATCTGGCTGGTAAGTAAGAGTTATAATTTTGTACAATTTTCTTTCACACAGATCCCAGAGAGAGCCATGCTATACCTAAATCTGAAGCACAGGAGGGGCCAAGGATAGAAGCAGTTTATAAACAAGAGGAGTCCTTTCACCAGGAGTGGTGTGCAAGTCTAAAGCAGGTTACAGAGCTGACATGTGTTAAAGATGAAGAGGTCCCTCGACTGGACTGTGTTCCTATTAAAGAGGAATTCATAGAACAGGAATGTGTCCCCATCGCAGAGGAAGTTCCTGCTGAAAATAATGTCTGTACACTTGAGGAGAACAACCAGCTGGGATCCAGCCTGTGTGATGATTGTCCACCTGAATGTGAACTGGGATTTAGAGGTAATTATACAAAACAAACAGCATTGAGCTGCCATTAATCTTGCAAAACTGGTTACTAAACTCTAGAAGCGTGCTGAAGATTCACCTCAATTTAAGCTGGAGTGGCTGCCCAAACACTACGTCAATGGCTTTCAACATAACTATCCTTGCTGCTGTGACCCTGCTAGATGTGCATCCACTATCATGTCTGTTTGGAATGCTGTTAGATCTTTCCCTGTTTCTGGTAGACTGTTTGCAGTTGTGCTGCTCCCACAGCTTTATAGTGGTGCTGGGATCACATGTCTCATCACTGGGTGATGCCAAATCCAGTCGGGTTGCTAAGTGTCACCAGAAGAAACATTTCAATACAGCACTTGCATGTAAACCTGATCTTATACTTTTATTCCTCAGTGATATTAAGTAGGGTGGAAGTCAATGACTGGCAAATGTGAGTGATATTAACTGTGAGTGTTGATAATCGGTGATATTCTCAAGCATTTGTACTTATTGACACCCATTATATCCAATGTGATGATGATAAAAGGAGGCTGGTATTAACAGGAGTGATATTAAGCAGGTTTGACTGTATTCTCATCAGATTTCACTCTAGGAGTTGGTCATGGTTATGAGGGGAAGCCCTGCAGAAGAGTGAATGTGTAAGAATGCTGTACAATAACCTTTGTCTCTTCTCTCTTTTTCTCTAGCTGCTAAAGGGAATCACACAAGAGGTGCTCCACTTTCCTGTGCTGATTGTGGGAAGAGTTTCAATCATTTATCACGGCTTAAAATCCACCAGCGTGTTCACACAGGAGAGAAACCTTATCGCTGCACTGAGTGTGGGAGGAGTTTCACGCGATTAGAAAGTCTTAAATTACACCAGCGCATTCACACAGGAGAGAAACCTTATCACTGTTCTGAGTGTGGGAGGAGTTTCACGCTGTTGAAAAGTCTTAAATCACACCAGCATGTTCACACAGGAGAGAAACCTTATCAATGCACTGAGTGTGGGAAGAGTTTCACGCTGTTACAAAGTCTTAACAGACACCAGCGTGTTCACACAGGAGAGAAACCTCATCACTGCACAGAGTGTGGGAAGAGTTTCACGCTGTTACAAAATCTTAAATCGCACCAGCGCATTCACACAGGAGAGAAACCTTATCACTGCACAGAGTGTGGGAAGAGTTTCACACGGTTAGTAAGTCTTCAATTACATCAGCGCAGTCACACAGGAGAGAAACCTTATCACTGTACTGAGTGTGGGAGGGGTTTCAAGATATTACAAAATCTTAAAACACACCAGCGTGTTCACACAGGAGAGAAACCTTATCACTGCTCTGAGTGTGGGAAGAGTTTCACATATTTAAGTTCCTTGAAAGTCCACCAGCAGACTCACAAATAGATCTTATCAATGTAGTGAATGTCTGAAATGTTTCAGTCACTTATCAAACCTGTAATTTCGTCTGCAAGTCTCCAGCTGTCAAGTCAATGTTAAGCTTTGGTCAATTTTGAATTTCTGACCTCGAACATAGTTTTCTTGTTGACAGAAGGTGCTTACCTTTTTATTCAAATAATGAATTTGTTTTAATTAAGTGTTTTATTTTAGATTACATCTAGGGGACTGTGACAGATCGAATGGTGCTTGGTGTTAGATCTCCCTCTTGACCTGTGAGGGCACTGTGTAACGGGAACAGAGTACCCTTAACTAAATGGCACGACAATTTATTCCGTCGGGTAGGTGGAAGTTGGTCATTTAGGAAAGGCGCAGCTACAGTATCCAAACTCAATGACATCCTTCTTTCTTTTCTCTCCTAACCTTCCTTTTTGAGACAGGATTTTTTTTTTATTTCAAAGGTGGTAGCCTACAGCACACATATTTTAAAATTTTTATTTTCTCCCACCTTGTGTTTAAGTACAATATATATATTTACGAAAATTCCCCAAAAGTAGACATTTTTCCACTCATTTTCAATTACACAGGGTGGATTGAGAGCTTTGGTGTTTCATGAGTCGGCCTTATTTGTTCGTTTCTTCCAGTTTTTCCAGGAGTGCACCGCGGAAGGTTATAATGGTCTAATTAAACTTAAAGACTGTTTTATGCAACCGTTTTCAAATGATATAGCCTAGCTATACAGTAGATTAAATTAAATAACCTTACCTTGTTAAAAGGGCTGCCTCAAATGAAGTAAAAAAATAAATAACTATAACTAACTCTCACTATATACAATTATTTAAGCCTATAATTTGATCTATATACAATTATTTATGTCAAATTTATCAACTTATCTATTTCTCCATTCAACTGTCTCCAACTTCTGCGACTCAGCTCGAGCAGTTTCTTGGTTTAAACTCGTTCAGTCTATGCTTGTGCGCGTGAATATTTTTTAACTCGAACACTTGTGCATTTCTTACTGGTATTTTTTTTATGTAGGTCATTTTTCTATTTCATTTCTTATTTTTTATATAGCGCCCATAAAGACACTTCACAAATGTAACAAAACAGCAAATTGTGTTAAGTAATAAATAATAAAAGAAACACTTAATGCCATAAAAAAGAAAAAACTCAGGGATAAAGATCTGATTTTTTGTATTTTATTATAAAACTATTATAATATTCACTGTTACTACACGTTCACATCCTGTACACAAAAATATAATTGATTTTTATTTTTAGCTAATCCTAGTAAATGTATGTAGGAGGCTGTGTGGTCCAGTGGTTAAAGAAAAGGGCTTGTAACCAGGAGGTCCCTGGTTCAAATCCCACCTCAGCCACTGACTCATTGTGTGACCCTGAGCAAGTCACTTCACCTCCTTGTGCTCCGTCTTTCGGGTGAGACGTAGTTGTAAGTGACTCTGCAGCTGATGCATAGTTCACACACCCTAGTCTCTGTAAGTCGCCTTGGATAAAGGTGTCTGCTAAATAAACAAATAATAATAATGTACATATAAAAAAAAAAAAAATTTCGACATTGGGCCAGCACTGGGCGGTGTTGTAATTGTATCTCCTTCTAAATGCGATGGTCAGTGACATCGTGCCAGAACTGGCCCAACTGCTGCTTGCGCTGCGACTGCGGCGGACTGTGCCGCTATGCAGCCGGATCCGCCCGGCATCGTATGGCTGTGTGGGTTGCTTAAACACTTAAAAGCTTCGACCTTTCCATTTAAAACCACCACCTATTTTGGAAGTGTTGATATTTTTGCAGACTTTTTAAAATTACTAATTCTCCAAGTCAGCACAGGGTATAACTCGAATCCAAGACGTAGAAAAAGCAGTTGAATTTGGTGCTTTTAAAACAACATTTTGCAGAAGGCCAAATAAAGAAATATGTGTGGTTCGGGTTACCTGACGACCCTAAATATTTTTGCTTCATCGTTTAATGTTCCTGATGCATTTTGTCCTTGTACTGTGTCTCTGGCTAAACAGTAGCCTGCTGAAACTGACAAGCGTCATCGAGGACTGAAATTGACGTGGCAGTTGGTTTTAAAGGGTGATTGCATTTTAGTTTTTTCAAAGAATGTTCTCACATAACATGTGTTGATTCAGTTATGACATTTCTAAAATAAACCAAGTGAAAATGTGTACAATAGCTGACTTTGTTATTTTTCCTTCCAAAACTGAACAACTACTGTCCAGCAGCTCGATATAAAAACAGCACCCAGCAGACACTGCCTCCCTCATCGATCCTGCGTTCATAAGAACATAAGAAGAACACAAGAAAGTTTACCAACGAGAGGAGGCCATTCCGCCCATCTTGCTCGTTTGGTTGTTAGTAGCTTATTGATCCCAGAATCTCATCAAGCAGCTTCTTGAAGGATCCCAGGGTGTCAGCTTCAACAACATTACTGGGGAGTTGGTTACAGACCCTCACAATTCTCTGTGTAAAAAGTGCCTCCTATTTTCTGTTCTGAATGCCCCTTTATCTAATCTCCATTTGTGACCCCTGGTCCTTGTTTCTTTTTCAGGTCAAAAGTCCCTGGGTCGACATTGTCTATACCTTTTAGGATTTTGAATGTTTGAATCAGATCGCTGCTCCAAGCAAGATCTCTCGATTTGATGAAAATAATTGTGAAAGCTTATAATACAAAGCGAAAGTTGTTATAGTTGTTGTTAATATCATCGTTTCCAAAGACACCACACACCTGTTTTTAATAGACTATAATATAAAGCCTTCCATTCTTTATTGTATTGCAAATATATTTGTCTTGTTATTTTTTATTATTAATTGTATGCATTTGTATTGCTTGTTTCTTATTTCTGTGATGTCTGTATGGTCTTTATAATTTTTTGGAAACTAATTTTGGGGTACTATATTGTATGTAAAAGGGCACAAGTGTTAGCCAATATTGTCCATTTGTTATGCTTTCGTTTGTATTTCCACCCTGCAGTTTCATGGTCTTTTTTTTACAGCTTAGCATGCCTCAATCATATTTATTCGATTGCACGTATGCTATCAGTGTGCAGGCTATTGTGTGATCATTCTGAGGACTTGTCTTATTTGAAAGAACTGAAAGAGTTCCTTTGCTGTACTGTATTGTGAGTGACTGTGCTGTGTGAAAGGACAGTGTGTCATTCTGAGAGATGTCCTGCAGTGTTGATGCCAAGCTTATTCTATTTTGTGGACGGAATATCCTCCAGTTTTAAATAAGCATGGTCTAATCCTAAACATTTTAAAACAATATACCAGACATTTAATGTATGTAAAATGTATTGCTTAAACCATTATTTTTTATGGGACCAGTGAGGAGTGAATAGTCAGGTTGTTCTCCAAATGGTTTCATGTGGGTACATCCGGCATTAACATTTTACAAAAATCCAGTATTTCACAGAACATAGCTTGCAGCCAAATAATATTTCTCAAGAACAGTCAAGGATAGCCCTCCTAGTTCAGAGAGTGAGAGTCTCCTTTTCTATATTCTGGGCTGGGAACCTTCCAGAGAAAATCAACCCAACAGAGAGATTGGCAGCATTCTCCAGTTCAAGCGTCTTCTACTGCTAATTCTAATTATTAGGCTGATTGACAGGTATGTGTAAGTAAAATTAAAACTTCATTTGTGTGCAGTTTAGTTTTTAAATTCCATTTTGAAGTTGATATGTCTCACAAAATCAATGTGAATTAAATTACGATAAATTCAGTTGTTTACCTCCCTCCCTCTCTCTCTCTCTCTCTCTCGTTGTTGCTGTTTCTTTCTTTTCTCTGTCTCAAGTCTTCCCCTTCACCTCTAAACCGCCACTTTAACTAAAACCATTTATATAAAAAAAACAGTCGACCCTATTAACAAATCAAGCGCAATGCAATGACTCACACACTCGAAGCAGTTTGTGGAGAACAAAGCAGAGAGGAAACTGGCGCCATTTCGGATCCTCCACAGGACATTGCAATGGAAAACTCAACGCCAGTAAGAGCCAGCATGGCGGACTCTGCTATCCAGTTTCATATCCTCCTCTTCTCAACGAGGTCCAGCCCTGGGGTTCGACAGGGAGGCCAGCAGCCAATCAGCCTCGCAAACTGGGATTAGAGTTTCTACAGCCAATAGGACGTCATGGTTCCAGCCAGACACGCCCACTGCTTGTGACGCTAAGTACTCAAGCACTCACTCAAACTTAAGCACTCAGACAGAGTGGAGCGAGTCAGCTGTGCACACAGATGTTTAACTTGTCAATATGATTTTTACTGAGAAAACAAACGCGCTTTAAGTTCAAGCTATACATGATGGTAAAAGTTACTCCTTACAAAGTAAGACGAGTCTCTGGTTTGTTTGTTTTCTTTCTTTATCACACAATAAGTGCTGATTTTATATGAATGTTAATTCTCCGGTAAATAAATACTACATTAAAAGCAAAGAGGATTCTTCTATATGTGAGTCTCAAACTATCAGTGAAGATGGAGGTCAGTGTCTCCGTGTCGCTCTTTCAAGACGAGCTCGCCTCTACCATCGAGCACGCAGTGAAAGCGGCTGTAGACACCGTCTTGTGCGAAATTACAAAAGTTGTCGGCGGCAAATTCACTGAATTCCGAATGGAAATGGCTGGAAAGGAGAAAGAGAATGAAAGTCTGAAGCTGAGATTGGAAATATCAGAGAGCGAGTTGAAAGCAGTGCGGGAATGCATGAACGCTGCAGATGCAGACATTAAACAACCTCTCAGAAACATGAACCCCGACTGCAATGAACAAGACTTTCAGAGGAACGAGAACCAGGGATTATTTCAAGGTAAGATTGATCTTTTGATGGTATTGCTTGGTCAATTTTATTGATGAGGTCTTAGTTAGAATTTCTCTTCAGACATTTGAAAGTGCTTATTATGAGTGATGTTAATAACTCCACACTGTCCTAATATTAGGCAGTCTAATTAATTATAAGAGTATAAGAAAGAAAGTACTGTAGTAGCCTAATTAAGATTTAAATGGGTATTCTATGAACTGCAAGAAAGGATTAGTCTATAAATCTTAACCAGTCTGATTAGGAGTCTTTAATAAATTAATTACAGCCTTCGTGATACAACAGCAAAAATAAGTGATGTCAGTGAAAGGAAAGTTTTAAAAATAGATTTTCAGGCAAACGGGCTGAAGATTTACTCATGGCTGGAGTTTAATAATGATAGTGGTCCCATGAGTTGTTTGCGCAATTGTAGTTTGTTAACCGCTGTTACAAAACCTGTATAACCTCATACCTGCCGTGAGACACTCCCGATTCAGAGCATATAATCAGGGCTGTAAATCTACGTTTATTTTATAACAAGCAGCACCAAAAGCACGGCTTGAGAGGAATGAAGACTTCATTAGCAGAGGTAGAAACATGCAAAGTAATACCAGCTCCGTTGTAGTTTTGTGTTTGTTATCCACAGCTATAAAACACATCCACACCCTGTGTGTCCTATCACTGTTTCTTCCCGTTTTCCCTCTGCCTGGTTACTCCATTACCAGAAACTATATCCTGTTTCTAAAAATGCTTGCATCGCATTAAAAACCAAGACCGTCTTTCTTAAAGGGATACACATCTAAAAGCAAATAGAAAGATAGACATATAAACATTTTAAAAATATACTTTATTAACAAATATACCATTAAATACAATACACCTAAAAATTACATAACATTCTGCATTGTTTTTATTTTACTGTAACTACATGTGATTATATATATATATATATAGTTTGTTTGTTTTCTTTCTTTATCACACAAGAAGGGCAGCTGGCTCTTTGAGCTAACAGAAGAAAAATCTAAATCAAATCCATATTTGGTGTGACCACCCTTTGCCTTCAAAACAGCATCAATTCTTCTCGGTAAACTTGCACAAAGTCAGGGATTTTGTAGGCATATAGTCAGGTGTATGATTAAACAATTATACCAAACAGGTGCTAATGATCATCAATTTAATATGTAGGTTGAAACACAATCATTAACTGAAACAGAAACAGCTGTGTAGGAGGAATAAAACCAGGTGAGGAACAGCCAAACTCAGCTAACAAGGTGAGGTTGCTGAAGACAGTTTACTGTCAAAAGTCATACACCATGGCAAGACTGAGCACAGCAACAAGACACAAGGTAGTAATACTGCATCAGCAAGGTCTCTCCCAGGCAGAAATTTCAAGGCAGACAGGGGTTTCCAGATGTGCTGTCCAAGCTCTTTTGAAGAAGCACAAAGAAACGGGCAATGTTGAGGACCGTGAGACGCAGTGGTCGGCCAAGGAAACTTACTGCAGCAGATGAAAGACACATCATGCTTACTTCCCTTCGCAATCAGAAGATGTCCAGCAGTGCCATCAGCTCAGAATTGGCAGAAAACAGTGGGACCCTGGTACACCCATCTACTGTCCGGAGAAGTCTGGTCAGAACTGGCCTTCATGGAAGACTTGCGGCCAAAAAGCCATACCTCTGACGTGGAAACAAGGCCAAGCGACTCAACTGTGCACGAAAACACAGGAACTGGGGTGCAGAAAAATGGCAGCAGGTGCTCTGGACTGATGAGTCAAAATTTGAAATATTTGGCTGTAGCAGAAGGCAGTTTGTTCGCCGAAGGGCTGGAGAGCGGTACACGAATGAGTGTCTGCAGGCAACAGTGAAGCATGGTGGAGGTTCCTTGCAAGTTTGGGGCTGCATTTCTGCAAATGGAGTTGGGGATTTGGTCAGAATTAATGGTCTCCTCAATGCTGAGAAGTACAGGCAGATACTTACCCATCATGCAATACCATCAGGGAGGCATCTGATTGGCCCCAAATTTATTCTGCAGCATGACAACGACCCCAAACATACAGCGAAAGTCATTAAGAACTATCTTCAGCGTAAAGAAGAACAAGGAGTCCTGGAAGTGATGGTATGGCCCCCACAGAGCCCTGATCTCAACATCATCGACTCTGTCTGGGATTACATGAAGAGAGAGAAGCAACTGAGGCTGCCTAAATCCACAGAAGAACTGTGGTTAGTTCTCCAAGATGTTTGGGCCAACCTACCTGCCGAGTTCCTTCAAAAACTGTGTGCAAGTGTACCTAGAAGAATTGATGCTGTTTTGAAGGCAAGGGTGGTCACACCAAATATTGATTTGATGTAGATTTTTCCTCTGTTCACTCACTTTGCATTTAGTTAATTGATAAATATAATCTATTAACATGTCTATTTTTGAAAGCATTCTTACTTTACAGCATTTTTTCACACCTGCCTAAAACTTTTGCACAGTACTGTATATATATATATTTTTTTTTAAATAATCAATGAGAGCCTAACCACTGTAAAATAATCCAACAGGTCAGTTTAATCATATGTTTAAATATAATTATAACAATATATCTTTAATAGAAAATTACGAAATTCTATAATAAAATATATACATTTGACATTATTTATATTTACATAACATCATGATTTTTCTTAAGTCCCAGTGAAGAAACAGAATTATCAATCTGTCCCTCAGGCAACGGCTTTCTCTCGAGTGGAAGACAGTGAAGACGTCACACGAGGACAGAAACGCTGGTCTAAGTTAAGACCCCCCAGAAAATCATTTTGTGAAACAGACTTAAGACTCGGTCATAACAAAGTCAGCAAAAGCGACTTAAGCCAGTATTTTGGTCTTAGACTTGTCAGCTTTGTGAATACGGCCCCAGGTCTTTTGTATTGTGGCTGAGGGGTGATCTGGCTATCAATGACCTAATTTACCCCTCAACCACATTTGGCACTGGTTTTATCATATGCGTGGTCAACAGCCAGTTTATCAATAAGCACTCGCTGTTGACCACGCATTCTCACGATTTTATCTGGATGGGGCATTTTAACCACATCCAGGCTGTAAACACTAATAACAAAATGGCGTGTTTTTACAAAATTTAAACTATGCATCAGAACTGCTGCTGCACAGTCACTTACAATAGGACCTCATTGTACGTCTACTTGATCTCCATTCTCCCACAAATACTTTAGAAGCAATGTTGGATCCAACCTCATTCCCAGCTCCACATTCTGTGGTGTCTGGAAAAGTAGAAGTCTCTAGAGGCCATAATTCATGATTTGTATCTATTGGCCAGATAACCAGTGAGCTCAAGCAGACACCTGCAGGGCTGGCCTTTGTCTTCCTGGTAGCTCGCTGTCCACTTCCACTGTCAAGCTCCTGGGTGTAAAGAGTGTATTCACTTGGTTGTGTTAGTAGAGGATACTCGCTGTTGTCCTTCGCTTTAACTAAAATAAAAAGAAAAACACCTCCTCATGAATTGTTTTAGTTTAATGACCCCCAGTGACCTCTCTCAGTAGAATTCTGACAAGGGGCTGGCTTTGTAGTGGAATCTGGCTGGTAAGTAAGAGTTATAATTTTGTACAATTTTCTTTCACACAGATCCCAGAGAGAGCCATGCTATACCTAAATCTGAAGCACAGGAGGGGCCAAGGATAGAAGCAGTTTATAAACAAGAGGAGTCCTTTCACCAGGAGTGGTGTGCAAGTCTAAAGCAGGTTACAGAGCTGACATGTGTTAAAGATGAAGAGGTCCCTCGACTGGACTGTGTTCCTATTAAAGAGGAATTCATAGAACAGGAATGTGTCCCCATCGCAGAGGAAGTTCCTGCTGAAAATAATGTCTGTACACTTGAGGAGAACAACCAGCTGGGATCCAGCCTGTGTGATGATTGTCCACCTGAATGTGAACTGGGATTTAGAGGTAATTATACAAAACAAACAGCATTGAGCTGCCATTAATCTTGCAAAACTGGTTACTAAACTCTAGAAGCGTGCTGAAGATTCACCTCAATTTAAGCTGGAGTGGCTGCCCAAACACTACGTCAATGGCTTTCAACATAACTATCCTTGCTGCTGTGACCCTGCTAGATGTGCATCCACTATCATGTCTGTTTGGAATGCTGTTAGATCTTTCCCTGTTTCTGGTAGACTGTTTGCAGTTGTGCTGCTCCCACAGCTTTATAGTGGTGCTGGGATCACATGTCTCATCACTGGGTGATGCCAAATCCAGTCGGGTTGCTAAGTGTCACCAGAAGAAACATTTCAATACAGCACTTGCATGTAAACCTGATCTTATACTTTTATTCCTCAGTGATATTAAGTAGGGTGGAAGTCAATGACTGGCAAATGTGAGTGATATTAACTGTGAGTGTTGATAATCGGTGATATTCTCAAGCATTTGTACTTATTGACACCCATTATATCCAATGTGATGATGATAAAAGGAGGCTGGTATTAACAGGAGTGATATTAAGCAGGTTTGACTGTATTCTCATCAGATTTCACTCTAGGAGTTGGTCATGGTTATGAGGGGAAGCCCTGCAGAAGAGTGAATGTGTAAGAATGCTGTACAATAACCTTTGTCTCTTCTCTCTTTTTCTCTAGCTGCTAAAGGGAATCACACAAGAGGTGCTCCACTTTCCTGTGCTGATTGTGGGAAGAGTTTCAATCATTTATCACGGCTTAAAATCCACCAGCGTGTTCACACAGGAGAGAAACCTTATCGCTGCACTGAGTGTGGGAGGAGTTTCACGCGATTAGAAAGTCTTAAATTACACCAGCGCATTCACACAGGAGAGAAACCTTATCACTGTTCTGAGTGTGGGAGGAGTTTCACGCTGTTGAAAAGTCTTAAATCACACCAGCATGTTCACACAGGAGAGAAACCTTATCAATGCACTGAGTGTGGGAAGAGTTTCACGCTGTTACAAAGTCTTAACAGACACCAGCGTGTTCACACAGGAGAGAAACCTCATCACTGCACAGAGTGTGGGAAGAGTTTCACGCTGTTACAAAATCTTAAATCGCACCAGCGCATTCACACAGGAGAGAAACCTTATCACTGCACAGAGTGTGGGAAGAGTTTCACACGGTTAGTAAGTCTTCAATTACATCAGCGCAGTCACACAGGAGAGAAACCTTATCACTGTACTGAGTGTGGGAGGGGTTTCAAGATATTACAAAATCTTAAAACACACCAGCGTGTTCACACAGGAGAGAAACCTTATCACTGCTCTGAGTGTGGGAAGAGTTTCACATATTTAAGTTCCTTGAAAGTCCACCAGCAGACTCACAAATAGATCTTATCAATGTAGTGAATGTCTGAAATGTTTCAGTCACTTATCAAACCTGTAATTTCGTCTGCAAGTCTCCAGCTGTCAAGTCAATGTTAAGCTTTGGTCAATTTTGAATTTCTGACCTCGAACATAGTTTTCTTGTTGACAGAAGGTGCTTACCTTTTTATTCAAATAATGAATTTGTTTTAATTAAGTGTTTTATTTTAGATTACATCTAGGGGACTGTGACAGATCGAATGGTGCTTGGTGTTAGATCTCCCTCTTGACCTGTGAGGGCACTGTGTAACGGGAACAGAGTACCCTTAACTAAATGGCACGACAATTTATTCCGTCGGGTAGGTGGAAGTTGGTCATTTAGGAAAGGCGCAGCTACAGTATCCAAACTCAATGACATCCTTCTTTCTTTTCTCTCCTAACCTTCCTTTTTGAGACAGGATTTTTTTTTTATTTCAAAGGTGGTAGCCTACAGCACACATATTTTAAAATTTTTATTTTCTCCCACCTTGTGTTTAAGTACAATATATATATTTACGAAAATTCCCCAAAAGTAGACATTTTTCCACTCATTTTCAATTACACAGGGTGGATTGAGAGCTTTGGTGTTTCATGAGTCGGCCTTATTTGTTCGTTTCTTCCAGTTTTTCCAGGAGTGCACCGCGGAAGGTTATAATGGTCTAATTAAACTTAAAGACTGTTTTATGCAACCGTTTTCAAATGATATAGCCTAGCTATACAGTAGATTAAATTAAATAACCTTACCTTGTTAAAAGGGCTGCCTCAAATGAAGTAAAAAATAAATAACTATAACTAACTCTCACTATATACAATTATTTAAGCCTATAATTTGATCTATATACAATTATTTATGTCAAATTTATCAACTTATCTATTTCTCCATTCAACTGTCTCCAACTTCTGCGACTCAGCTCGAGCAGTTTCTTGGTTTAAACTCGTTCAGTCTATGCTTGTGCGTGAATATTTTTTAACTCGAACACTTGTGCATTTCTTACTGGTATTTTTTTATGTAGGTCATTTTTCTATTTCATTTCTTATTTTTTATATAGCCCATAAAGACACTTCACAAATGTAACAAAACAGCAAATTGTGTTAAGTAATAAATAATAAAAGAAACACTTAATGCCATAAAAAGAAAAACTCAGGGATAAAGATCTGATTTTTGTATTTTATTATAAAACTATTATAATATTCACTGTTACTACACGTTCACATCCTGTACACAAAAATATAATTGATTTTTATTTTTAGCTAATCCTAGTAAATGTATGTAGGAGGCTGTGTGGTCCAGTGGTTAAAGAAAAGGGCTTGTAACCAGGAGGTCCCTGGTTCAAATCCCACCTCAGCCACTGACTCATTGTGTGACCCTGAGCAAGTCACTTAACCTCCTTGTGCTCTGTCTTTCGGGTGAGACGTAGTTGTAAGTGACTCTGCAGCTGATGCATAGTTCACACACCCTAGTTTCTCTAAGTCGCCTTGGATAAAGGTGTCTGCTAAATAAACAAATAATAATAATGAACATATAAAAAAAAAAAATTTCCGACATTGGGCCAGCACTGGGCCGGTGTTGTAATTGTATCTCCTTCTAAATGCGATGGTCAGTGACATCGTGCCAGAACTGGCCCAACTGCTGCTTGCCGCTGCGACTGCGAGCGGACTGTGCCGCTATGCAGCCGGATCCGGCCCGGCATCGTATGGCTGTGTGGGTTGCTTAAACACTTAAAAGCTTCGACCTTTCCATTTAAAACCACCACCTATTTTGGAAGTGTTGATATTTTTGCAGACTTTTTTAAAATTACTAATTCTCCAAGTCAGCACAGGGTATAACTCGAATCCAAGACGTAGAAAAAGCAGTTGAATTTGGTGCTTTTAAAACAACATTTTGCAGAAGGCCAAATAAAGAAATATGTGTGGTTCGGGTTACCTGACGACCCTAAATATTTTTTGCTTCATCGTTTAATGTTCCCGATGCATTTTGTCCTTGTACTGTGTCTCTGGCTAAACAGTAGCCTGCTGAAACTGACAAGCGTCATCGAGGACTGAAATTGACGTGGCAGTTGGTTTTTAAAGGGTGATTGCATTTTAGTTTTTTTCAAAGAATGTTCTCACATAACATGTGTTGATTCAGTTATGACATTTCTAAAATAAACCAAGTAAAAATGTGTACAATAGCTGACTTTGTTATTTTTCCTTCCAAAACTGAACAACTACTGTCCAGCAGCTCGATATAAAAACAGCACCCAGCAGACACTGCCTCCCTCATCGATCCTGCGTTCATAAGAACATAAGAAGAACACAAGAAAGTTTACCAACGAGAGGAGGCCATTCCGCCCATCTTGCTCGTTTGGTTGTTAGTAGCTTATTGATCCCAGAATCTCATCAAGCAGCTTCTTGAAGGATCCCAGGGTGTCAGCTTCAACAACATTACTGGGGAGTTGGTTACAGACCCTCACAATTCTCTGTGTAAAAAAGTGCCTCCTATTTTCTGTTCTGAATGCCCCTTTATCTAATCTCCATTTGTGACCCCTGGTCCTTGTTTCTTTTTTCAGGTCAAAAAAGTCCCCTGGGTCGACATTGTCTATACCTTTTAGGATTTTGAATGTTTGAATCAGATCGCCGCGTTCCAAGCAAGATCTCTCGATTTGATGAAAATAATTGTGAAAGCTTACAATACAAAGCGAAAGTTGTTATAGTTGTTGTTAATATCATCGTTTCCAAAGACACCACACACCTGTTTTTAATAGACTATAATATAAAGCCTTCCATTCTTTATTGTATTGCAAATATATTTGTCTTGTTATTTTTTTATTATTAATTGTATGCATTGTATTGCTTGTTTCTTATTTCTGTGATGTCTGTATGGTCTTTATAATTTTTTGGAAACTAATTTTGGGGTACTATATTGTATGTAAAAGGGCACAAGCCAATATTGTCCATTTGTTATGCTTTCGTTTGTATTTCCACCCTGCGGTTTCATGGTCTTTTTTTACAGCTTAGCATGCCTCAATCATATTTATTCGATTGCACGTATGCTATCAGTGTGCAGGCTATTGTGTGATCATTCTGAGGACTTGTCTTATTTGAAAGAACTGAAAGAGTTCCTTTGCTGTACTGTATTGTGAGTGACTGTGCTGTGTGAAAGGACAGTGTGTCATTCTGAGAGATGTCCTGCAGTGTTGATGCCAAGCTTATTCTATTTTGTGGACGGAATATCCTCCAGTTTTAAATAAGCATGGTCTAATCCTAAACATTTTAAAACAATATACCAGACATTTAATGTATGTAAAATGTATTGCTTAAACCATTATTTTTTATGGGACCAGTGAGGAGTGAATAGTCAGGTTGTTCTCCAAATGGTTTCATGTGGGTACATCCGGCATTAACATTTTACAAAAATCCAGTATTTCACAGAACATAGCTTGCAGCCAAATAATATTTCTCAAGAACAGTCAAGGATAGCCCTCCTAGTTCAGAGAGTGAGAGTCTCCTTTTCTATATTCTGGGCTGGGAACCTTCCAGAGAAAATCAACCCAACAGAGAGATTGGCAGCATTCTCCAGTTCAAGCGTCTTCTACTGCTAATTCTAATTATTAGGCTGATTGACAGGTATGTGTAAGTAAAATTAAAACTTCATTTGTGTGCAGTTTAGTTTTCAAATTCCATTTTGAAGTTGATATGTCTCACAAAATCAATGTGAATTAAATTACGATAAATTCAGTTGTTTACCTCCCTCCCTCTCTCTCTCTCTCTCTCTCTCTCTCTCGTTGTTGCTGTTTCTTTCTTTTCTCTGTCTCAAGTCTTCCCCTTCACCTCTAAACCGCCACTTTAACTAAAACCATTTATATAAAAAAAAAAACAGTCGACTCTATTAACAAATCAAGCGCAACGCAATGACTCACACACTCGAAGCAGTTTTGGAGTACAAAGCAGAGAGTGGAAACTGGCGCCATTTCGGATCCTCCACAGGACATTGCAATGGAAAACACAACGCCAGTAAGAGCCAGCATGGCGGACTCTGCTATCCAGTTTCATATCCTCCTCTTCTCAACGCGGTCCCGCCCTGGGGTTCGACAGGGAGGCCAGCAGCCAATCAGCCTCGCAAGCTGGGATTAGAGTTTCTACAGCCAATAGGACGTCATGGTTTCAGCCTGACACGCCCACTGCTTGTGACGCTGCATTTCAGTACAGGAAATAGAAGCGGTTGCTTTGTTCATGCTGAAGAGAGGGCTGCAGCCCTGCAGGTTTCACAGAATTGTATTATCTGCTGTTTAAAGTATTTAGGTTGGGTACAAATGTTTCGCTGATTTATAGTATTTGTTTTGTTCGTTTTACTACCTGCATTGAGTTCTGAAACGGAGTCCCCTTTCTGTTTTTATTTAAGCACTCAGACAGAGTGGAGCGAGTCAGCTGTGCACACAGATGTTTAACTTGTCAATATGATTTTTTACTGAGAAAACAAACGCGCTTTAAGTTCAAGCTATACATGATGGTGAAAGTTACTCCTTACAAAGTAAGACGAGTCTCTGGTTTGTTTGTTTTCTTTCTTTATCACACAAGAAGTGCTGATTTTATATGACTTTTAATTCTACTGTAAATAAATACTAAATAAAAATCAAAGAGGATTCCGCTACTCGAGTCTCAGATGCAGACATTAAACAACCTCTCAGAAACATGAACCCCGACTGCAATGAACAAGACTTTCAGAGGAACGAGAACCAGGGATTATTAACCAGCGTCAACGGTACGTTTAAATTATTGTAGTTTACAAAAAGCTGCAATTTAAAAAAGCCATTTAAATACTGCTTGTTATTATTTGTGAGTAGATGGTGTATTTTAAATCAAATCCAAATCTAATTTTATTTATAAAGCGCCTTTCATGGCAAGCCATGCCAAGGCGCTTTTAACAAGAAAAATGACATTCGGAAGTACATCTAGTACAATAAAAAACGATATAAACAATAAAACAGCAACAGAAAACAGCATTTTAAAATTAAAGCAAATAAAACAACAGATGAGGAACTCAAACCGAATAAATAGGAATAAAACTATATAAAAATAAATAGTATAAAAGTATGTGCATGGTAGAGCATGTCAGAGTTCAGGTGTGCTGTGACTGAATGCTCTATCACCTGTCCTTTGCTTTAAAATCCTTGGGACAGGTAGCAGCCCCCATACGGGACTACAAGATCCTTCAAATAGGCCGGAGCCAAACCGTTTAGGGCTTTATAGGCGATAAGAAGGACCTTACAGTCATTCCTGGACAGCACCGGGAGCCAGTGGAGGGCTGTTAACACTGGGGTAATGTGCTCGCTTTTTGTTTTGGTTTGCACCCTGGCTACAGCATTTTGTACAAGCTGCAATCCTGACAGAACCCAGTTTGGAATTCCAGAGAACAGGGCATTGCAGTAATCAATCCTAAAAGATATGAAGGCATGCATCAGTCTCTCAGCATCGTGCTGTGAAAGGAAGCCTCTCATCTTGGCAATATTTCTAAGGTGAAAGAAAGATACTTTAATTATATTCCGACTCTGTGGCTGAAAGGAGAGGTCAGGGTCAAAAATTACAACCAGATTCCTCATTTTGTAATTTTAAAACTTAACTAACACAGTATGTGCTGCAAGCCTTGCCTTTTATTTGAAAGCAGGTTGCAGATTCATTTGTTATAGAAAAATTCTAATGAAAAAATCTTAAAGTGTTTTGTATAGTTGATCTGATAAATAGAATTAGGAAATGATCGGTCCTATTGCTTAACAAAAAAAATATTTACTAATAGAGGTTATTATTTAGCAGAGAATAGTTATTTATTTTTGGCATAGGGTAAAATACATATAGCAACACATTTTAACCCTAAGATGTATGTTGTGGATTTATGTCTATAGTTAATGTGCCAATACAGAAGTAAGCGTCCAATGTTGTTAGAAGTTATTGTTACACATCTTGAGTTTGTACAAAAAAGATTTCTTCACTTACCTAAAACGTTTTGAAAACTGTAAATAACTTGTTTCAACAAAACTACTTTGAGAATATGTATGCTATCCCGCTGGAGTCACTGAAAACATTGAAACTTGTATTCTATGTCTCAAAAGTTTCCTCCCAAACCATTATCAGAACACAGTAATCAGTTCACACTTATTTAAATCTAAAAATAGCTTCTGCCTGTTTTTTTCCACTCTTTCTCTAGAAGCTGAATCCAGCTCCTGATGTTCAGGTCTTTTAGTTTGTTGCATCACGGATACGAAATCATTGCAAACCATTACTGCTGTTTTGTGGAATTCTGATTTTTCTTGATGTTCTTTCAGTTTTGTAACTGCTGAACCCCAGATTTTTAAAGGGCTTGTGTTCTCTGCATTTTGTACTGTTTTTCTACCAAAATGCATGCAATACTTACAGTAGGTGCCTTCAAATTTTGCAAAGACAAAATGTTTTTTTCTTTTGTTTATTTCTTTTGTTAAACATCTTGTCCCATGATGGCTAACTGGAACACTGCAAAACAAATGTATACGTTGCTGTCAAGCACACAATATAATACTAAGTTATTCTTTGTCAGTGCACCCCTAGAAGCTAGCAGTGTTTGACCCCAACCTGATTTTCAGCTCTCAGGCCAAATGATGAATTTCCCGGTAATCGTTGGGACACACTTGCAATCTGGATGTGTAAGTCTCTCTATGAGACCAATATATATGATTTCTTATTTCATAAAACTGTTTGAGATCACCCTGGTGTGTTTATCAGTAGAATTCTGAAAAGCTGTGTATTTTTTTTATTTTATTTATTTAGCAGACGCCTTTATCCAAGGCGACTTACAGAGACTAGGGTGTGTGAACTATGCATCAGCTGCAGAGTCACTTACAATTACGTCTCACCAGAAAGACAGAGCACAAGGAGGTTAAGTGACTTGCTCAGGGTCACACAATGAGTCAGTGGCTGAGGTGGGATTTGAACCGGGGACCTCCTGGTTACAAGCCCTTTTCTTTAACCACTGGACCACACAGCCTCCTCAGTAGTAAGGTATAAATTAAATACTTGTGTACGTTTGTTTCACACAGATCCTGAAGAGAGACATGCTTTCAGTGAAGAAGAGGAAGGTCCAGTGATAGAAGCTGTTTACACAAAAGAGGAAATCTCTGATCAGGAGTGGTGTGGAAGTGTAATGGAGATTACAGAGCTGACATTTGTTGACAGTAAAGACCCTGAACTTGAACCTGTCCACATTAAAGAGGAGGCCCTGGAACTGAAGTGTGATCACATCACAGAGGAAGTTTCTAAAAAAAATCAAGTCAATATACTGGAGGAGGATATAGTTAAGATGGAATCTAGCCATTGTGATGAATGCCCACCTGAATTGGTCTGCATGAAACCCAATCAGCCTGTCTTTGAAGACACTGGTTCTAGTGTTGGAGAAGAGGGCACTGTGCTGGGGTCCATTCAGAGGAAACATCACCCCCCCCAGGAAAGAGCTGCAGATGGAAAGGAGGAAGGAGCGATGCCGTCCACGAGCAGCACAGCCTGTGAGTAAAGCTGAGGGCAGCAGTGCAGTCGCATGGGGATTGAGGTGGACTATGGTTTACTCCACATTTTCTTGTAAATCATCTTGATTCAAACTAGAACACTATGAGTAAATGATGTGCATTTTAGTCTGTTTGTTTGGGGGTGGGTTCAGTTCCTTGAGGAATCAGAGTTCTTGGGAAGCAAATTGGTCAATTGTATGTTCCCTAGTTCTAAACCAGTATTTACATTAGTAACATTATCTTCAAGCTGCTAGTTGTATAAAATACCAATGCAATTACTTCAAAAGTGAGCAGCTTCATTCTATATTATCAATGTTCTCTAAATCTGCCTTTACCTGGATTTGAGCCAGGCTTTTATGTTGAACTCAATTTTTTAACCATTAACCCCTTTACAGACGAGCATTTTTGTCATAGATGTCAACCCACAGCCTGTTTTAAAAAACTTATTTAAGACGGTGACATTTTTTTTCAATGTATTTCCAGACCCTTACTGGGACACACTACTGCATTTTCATCCAAACAGTATTTTTGGTAAGATCATAAAATATACACAAAATTATTATATGTTACCTTTAGGATGTATTTTTTTTAACAAGCATGCTTTTTAAAATTAAATTCTGTTATTGTACCTTAGGTACCCTAGGGTAAAGTAAAGGACTTTCTTTCACAATTTAACATTAATTAGAAAATGGATCGGAGATTTCCTTTAACCTAATAATAATAATACAGGGCAATACCCAGGGCAAGAAGTTAAGGTCATGAAGGGCAAGGCAACGTTGCCTTCATTGGGCGTGAGCATTCAGGGGGCCAAAAAGACCAAACATAAATCTAACCCAAGGGCACTAAGGCGATTTCATACTCATTCATAAAACAACAAAAAAGAAATACAGTAATCTGTCGCGTGTCCGCCCATCACATATCCTCCATGATCAACCTCTTCAGCAACGTTAGTTTATTATTGAACAGAGAAGATTAGTTCAGAGATTGTGTATCTTACCAAAGTGCTTCGTGTGCTGCCATTGCTGGTAGTGTCACGTGAGCTGTTCAGTGTGTTGATTTGAAATGTAAATAAATCCTGTTCTCCTGCAGGGGGTGTATCAACTTCAACCTCCGTCTCGCTCCCCTGCCCGTCACTCAGCAGTGAATGCACGCACCCACACGACAGACGGCTACTCTGACACAAGCATTAATACCCTGTATCTTTCTAAACAAGGGATTTAGGGAGCTGACTAATAAAAGCTGAATCTCAAAACGATAATTGTGTGAATATAGTAATTGTTACAGCTGTGTATAATGGTATTTGAAACAGGATTCATTCATCCTCCGTTTTACATATCCTCCCTTACTCTGATTCCACCGCAGTCGTATATGCGATCTATTACTGGATTACAGCCTCTTATGTTGATTAAATTTGAATTCAAACAAACACAAATGAATGTTTTCTGAGTGACTCGCACACTAATTGTTACAAAAATAAAATAGAGGTAATTGTAAAAATAAAATGGTATACAAAAAATCAATTTTAAAAACAACAAAAACTTTCATAATGAAAAAAAATACAAAGGGTAATTTGGCAAAAAAATAAATATTCAGAGTAGTTTTTACTAAACTCGGTCACACACCACTGCCTAATACATAGATTAGATACAGCCTTCGTGATACAACAGCAAAAATAAGTGACGTCAGTGAAAGGACAGTTTTAAAAAAAATAGATTTTCAGGCAAACGGGCTGAAGATTTACTCATGGCTGGAGTTTAATAATGATAGTGGTCCCATGAGTTGTTTGCGCAATTGCAGTTTGTTAACCGCTGTTACAAAACCTGTATAACCTCATACCTGCCGTGAGACACTCCCGATTCAGAGCATATAATCAGGGCTGTAAATCTACGTTTATTTTATAACAAGCAGCACCAAAAGCACGGCTTGAGAGGAATGAAGACTTCATTAGCAGAGGTAGAAACATGCAAAGTAATACCAGCTCCGTTGTAGTTTTGTGTTTGTTATCCACAGCTATAAAACACATCCACACCCTGTGTGTCCTATCACTGTTTCTTCCCGTTTTCCCCTCTGCCTGGTTACTCCATTACCAGAAACTATATCCTGTTTCTAAAAATGCTTGCATCGCATTAAAAACCAAGACCGTCTTTCTTAAAGGGATACACATCTAAAAGCAAATAGAAAGATAGACATATAAACATTTTAAAAATATACTTTATTAACAAATATACCATTAAATACAATACACCTAAAAATTACATAACATTCTGCATTGTTTTTATTTTACTGTAACTACATGTGATTATATATATATATATATAGTTTGTTTGTTTTCTTTCTTTATCACACAAGAAGGGCAGCTGGCTCTTTGAGCTAACAGAAGAAAAATCTAAATCAAATCCATATTTGGTGTGACCACCCTTTGCCTTCAAAACAGCATCAATTCTTCTCGGTAAACTTGCACAAAGTCAGGGATTTTGTAGGCATATAGTCAGGTGTATGATTAAACAATTATACCAAACAGGTGCTAATGATCATCAATTTAATATGTAGGTTGAAACACAATCATTAACTGAAACAGAAACAGCTGTGTAGGAGGAATAAAACCAGGTGAGGAACAGCCAAACTCAGCTAACAAGGTGAGGTTGCTGAAGACAGTTTACTGTCAAAAGTCATACACCATGGCAAGACTGAGCACAGCAACAAGACACAAGGTAGTAATACTGCATCAGCAAGGTCTCTCCCAGGCAGAAATTTCAAGGCAGACAGGGGTTTCCAGATGTGCTGTCCAAGCTCTTTTGAAGAAGCACAAAGAAACGGGCAATGTTGAGGACCGTAGACGCAGTGGTCGGCCAAGGAAACTTACTGCAGCAGATGAAAGACACATCATGCTTACTTCCCTTCGCAATCAGAAGATGTCCAGCAGTGCCATCAGCTCAGAATTGGCAGAAAACAGTGGGACCCTGGTACACCCATCTACTGTCCGGAGAAGTCTGGTCAGAACTGGCCTTCATGGAAGACTTGCGGCCAAAAAGCCATACCTCTGACGTGGAAACAAGGCCAAGCGACTCAACTGTGCACGAAAACACAGGAACTGGGGTGCAGAAAAATGGCAGCAGGTGCTCTGGACTGATGAGTCAAAATTTGAAATATTTGGCTGTAGCAGAAGGCAGTTTGTTCGCCGAAGGGCTGGAGAGCGGTACACGAATGAGTGTCTGCAGGCAACAGTGAAGCATGGTGGAGGTTCCTTGCAAGTTTGGGGCTGCATTTCTGCAAATGGAGTTGGGGATTTGGTCAGAATTAATGGTCTCCTCAATGCTGAGAAGTACAGGCAGATACTTACCCATCATGCAATACCATCAGGGAGGCATCTGATTGGCCCCAAATTTATTCTGCAGCATGACAACGACCCCAAACATACAGCGAAAGTCATTAAGAACTATCTTCAGCGTAAAGAAGAACAAGGAGTCCTGGAAGTGATGGTATGGCCCCCACAGAGCCCTGATCTCAACATCATCGACTCTGTCTGGGATTACATGAAGAGAGAGAAGCAACTGAGGCTGCCTAAATCCACAGAAGAACTGTGGTTAGTTCTCCAAGATGTTTGGGCCAACCTACCTGCCGAGTTCCTTCAAAAACTGTGTGCAAGTGTACCTAGAAGAATTGATGCTGTTTTGAAGGCAAAGGGTGGTCACACCAAATATTGATTTGATGTAGATTTTTCCTCTGTTCACTCACTTTGCATTTAGTTAATTGATAAATATAATCTATTAACATGTCTATTTTTGAAAGCATTCTTACTTTACAGCATTTTTTCACACCTGCCTAAAACTTTTGCACAGTACTGTATATATATATATTTTTTTTTAAATAATCAATGAGAGCCTAACCACTGTAAAATAATCCAACAGGTCAGTTTAATCATATGTTTAAATATAATTATAACAATATATCTTTAATAGAAAATTACGAAATTCTATAATAAAATATATACATTTGACATTATTTATATTTACATAACATCATGATTTTTCTTAAGTCCCAGTGAAGAAACAGAATTATCAATCTGTCCCTCAGGCAACGGCTTTCTCTCGAGTGGAAGACAGTGAAGACGTCACACGAGGACAGAAACGCTGGTCTAAGTTAAGACCCCCAGAAAATCATTTTGTGAAACAGACTTAAGACTCGGTCATAACAAAGTCAGCAAAAGCGACTTAAGCCAGTATTTTGGTCTTAGACTTGTCAGCTTTGTGAATACGGCCCCAGGTCTTTTGTATTGTGGCTGAGGGGTGATCTGGCTATCAATGACCTAATTTACCCCTCAACCACATTTGGCACTGGTTTTATCATGTGCGTGGTCAACAGCCAGTTTATCAATAAGCACTCGCTGTTGACCACGCATTCTCACGATTTTATCTGGATGGGGCATTTTAACCACATCCAGGCTGTAAACACTAATAACAAAATGGCGTGTTTTTACAAAATTTAAACTATGCATCAGAACTGCTGCTGCACAGTCACTTACAATAGGACCTCATTGTACGTCTACTTGATCTCCATTCTCCCACAAATACTTTAGAAGCAATGTTGGATCCAACCTCATTCCCAGCTCCACATTCTGTGGTGTCTGGAAAAGTAGAAGTCTCTAGAGGCCATAATTCATGATTTGTATCTATTGGCCAGATAACCAGTGAGCTCAAGCAGACACCTGCAGGGCTGGCCTTTGTCTTCCTGGTAGCTCGCTGTCCACTTCCACTGTCAAGCTCCTGGGTGTAAAGAGTGTATTCACTTGGTTGTGTTAGTAGAGGATACTCGCTGTTGTCCTTCGCTTTAACTAAAATAAAAAGAAAAACACCTCCTCATGAATTGTTTTAGTTTAATGACCCCCAGTGACCTCTCTCAGTAGAATTCTGACAAGGGGCTGGCTTTGTAGTGGAATCTGGCTGGTAAGTAAGAGTTATAATTTTGTACAATTTTCTTTCACACAGATCCCAGAGAGAGCCATGCTATACCTAAATCTGAAGCACAGGAGGGGCCAAGGATAGAAGCAGTTTATAAACAAGAGGAGTCCTTTCACCAGGAGTGGTGTGCAAGTCTAAAGCAGGTTACAGAGCTGACATGTGTTAAAGATGAAGAGGTCCCTCGACTGGACTGTGTTCCTATTAAAGAGGAATTCATAGAACAGGAATGTGTCCCCATCGCAGAGGAAGTTCCTGCTGAAAATAATGTCTGTACACTTGAGGAGAACAACCAGCTGGGATCCAGCCTGTGTGATGATTGTCCACCTGAATGTGAACTGGGATTTAGAGGTAATTATACAAAACAAACAGCATTGAGCTGCCATTAATCTTGCAAAACTGGTTACTAAACTCTAGAAGCGTGCTGAAGATTCACCTCAATTTAAGCTGGAGTGGCTGCCCAAACACTACGTCAATGGCTTTCAACATAACTATCCTTGCTGCTGTGACCCTGCTAGATGTGCATCCACTATCATGTCTGTTTGGAATGCTGTTAGATCTTTCCCTGTTTCTGGTAGACTGTTTGCAGTTGTGCTGCTCCCACAGCTTTATAGTGGTGCTGGGATCACATGTCTCATCACTGGGTGATGCCAAATCCAGTCGGGTTGCTAAGTGTCACCAGAAGAAACATTTCAATACAGCACTTGCATGTAAACCTGATCTTATACTTTTATTCCTCAGTGATATTAAGTAGGGTGGAAGTCAATGACTGGCAAATGTGAGTGATATTAACTGTGAGTGTTGATAATCGGTGATATTCTCAAGCATTTGTACTTATTGACACCCATTATATCCAATGTGATGATGATAAAAGGAGGCTGGTATTAACAGGAGTGATATTAAGCAGGTTTGACTGTATTCTCATCAGATTTCACTCTAGGAGTTGGTCATGGTTATGAGGGGAAGCCCTGCAGAAGAGTGAATGTGTAAGAATGCTGTACAATAACCTTTGTCTCTTCTCTCTTTTTCTCTAGCTGCTAAAGGGAATCACACAAGAGGTGCTCCACTTTCCTGTGCTGATTGTGGGAAGAGTTTCAATCATTTATCACGGCTTAAAATCCACCAGCGTGTTCACACAGGAGAGAAACCTTATCGCTGCACTGAGTGTGGGAGGAGTTTCACGCGATTAGAAAGTCTTAAATTACACCAGCGCATTCACACAGGAGAGAAACCTTATCACTGTTCTGAGTGTGGGAGGAGTTTCACGCTGTTGAAAAGTCTTAAATCACACCAGCATGTTCACACAGGAGAGAAACCTTATCAATGCACTGAGTGTGGGAAGAGTTTCACGCTGTTACAAAGTCTTAACAGACACCAGCGTGTTCACACAGGAGAGAAACCTCATCACTGCACAGAGTGTGGGAAGAGTTTCACGCTGTTACAAAATCTTAAATCGCACCAGCGCATTCACACAGGAGAGAAACCTTATCACTGCACAGAGTGTGGGAAGAGTTTCACACGGTTAGTAAGTCTTCAATTACATCAGCGCAGTCACACAGGAGAGAAACCTTATCACTGTACTGAGTGTGGGAGGGGTTTCAAGATATTACAAAATCTTAAAACACACCAGCGTGTTCACACAGGAGAGAAACCTTATCACTGCTCTGAGTGTGGGAAGAGTTTCACATATTTAAGTTCCTTGAAAGTCCACCAGCAGACTCACAAATAGATCTTATCAATGTAGTGAATGTCTGAAATGTTTCAGTCACTTATCAAACCTGTAATTTCGTCTGCAAGTCTCCAGCTGTCAAGTCAATGTTAAGCTTTGGTCAATTTTGAATTTCTGACCTCGAACATAGTTTTCTTGTTGACAGAAGGTGCTTACCTTTTTATTCAAATAATGAATTTGTTTTAATTAAGTGTTTTATTTTAGATTACATCTAGGGGACTGTGACAGATCGAATGGTGCTTGGTGTTAGATCTCCCTCTTGACCTGTGAGGGCACTGTGTAACGGGAACAGAGTACCCTTAACTAAATGGCACGACAATTTATTCCGTCGGGTAGGTGGAAGTTGGTCATTTAGGAAAGGCGCAGCTACAGTATCCAAACTCAATGACATCCTTCTTTCTTTTCTCTCCTAACCTTCCTTTTTGAGACAGGATTTTTTTTTTATTTCAAAGGTGGTAGCCTACAGCACACATATTTTAAAATTTTTATTTTCTCCCACCTTGTGTTTAAGTACAATATATATATTTACGAAAATTCCCCAAAAGTAGACATTTTTCCACTCATTTTCAATTACACAGGGTGGATTGAGAGCTTTGGTGTTTCATGAGTCGGCCTTATTTGTTCGTTTCTTCCAGTTTTTCCAGGAGTGCACCGCGGAAGGTTATAATGGTCTAATTAAACTTAAAGACTGTTTTATGCAACCGTTTTCAAATGATATAGCCTAGCTATACAGTAGATTAAATTAAATAACCTTACCTTGTTAAAAGGGCTGCCTCAAATGAAGTAAAAAATAAATAACTATAACTAACTCTCACTATATACAATTATTTAAGCCTATAATTTGATCTATATACAATTATTTATGTCAAATTTATCAACTTATCTATTTCTCCATTCAACTGTCTCCAACTTCTGCGACTCAGCTCGAGCAGTTTCTTGGTTTAAACTCGTTCAGTCTATGCTTGTGCGTGAATATTTTTTAACTCGAACACTTGTGCATTTCTTACTGGTATTTTTTTATGTAGGTCATTTTTCTATTTCATTTCTTATTTTTTATATAGCCCATAAAGACACTTCACAAATGTAACAAAACAGCAAATTGTGTTAAGTAATAAATAATAAAAGAAACACTTAATGCCATAAAAAGAAAAACTCAGGGATAAAGATCTGATTTTTGTATTTTATTATAAAACTATTATAATATTCACTGTTACTACACGTTCACATCCTGTACACAAAAATATAATTGATTTTTATTTTTAGCTAATCCTAGTAAATGTATGTAGGAGGCTGTGTGGTCCAGTGGTTAAAGAAAGGGCTTGTAACCAGGAGGTCCCTGGTTCAAATCCCACCTCAGCCACTGACTCATTGTGTGACCCTGAGCAAGTCACTTCACCTCCTTGTGCTCTGTCTTTCGGGTGAGACGTAGTTGTAAGTGACTCTGCAGCTGATGCATAGTTCACACACCCTAGTCTCTGTAAGTCGCCTTGGATAAAGGTGTCTGCTAAATAAACAAATAATAATAATGTACATATAAAAAAAAAATTTCGACATTGGGCCAGCACTGGGCGGTGTTGTAATTGTATCTCCTTCTAAATGCGATGGTCAGTGACATCGTGCCAGAACTGGCCCAACTGCTGCTTGCCGCTGCGACTGCGGCGGACTGTGCCGCTATGCAGCCGGATCCGCCCGGCATCGTATGGCTGTGTGGGTTGCTTAAACACTTAAAAGCTTCGACCTTTCCATTTAAAACCACCACCTATTTTGGAAGTGTTGATATTTTTGCAGACTTTTTTAAAATTACTAATTCTCCAAGTCAGCACAGGGTATAACTCGAATCCAAGACGTAGAAAAAGCAGTTGAATTTGGTGCTTTTAAAACAACATTTTGCAGAAGGCCAAATAAAGAAATATGTGTGGTTCGGGTTACCTGACGACCCTAAATATTTTTGCTTCATCGTTTAATGTTCCTGATGCATTTTGTCCTTGTACTGTGTCTCTGGCTAAACAGTAGCCTGCTGAAACTGACAAGCGTCATCGAGGACTGAAATTGACGTGGCAGTTGGTTTTAAAGGGTGATTGCATTTTAGTTTTTTCAAAGAATGTTCTCACATAACATGTGTTGATTCAGTTATGACATTTCTAAAATAAACCAAGTGAAAATGTGTACAATAGCTGACTTTGTTATTTTTCCTTCCAAAACTGAACAACTACTGTCCAGCAGCTCGATATAAAAACAGCACCCAGCAGACACTGCCTCCCTCATCGATCCTGCGTTCATAAGAACATAAGAAGAACACAAGAAAGTTTACCAACGAGAGGAGGCCATTCCGCCCATCTTGCTCGTTTGGTTGTTAGTAGCTTATTGATCCCAGAATCTCATCAAGCAGCTTCTTGAAGGATCCCAGGGTGTCAGCTTCAACAACATTACTGGGGAGTTGGTTACAGACCCTCACAATTCTCTGTGTAAAAAGTGCCTCCTATTTTCTGTTCTGAATGCCCCTTTATCTAATCTCCATTTGTGACCCCTGGTCCTTGTTTCTTTTTTCAGGTCAAAAAGTCCCTGGGTCGACATTGTCTATACCTTTTAGGATTTTGAATGTTTGAATCAGATCGCTGCTTCCAAGCAAGATCTCTCGATTTGATGAAAATAATTGTGAAAGCTTACAATACAAAGCGAAAGTTGTTATAGTTGTTGTTAATATCATCGTTTCCAAAGACACCACACACCTGTTTTTAATAGACTATAATATAAAGCCTTCCATTCTTTATTGTATTGCAAATATATTTGTCTTGTTATTTTTTATTATTAATTGTATGCATTGTATTGCTTGTTTCTTATTTCTGTGATGTCTGTATGGTCTTTATAATTTTTTGGAAACTAATTTTGGGGTACTATATTGTATGTAAAAGGGCACAAGCCAATATTGTCCATTTGTTATGCTTTCGTTTGTATTTCCACCCTGCGGTTTCATGGTCTTTTTTTACAGCTTAGCATGCCTCAATCATATTTATTCGATTGCACGTATGCTATCAGTGTGCAGGCTATTGTGTGATCATTCTGAGGACTTGTCTTATTTGAAAGAACTGAAAGAGTTCCTTTGCTGTACTGTATTGTGAGTGACTGTGCTGTGTGAAAGGACAGTGTGTCATTCTGAGAGATGTCCTGCAGTGTTGATGCCAAGCTTATTCTATTTTGTGGACGGAATATCCTCCAGTTTTAAATAAGCATGGTCTAATCCTAAACATTTTAAAACAATATACCAGACATTTAATGTATGTAAAATGTATTGCTTAAACCATTATTTTTTATGGGACCAGTGAGGAGTGAATAGTCAGGTTGTTCTCCAAATGGTTTCATGTGGGTACATCCGGCATTAACATTTTACAAAAATCCAGTATTTCACAGAACATAGCTTGCAGCCAAATAATATTTCTCAAGAACAGTCAAGGATAGCCCTCCTAGTTCAGAGAGTGAGAGTCTCCTTTTCTATATTCTGGGCTGGGAACCTTCCAGAGAAAATCAACCCAACAGAGAGATTGGCAGCATTCTCCAGTTCAAGCGTCTTCTACTGCTAATTCTAATTATTAGGCTGATTGACAGGTATGTGTAAGTAAAATTAAAACTTCATTTGTGTGCAGTTTAGTTTTCAAATTCCATTTTGAAGTTGATATGTCTCACAAAATCAATGTGAATTAAATTACGATAAATTCAGTTGTTTACCTCCCTCTCTCTCTCTCTCTCTCTCTCTCTCTCTCTCTCTCTCGTTGTTGTTGTTTCTTTCTTTTCTCTGTCTCAAGTCTCCCCCTTCACCTCTAAACCGCCACTTTAACTAAAACCATTTATATAAAAAAAAAAACAGTCGACTCTATTAACAAATCAAGCGCAACGCAATGACTCACACACTCGAAGCAGTTTTGGAGTACAAAGCAGAGAGTGGAAACTGGCGCCATTTCGGATCCTCCACAGGACATTGCAATGGAAAACACAACGCCAGTAAGAGCCAGCATGGCGGACTCTGCTATCCAGTTTCATATCCTCCTCTTCTCAACGAGGTCCCGCCCTGGGGTTCGACAGGGAGGCCAGCAGCCAATCAGTCTCGCAAGCTGGGATTAGAGTTTCTACAGCCAATAGGACGTCATGGTTTCAGCCTGACACGCCCACTGCTTGTGACGCTGCATTTCAGTACAGGAAATAGAAGCGGTTGCTTTGTTCATGCTGAAGAGAGGGCTGCAGCCCTGCAGGTTTCACAGAATTGTATTATCTGCTGTTTAAAGTATTTAGGTTGGGTACAAATGTTTCGCTGATTTATAGTATTTGTTTTGTTCGTTTTACTACCTGCATTGAGTTCTGAAACGGAGTCCCCTTTCTGTTTTTATTTAAGCACTCAGACAGAGTGGAGCGAGTCAGCTGTGCACACAGATGTTTAACTTGTCAATATGATTTTTTACTGAGAAAACAAACGCGCTTTAAGTTCAAGCTATACATGATGGTGAAAGTTACTCCTTACAAAGTAAGACGAGTCTCTGGTTTGTTTGTTTTCTTTCTTTATCACACAAGAAGTGCTGATTTTATATGACTTTTAATTCTACTGTAAATAAATACTAAATAAAAATCAAAGAGGATTCCGCTACTCGAGTCTCAGATGCAGACATTAAACAACCTCTCAGAAACATGAACCCCGACTGCAATGAACAAGACTTTCAGAGGAACGAGAACCAGGGATTATTAACCAGCGTCAACGGTACGTTTAAATTATTGTAGTTTACAAAAAGCTGCAATTTAAAAAAGCCATTTAAATACTGCTTGTTATTATTTGTGAGTAGATGGTGTATTTTAAATCAAATCCAAATCTAATTGTATTTATAAAGCGCCTTTCATGGCAAGCCATGCCAAGGCGCTTTTAACAAGAAAAATGACATTCGGAAGTACATCTAGTACAATAAAAAACGATATAAACAATAAAACAGCAACAGAAAACAGCATTTTAAAATTAAAGCAAATAAAACAACAGATGAGGAACTCAAACCGAATAAATAGGAATAAAACTATATAAAAATAAATAGTATAAAAGTATGTGCATGGTAGAGCATGTCAGAGTTCAGGTGTGCTGTGACTGAATGCTCTATCACCTGTCCTTTGCTTTAAAATCCTTGGGACAGGTAGCAGCCCCCATACGGGACTACAAGATCCTTCAAATAGGCCGGAGCCAAACCGTTTAGGGCTTTATAGGCGATAAGAAGGACCTTACAGTCATTCCTGGACAGCACCGGGAGCCAGTGGAGGGCTGTTAACACTGGGGTAATGTGCTCGCTTTTTGTTTTGGTTTGCACCCTGGCTACAGCATTTTGTACAAGCTGCAATCCTGACAGAACCCAGTTTGGAATTCCAGAGAACAGGGCATTGCAGTAATCAATCCTAAAAGATATGAAGGCATGCATCAGTCTCTCAGCATCGTGCTGTGAAAGGAAGCCTCTCATCTTGGCAATATTTCTAAGGTGAAAGAAAGATACTTTAATTATATTCCGACTCTGTGGCTGAAAGGAGAGGTCAGGGTCAAAAATTACAACCAGATTCCTCATTTTGTAATTTTAAAACTTAACTAACACAGTATGTGCTGCAAGCCTTGCCTTTTATTTGAAAGCAGGTTGCAGATTCATTTGTTATAGAAAAATTCTAATGAAAAAATCTTAAAGTGTTTTGTATAGTTGATCTGATAAATAGAATTAGGAAATGATCGGTCCTATTGCTTAACAAAAAAAAATATTTACTAATAGAGGTTATTATTTAGCAGAGAATAGTTATTTATTTTTGGCATAGGGTAAAATACATATAGCAACACATTTTAACCCTAAGATGTATGTTGTGGATTTATGTCTATAGTTAATGTGCCAATACAGAAGTAAGCGTCCAATGTTGTTAGAAGTTATTGTTACACATCTTGAGTTTGTACAAAAAAGATTTCTTCACTTACCTAAAACGTTTTGAAAACTGTAAATAACTTGTTTCAACAAAACTACTTTGAGAATATGTATGCTATCCCGCTGGAGTCACTGAAAACAGAGAAACTTGTATTCTATGTCTCAAAAGTTTCCTCCCAAACCATTATCAGAACACAGTAATCAGTTCACACTTATTTAAATCTAAAAACAGCTTCTGCCTGTTATTTTTCCACTCTTTCTCTAGAAGCTGAATCCAGCTCCTGATGTTCAGGTCTTTTAGTTTGTTGCATCACGGATACGAAATCATTGCAAACCATTACTGCTGCTTTGTGGAATTCTGATTTTTCTTGATGTTCTTTCAGTTTTGTAACTGCTGAACCCCAGATTTTTAAAGGACTTGTGTTCTCTGCATTTTGTACTGTTTTTCTACCAAAATGCACGCAATACTTACAGTAGGTGCCTTCAAATTCTGCAAAGACAAAATGTTTTTTTCTTTTGTTTATTTCTTTTGTTAAACATCCTGTCCCATGATGGCTAACTAGAACACTGCAAAACAAATGTATACGTTGCTGTCAAGCACACAATATAATACTAAGTTATTCTTTGTCAGTGCACCCCTAGAAGCTAGCAGTGTTTGACCCCAACCTGATTTTCAGCTCTCAGGCCAAATGATGAATTTCCGGTAATCGTTGGGACACACTTGCAATCTGGATGTGTAAGTCTCTCTGTGAGACCAATATATATGATTTCTTATTTCATAAAACTGTTTGAGGTCAGCTTGGAATCACCCTGGTGTGTTTATCAGTAGAATTCTGAAAAGCTGTGTAGTAAGGTATAAATTAAATACTTGTGCACGTTTGTTTCACACAGATCCTGAAGAGAGACATGCTTTCAGTGAAGAAGAGGAAGGTCCAGTGAAAGAAGCTATTTACACAAAAGAGGAAATCTCTGATCAGGAGTGGTGTGGAAGTGTAATGGAGATTACAGAGCTGACATTTGTTGACAGTAAAGACCCTGAACTTGAACCTGTCCACATTAAAGAGGAGGCCCTGGAACTGAAGTGTGATCACATCACAGAGGAAGTTTCTAAAAAAAATCAAGTCAGTATACTGGAGGAGGATATAGTTAAGATGGAATCTAGCCATTGTGATGAATGCCCACCTGAATTGGTCTGCATGAAACACAATCAGCTTGTCTCTGAAGACACTGGTTCTAGTGTTGGAAAAGAGGGCACTGTGCTGGGGTCCATTCAGAGGAAACATCACCCCCCTCAGGAAAGAGCTGCAGATGGAAAGGAGGAAGGAGCGATGCCGTCCACGAGCAGCACAGCATGTGAGTAAAGCTGAGGACAGCAATGCAGTCGCATGGGGATTGAGGTGGACTATGGTTTACTCCACATTTTCTTGTAAATCATCTTGATTCAAACTAGAACACTATGAGTAAATGATGTGCATTTTAGTCTGTTTGTTTGGGGGTGGGTTCAGTTCCTTGAGGAATCAGAGTTCTTGGGAAGCAAATTGGTCAATTGTATGTTCCCTAGTTCTAAACCAGTATTTACATTAGTAACATTATCTTCAAGCTGCTAGTTGTATAAAATACCAATGCAATTACTTCAAAAGTGAGCAGCTTCATTCTATATTATCAATGTTCTCTAAATCTGCCTTTACCTGGATTTGAGCCAGGCTTTTATGTTAAACTCAATTTTTAACCATTAACCCCTTTACAGACGAGCATTTTTGTCATAGATGTCAACCCACAGCCTGTTTTAAAAACTTATTTAAGACGGTGACATTTTTTTTCAATGTATTTCCAGACCCTTACTGGGACACACTACTGCATTTTCATCCAAACAGTATTTTTGGTAAGATCATAAAATATACACAAAATTATTATATGTTACCTTTAGGATGTATTTTTTAACAAGCATGCTTTTTAAAATTAAATTCTGTTATTGTACCTTAGGTACCCTAGGGTAAAGTAAAGGACTTTCTTTCACAATTTAACATTAATTAGAAAATGGATCGGAGATTTCCTTTAACCTAATAATAATAATACAGGGCAATACCCAGGGCAAGAAGTTAAGGTCATGAAGGGCAAGGCAACGTTGCCTTCATTGGGCGTGAGCATTCAGGGGCAAAAAGACCAAACATAAATCTAACCCAAGGGCACTAAGGCGATTTCATACTCATTCATAAAACAACAAAAAAGAAATACAGTAATCTGTCGCGTGTCCGCCCATCACATATCCTCCATGATCAACCTCTTCAGCAACGTTAGTTTATTATTGAACAGAGAAGATTAGTTCAGAGATTGTGTATCTTACCAAAGTGCTTCGTGTGCTGCCATTGCTGGTAGTGTCACGTGAGCTGTTCAGTGTGTTGATTTGAAATGTAAATAAATCCTGTTCTCCTGCAGGGGGTGTATCAACTTCAACCTCCGTCTCGCTCCCCTGCCCGTCACTCAGCAGTGAATGCACGCACCCACACGACAGACGGCTACTCTGACACAAGCATTAATACCCTGTATCTTTCTAAACAAGGGATTTAGGGGAGCTCCCTAATAAAAGCTGAATCTCAAAACGATAATTGTGTGAATATAGTAATTGTTACAGCTGTGTATAATGGTATTTGAAACAGGATTCATTCATCCTCCGTTTTACATATCCTCCCTTACTCTGATTCCACCGCAGTCGTATATGCGATCTATTACTGGATTACAGCCTCTTATGTTGATTAAATTTGAATTCAAACAAACACAAATGAATGTTTTCTGAGTGACTCGCACACTAATTGTTACAAAAATAAAATAGAGGTAATTGTAAAAATAAAATGGTATACAAAAATCAATTTTAAAACAACAAAAACTTTCATAATGAAAAAAATACAAAGGGTAATTTGGCAAAAAATAAATATTCAGAGTAGTTTTACTAAACTCGGTCACACACCACTGCCTAATACATAGATTAGATACAGCCTTCGTGATACAACAGCAAAAATAAGTGACGTCAGTGAAAGGACTGTTTTAAAAAATAGATTTTCAGGCAAACGGGCTGAAGATTTACTCATGGCTGGAGTTTAATAATGATAGTGGTCCCATGAGTTGTTTGCGCAATTGCAGTTTGTAAACCGCTGTTACAAAACCTGTACAACCTCATACCTGCCGTGAGACACTCCCGATTCAGAGCATATAATTAGGGCTGTAAATCTACGTTTAATTTATAACAAGCACCACCAAAAGCACGGCTTGAGAGGAATGAAGACTTCATTAGCAGAGGTAGAAACATGCAAAGTAATACCAGCTCCGTTGTAGTTTTGTGTTTGTTATCCACAGCTATAAAACACATCCACACCCTGTGTGTCCTATCACTGTTTCTTCCCGTTTTCCCCTCTGCCTGGTTACTCCATTACCAGAAACTATATCGTGTTTCTAAAAATGCTTGCATCGCATTAAAAACCAAGACCGTCTTTCTTAAAGGGATACACATCTAAAAGCAAATAGAAAGATAGACATATAAACTTTATAAAAATATACTTTATTAACAAATATACCATTAAATACAATACACATAAAAATTACATAACATTCTGCATTGTTTTTATTTCACTTTTACATGTGATTATATATATATATATATATATATATATATATATATATATATATATATATATATATATATATACAGTACTGTGCAAAAGTTTTTAGGCAGGTGTGAAAAAATGCTGTAAAGTAAGAATGCTTTCAAAAATAGACATGTTAATAGATTATATTTATCAATTAATTAAATGCAAAGTGAGTGAACAGAAGAAAAATCTAAATCAAATCCATATTTGGTGTGACCACCCTTTGCCTTCAAAACAGCATCAATTCTTCTAGGTACACTTGCACAAAGCAGGGATTTTGTAGGCATATAGTCAGGTGTATGATTAAACAATTATACCAAACAGGTGCTAATGATCATCAATTCAATATGTAGGTTGAAACACAATCATTAACTGAAACAGAAACAGCTGTGTAGGAGGAATAAAACTGGGTGAGGAACAGCCAAACTCAGCTAACAAGGTGAGGTTGCTGAAGACAGTTTACTGTCAAAAGTCATACACCATGGCAAGACTGAGCACAGCAACAAGACACAAGGTAGTTATACTGCATCAGCAAGGTCTCTCCCAGGCAGAAATTTCAAGGCAGACAGGGGTTTCCAGATGTGCTGTCCAAGCTCTTTTGAAGAAGCACAAAGAAACGGGCAACGTTGAGGACCGTAGACGCAGTGTTCGGCCAAGGAAACTTACTGCAGCAGATGAAAGACACATCATGCTTACTTCCCTTCGCAATCGGAAGATGTCCAGCAGTGCCATCAGCTCAGAATTGGCAGAAAACAGTGGGACCCTGGTACACCCATCTACTGTCCGGAGAAGTCTGGTCAGAAGTGGCCTTCATGGAAGACTTGCGGCCAAAAAGCCATACCTCCGACGTGGAAACAAGGCCAAGCGACTCAACTATGCACGAAAACACAGGAACTGTGGTGCAGAAAAATGGCAGCAGGTGCTCTGGACTGATGAGTCAAAATTTGAAATATTTGGCTGTAGCAGAAGGCAGTTTGTTCGCCGAAGGGCTGGAGAGCGGTACACGAATGAGTGTCTGCAGGCAACAGTGAAGCATGGTGGAGGTTCCTTGCAAGTACGGGGCTGCATTTCTGCAAATGGAGTTGGGGATTTGGTCTGCATTAATGGTCTCCTCAATGCTGAGAAGTACAGGCAGATACTTATCCATCTTGCAATACCATCAGGGAGGCATCTGATTGGCCCCAAATTTATTCTGCAGCATGACAACGACCCCAAACATACATCGAAAGTCATTAAGAACTATCTTCTGCGTAAAGAAGAACAAGGAGTCCTGGAAGTGATGGTATAGCCCCCACAGAGCCCTAATCTCAACATCATCGAGTCTGTCTGGGATTACATGAAGAGAGAGAAGCAACTGAGGCTCCCTAAATCCACAGAAGAACTGTGGTTAGTTCTCCAAGATGTTTGGGCCAACCTACCTGCTGAGTTCCTTCAAAAACTGTGTGCAAGTGTACCTAGAAGAATTGATGCTTGATGCTGTTTTGAAGGCAAAGGGTGCTCCTTCCAAATATGGATTTGATTTAGATTTTTCTTCTGTTCACTCACTTTGCATGATAACTAAATTTGAACTATGCATCAGAACTGCTGCTGCACAGTCACTTGCAATAGGACCTCATTGTACGTATAATTGATCACCCTTCTACCACAAATACTTTAGAAGCGATGTTGGATCCAACCTCATTCCCAGCTCTCCATCCTGTGGTGTCTGGAAAAGTAGAAGTCTCTAGAGGCCATAATTCATGATTTGTATCTATTGGCCAGATAACCAGTGAGCTCAAGCAGACACCTGCAGGGCTGGCCTTTGTTTTCCTGGTAGCTCGCTGTCCACTTCCACTGTCAAGCTCCTGGGTGTAAAGAGTGTATTCACTTGGTTGTGTTAGTAGAGGATACTCGCTGTTGTCCTTCGCTTTAACTAAAATATAAAAGAAAAACACCTCCATGTGAATGGTTTCAGTTTAATGACCCCCAGTGACCTCTCTCAGTAGAATTCTGACAAGGGGCTGGCTTTGTAGAGGAATCTGGCTGGTAAGTAAGAATTATAATTTTGTACAATTTTCTTTCACACAGATCCCAGAGAGACCCATGCTATACCTAAATCTGAAGCACAGGAGGGGCCAAGGATAGAAGCAGTTTACACCCTAGAGGAGTCCTTTCACCAGGAGTGGTGTGCAAGTCTAAAGCAGGTTACAGAGCTGACATGTGTTAAAGATGAAGAGGTCCCTCGACTGGAATGTGTTCCTATTAAAGAGGAATTCATAGAACAGGAATGTGTCCCCACCGCAGAGGAAGTTCCTACTGAAAATAATGTCTGTACACTTGAGGAGAACAACCAGCTGGGATCCAGCCTGTGTGATGATTGTCCACCTGAATGTGAACTGGGATTTAGAGGTAATTATACAAAACAAACAACATTGAGCTGCCATTAATCTTGCAAAACTGGTTACTAAACTGCTGAAGATTCACCTCAATTTAAGCTGGAGTGGCTGCCCAAACACTACGTCAATGGCTTTCAACATACCTGTCCTTGCTGCTGTGACCCTGCTAGATGTGCATCCACTATCATGCCTCTTGTGAATGCTGTTAGATCTTTCCCTGTTTCTGGTAGACTGTTTGCAGTTGTGCTGCTCCCACAGCTTTATAGTGGTGCTGGGATCACATGTCTCATCAATGGGGGATGCCAAATCCAGTCGGGTTGCTAAGAGTCACCAGAAGAAACATTTCAATGCAGTTCATATAAATCAGTGACTAGTAAATGTGAGTGATGATAATCAAAGTGATATTCTCAAAAATGTGTCTTTATTGACGCCCATTATTTTCAGCCTGGCAAATTTCAATGTGATGATAATAAAAGGAGGCTGGTATGAACAGGAGTGATATTAAGCGGGTTTGACTGTATTCTCATCAGAGTTCACTCTAGGAGATGGTCATGGTTAGAGCCCCGTGTTTTTTCGCAAATACGAAATGCAACATATAAAACGAAATGCAAATATAAAAAGAAATTATAAAACAAACATAGAGTGACATTTTTAAATTGTGAGGCAAATACTTGCAATCGTAGTTGTCAAGGCTCAGCCGTTACCATAGCAATTAAACAACGCTGCGAGGAATTTGAGCATGATGGGATGTGTGCCGCTGACAGTGACAAAATAATGATGTGCAGAACCGTCGGCTGGAATGAGAGTCCAAAGATACCGTCGTTAAACATCGTTAGCTGTTTGTTTTGCTTTGGGGGAGAATATGACTTGTTTGTTTGTACAGTATTTTGCATTAGTATGCTAATTCTTTGTTTTATTTCAAGTGGTGCAAGCTTTGCACTGGAGCAAATGCTGTTATGGTTTTGAATGGATTTGAATGAATGAATCTGCTTTGCTGAGTGTTTAAATACTGAGAAACTCCAAGCTTGTATACTGTAGCCCTGCTTTAGTGCAATGGGATTGAAATACAAATTCTATAGTTTTTTGTAATGGGTAGATTGCTGTACGGGCAATTATTATGACAGCCCCACAATTGTAGCTGCCATTAATCTTGCAAAACTGGTTACTAAACTGCTGAAGATTCACCTCAATTTAAGCTGGAGTGGCTGCCCAAACACTACGTCAATGGCTTTCAACATAACTATCCTTGCTGCTGTGACCCTGCTAGATGTGCATCCACTATCATGTCTGTTTTGAATGCTGTTGGATCTTTGCCTTTCCCTGTTTCTGGTAGACTGTTTGCAGTTGTGCTGCTCCCACAGCTTTATAGTGGTGCTGGGATCACATGTCTCATCACTGGGTGATGCCAAATCCAGTCGGGTTGCAAAGTGTCACCAGAAGAAACATTTCAATACAGCACTTGCATGTAAACCTGATCTTATACTTTTATTCCTCAAAGTGATATTAAGTGGGGTGGAAGTCAATGACTGGCAAATGTGAGTGATATTAACTGTGAGTGTTGATAATCGGTGATATTCTCAAGCATTTGTACTTACTGACACCCATTATATCCAATGTGATGATGATAAAAGGAGGCTGGTATTAACAGGAGTGATATTAAGCGGGTTTGACTGTATTCTCATCAGATTTCACTCTAGGAGTTGGTCATGGTTATGAAGGGAAGCCCTGCAGAAGAGTGAATGTGTAAGAATACTGTACAATAACCTTTGTCTCCTCTTTTTTCTCTAGCTGCTAAAGGCAGTCACACAAGAGGGGCTCCATTGTCCTGTGCTGATTGTGGGAAGAGTTTCAATCATTTATCACGGCTTAAAATCCACCAGCGTGTTCACACAGGAGAGAAACCTTATCGCTGCACTGAGTGTGGGAGGAGTTTCACGCAGTTACAAAGTCTTAAAATGCACCAGCGCATTCACACAGGAGAGAGACCACATCACTGTTCTGAGTGTGGGAGGAGTTTCACGATGTTAAAATGTCTTAAATCACACCAGCATGTTCACACAGGAGAGAAACCTCATCACTGCACTGAGTGTGGGAGGAGTTTCACGCTGTTACAAAATCTTAACAGACACCAGCGTGTTCACACAGGAGAGAAACCTCATCACTGCACAGAGTGTGGGAAGAGTTTCATGCTATTACAAAATCTTCAATCACACCAGCGCATTCACAGAGGAGAGAAACCTTATCACTGCACAGAGTGTGGGAAGAGATTCAGTCGTTTAGCAGACCTTAAAAGACACCAGCGCATTCACACAGGAGAGAAACCTTATCACTGCATAGAGTGCGGGAAGAGTTTCACACAGTTAGGAAGTCTTCAATTACATCAGCGCAGTCACACAGGAGAGAAACCTTATCACTGTACTGAGTGTGGGAGGAGTTTCAAGATATTACAAAATCTTAAAACACACCAGCGTGTTCACACAGGAGAGAAACCTTATCACTGCTCTGAGTGTGGGAAGCATTTCACATATTTAAGTTCCTTGAAAGTCCACCAATGCTCTCACAAATAGATCTTGTCAATGTAGTGAATGTCTGAAATGTTTCAGTCACTTATCAAACCTTAAAAGACACCAGAAAATGCACACGAGTGACGTCCTGTCCCTTCTCTGAATGTCAGTTACTGGGTCTTGAAGGACACAAGATAATTAATAGAATCTTAAGACACTTGGACATCTGAACACCAGGAGTAAATTTGACTAAAATACATAGATATGTACTGTAAGCAAAATAACAAAGTTGCTTGATAAATAGAGTTACTGGTAATCCCTTCAGATCAACACTCTTGGATAGAAAATATGAACTACTCCATCTTGCTGACCATTCTGTTTTTGTCACGTCACATTAGTAATCTATGAAATGGATTGTAATTTCGTCTGCAAGTCTCCAACTGTCAAGTCAATGATAAGCTTTGGTCAATTCTGAATTTCTTACCTCAAACATAGTTTTGTTGTTGACAGACTGATAGCAAAATAACGCTTCAGTTTCACAATGGAAGAACTGATTTTTCTCAGTAACCTGAGAATGATTGCCAAATGTGCTTACCTTTTTATTCAAATAATGAATTTGTTTTAATTAAGTGTTTTATTTTAGATTACATCTAGGGGACTGTGACAGAGATCGAGTGGTGCTTGGTGTTAGATCTCCCTCTTGACCTGTGAGGGCACTGTGTAACGGGAACAGAGTACCCTTAACTAAATGGCACGACAATTTATTCCGTAGGGTAGGTGGAAGTTGGTCATTTAGGAAAGGGGCAGCTACTGGTATCCAAACTCAATGACCCAGACGGTAAACGGTGTGGCATCTGAGGATTGGAGGAGCGGATGCGCTCGTTAACCTAGGGGTCATGAGCGAGGATATAAATAGGGGTCACAGCGGACGTGATCGGTTCCTTGGTAAATGGTTAGTGTTGAAAACCTTCAAGGAGTCTGTGTCCTGTATCGTGAACCGTGAGTTTTTTGTCCTGTGTTTGTCAGTGTTTTGTTAACTGTCGTCTGTTTTTAATAGACTACCAGTTGCACGATCCGGAGCTGTAGCGAAAGCCAGCATAAACCCAGACATCACTTTCAGTCCTGCATTTCGCGGAGAACTGTATTACACCACTTGCATGTATTCACTATCATTAAGAACTGTGTTTGTGTTTTGTGTTTAGAGTTGGTGTGTAAAACTGGACTTTTGGTTACGGGTCAAACCCGGGGATTTACAAATACCGAGTGATACACGCCGCTGTATCACTCCAACATTATTATTTACAGGTGTTTGCCATAAGGCTCTGGACATTGTTAATTAAATCAATAAACACCCTTGCACCTGGAAATCATTGTCTGTCTGTTTTTATATTCGCTCTGCTCTGCACTGCACTCACCTGTATTCACTCACCACTTTTCCACAGGGACACACAAAGGGACATCATCTTAAATCGTAGTGTACAACTCACTGGACAAGTCCTCTCCATATTCTGCTTTACAAAGACAATTTTAAAGAATTACACCAAAAACTGAAATATTCCCTTTATAAGATGTAATTGTAAGTGACTCTGCAGCTGATGCATAGTTCACACACCCTGGTCTCTGTAAGTCGCCTTGGATAAAGGCGTCTGCTAAATAAACTAATAATAATAATAATATGTTTTCCTTGTGTGAAATGAATCCGAACTAAACAAAGAAAATAACTTATTGAAAAGCCTTGCAGACAGTATACCAAGGGTACTCAATGACATTCTCTGTCGGGCCAGATAAGGTAATGTCTAAACCTTGGGGGGGGGGGGGTGTTTAAATGGTCATGAAACTCTGACTATCCAATCACACTTTACCTACAGTAACAGAACTTTGCAACACTACACTTGCAACCAATCAACTAATACATGTCAGAAATAACTACTAACAATGATACAATGTCTGATTGCCATTAATACTGTAAAGCCATAAATATTTGCAATCAAAATATTTGGCGAATCACACCCATAAAAACTATTTTGCTCCAGAAATGTTGGCTACCTGTTGCAATATACGAAGTATGTATTGTTAGTGGAATTTGATTTTGTGCCAAACATGTTTGTGTATTTTTCATATGCGACAAACGCATAATAAAAGGCTTGCAAATATTTATGACTTTACAGTAATAAAAATAGAAAGCAAATATATTTTCCTGACTAATATTCAAACGACATCTTGCAAAGAAATAATGATACAAATCCCACTGTAATGCTATTTAAACCTGGATATTCTAACTGGAGTTCAATGGAGTAGTTTCTAATAGCCTATAATTTAGAATAGAACACATGATATAATCATCAGTCTCAGAGCTTTGTTTGGGCCCTGGCTGTTCATTTCACAACATACATTATAAGCAGGTTTGCTACTATTCAGCTTTTTTTTTGCCAAATCGACAATTAATATCGCCATTTATTTTAGAAAGAATTTACTAATTTTTTCGATATTTGTTTTTCAATTCAAGCAGAGAATGGGTGAAATCAACCTTTATGCTTTAAATAAAAAACAGACTTTTTATGCCATTGAGAAACATCGGGAGACAGCAAGTATAAAAACTATGCAAACTAGAGAAGAGTTCTAAATTATTATTTTTGGTAAGAAAATAAAAAATAGCGAGCTGTTTTACCAACATTTATCCTATGTAAATTTATTTTGGGAGTTCGATGTTCAACGAGCTTTACTGATTAAAATCGAAAGGTAGCAAGCCTAATTATAAGTGAAGTATATACAATGAGATTACTTGACTTGCCAGTGCTGTCGTTCTTTCTGTATCCCTTGCCAACCTCCAGTGTTTTAAGTAAAATGATTGATAGAAAATGAATTTCATTGCCCCTGGTCTGCTTCATCTCAATATCAGGAGATGTGTGCTGATAGTGAAATACACGCCATGTGACTCCATGTTCAAGTAACAACAAAAAGTCAAGCTGTTTTTTTCACACAGCACTAAAATAATTAAGTTAATGTACTCAGAAAACTAGTAGACCTTTTTTAGTATACTGGTGTACTGTGTAATGTATCATATTCCCACCACCAGTAAGTTATTATTCATAGATTTGTTATTGCAAAATAATATTTGTAATGTTAAATAATACTGCATCTCCATGACATTGAATTAATGAAAAGCATTTTAAATGTGAATTATAGAACATTAATTGAATGTATTTGATGTTGGGTCTGGTATGATTCTGCAAGGTCCAGTAAGGTTTCACAGTAAACCAGCAGTGAATTACTACAGGCCACACTTAGAGCACAACAGGAATGCTGTGAGATCAGAATGAGTTTCTGTTAACCTGTATTTACTTATTAATAATATACACTTTAAATTCTTATTTGAATGTATTTGTTAAGTTTCCCAATCTTGTATTTCTAAACACTACATTCTCAGATTCTCATAAGTTTACTTTTCAGCACTGTATTTAGAGTTTCCAATTCCAATTTCAAATGTTATTATTTACAGTTGCATATGATTGGAATTGTGTGCCAATTAAAAAAAAAAAAGTAAATTGGCGATTAATTGCCTAATTGATGAAAATTTAATTCAGGTTATAGTAATACAAGTATCTGTTCTAAGATATGGATTTGAGTCAGGACTCTGGCAAAGTCTGCAAAACCTACACCAGACACTCACGAGAGAGCCAGGGCACTGCCACAGGACACAAGACTCAGAACAGCCAGGACAGCCAGGACAGCACAGGACACAAGACTCAGCACAGTCAGGACAGCACAGGACACGAGACTCAGCACAGTCAGGACAGCACAGGACACGAGACTCAGCACAGTCAGGACAGCACAGGACACAAGACTCAGCACAGCCAGGACAGCCAGGACAGCACAGGACACAAGACTCAGCACAGCCAGGACAGCACAGGACACAAGACTCAGCACAGCCAGGACAGCACAGGACACAAGACTCAGCACAGCCAGGACAGCACAGGACACAAGACTCAGCACAGCCAGGACAGCACAGGACACAAGACTCAGCACAGCCAGGACAGCACAGGACACAAGACTCAGCACAGCCAGGACAGCACAGGACACAAGACTCAGCACAGCCAGGACAGCACAGGACACAAGACTCAGCACAGCCAGGACAGCACAGGACACAAGACTCAGCACAGCCAGGACAGCACAGGACACAAGACTCAGCACAGCCAGGACAGCACAGGACACGAGACTCAGCACAGCCAGGACAGCACAGGACACAAGACTCAGCACAGCCAGGACAGCACAGGACACAAGACTCAGCACAGCCAGGACAGCACAGGACACAAGACTCAGCACAGCCAGGACAGCACAGGACACAAGACTCAGCACAGCCAGGACAGCCAGGACAGCACAGGACACAAGACTCAGCACAGCCAGGACAGCACAGGACACAAGACTCAGCACAGTCAGGACAGCACAGGACACAAGACTCAGCACAGCCAGGACAGCCAGGACAGCACAGGACACAAGACTCAGCACAGCCAGGACAGCACAGGACACAAGACTCAGCACAGCCAGGACAGCACAGGACACAAGACTCAGCACAGCCAGGACAGCACAGGACACAAGACTCAGCACAGCCAGGACAGCACAGGACACAAGACTCAGCACAGCCAGGACAGCACAGGACACAAGACTCAGCACAGTCAGGACAGCACAGGACACAAGACTCAGCACAGTCAGGACAGCACAGGACACAAGACTCAGCACAGCCAGGACAGCACAGCCAGGACAGCACAGGACACAAGACTCAGCACAGCCAGGACAGCACAGGACACAAGACTCAGCACAGTCAGGACAGCACAGGACACAAGACTCAGCACAGCCAGGACAGCACAGGACACAAGACTCAGCACAGCCAGGACAGCACAGGACACAAGACTCAGCACAGTCAGGACAGCACAGGACACAAGACTCAGCACAGTCAGGACAGCACAGGACACAAGACTCAGCACAGCCAGGACAGCACAGGACACAAGACTCAGCACAGCCAGGACAGCACAGGACACGAGACTCAGCACAGTCAGGACAGCACAGGACTCTGCATGCCTAGGGCCACAGAACACAGCAAACCCTACTGTATACACTGCCCATTATATCACTGTGAAGAAGAAATGTGTCTCATAATTCAGTTGTACCTTGAAGACCTAGTTTACATTTAAAAAAGAAAACATTGTTTTCTTCTCCAATCTGGCTTCCGCTCTGCTCGCTCCACTGAAACCGCCCTCCTGTCTGTCACCAACTCACTTAAGTCTGCCCGAGCTGCCTCTCTCTCCTCTGTCCTAATTCTCCTCGACCTCTCTGCTGCCTTTGACACTGTTGATCACTCTATTCTACTATCATCTCTTGCTGACCTGGGGATCTCTGGCACTGCTCTGGCCTGGTTCTCCTCCTACCTCTCCAACCGCACTTACCAGGTAACCTGGCGTGGAGCAACCTCCACACCTCACCCTCTCTCAACAGGAGTCCCCCAAGGGTCAGTCTTGGGTCCTCTCCTGTTCTCTCTCTACACCCGCTCCCTGGGCCCCCTCATCGCATCCTATGGTTTCTCATACCATTTCTATGCTGATGATGCTCAGATTTTCCTCTCCTTCCCCACCTCTGACTCCACCATCTCCTCGCGTATCTCTACCTGTCTGTCTGCTATCTCCTCCTGGATGCACTCACATCACCTCAAACTCAACCTCTCTAAATCTGACCTCCTTTTCTTTCCCTCCTCCTCCCCCTCCTCTGATCTCTCTATCTCTGTTCCTCTGGAATCTACCACACTCTCTCCCTCTTCCTCCGCTAAGAACCTCGGAGTCACACTGGACCCCTGCCTCTCTTATTCCCAGCACATCTCCACTCTGGCACGCACTTGCCGATTCTTCCTGAGCAACATCCGAAGAATCCGACCCTTCCTCACCAACTATGCCACCCAGCTCCTGGTCCAGGCCTTGGTACTCTCCCGCCTAGACTACTGCAACTCCCTCCTGGCTGGCCTCCCTGCGTCCGCCACCCGTCCGCTCCAGCTCATCCAGAACTCCGCTGCCCGCCTGGTGTTCTCTCTGCCTCGCTTCTCCCATGCAACTCCACTACTCCACTCACTCCACTGGCTACCGATCACAGCTCGCATCCAGTTCAAGACTCTTGTACTAGCCTACAGATGCCTTGACCAGACTGCACCCAGCTACCTCCAGACCCTCATCTCTCCCTACACCCCCACTCGACCTCTCCGCTCCGCCTGCACTAGAAGACTGGCTCTACCTCCTCTATGCTCCCCTGCCTCCAGAGCCCGCTCCTTCTCCACCCTCGTTCCGCAGTGGTGGAATGACCTTCCTCCAGATGTCAGGGCTGCCCAGTCCCTGACCACATTCCGGCGCCTCCTTAAGACTCACCTCTTCAGACTGCACCTGTAGAACTCCTCTGTTTCTCCCCTGGGACACTTTCACCCTTCCTTAATTATGCTTTACTTACTCTTATCTGCCCCTATTTTACTGCATTTAATCCTGTACTTCAGAGTACTGTAATCTGCCAAGTGTTTAAACTGTAGTATTTGGTATTTAATCATATCTTGATGTAACTATCACTGTCACTTTTATCTGCTGTATTATTGAATTGTATTTTGTCACACTTGTACTTGCTTGAACTAGTCATTGTATTTATCTTGCTCTTATTGTATTATTACTTGTACTGTAACACTTGAAATGTATTTGCTTACGATTGTAAGTCGCCCTGGATAAGGGCGTCTGCTAAGAAATAAATAATAATAATAATAATAATAATAATTGTTTGAATTTCAGGGTATTTACATGTACATTTGGTCCTGCAAACATTAAGGAATAAGTAGGGTTGCTAGAACGGTTTAAATAACGTACCTGTAATGTTTCTTTTCATTGTTAACATCCTGACAACTTTTTACACTTACAACTTTAAAATCTGTTTCAAAGCTCTTTTCAAAATGTCTGCTCTAGTGCACTGATAGCGTCTGGGTTATTGCCCACAGTGTCAAACAGGTAACACAGCAATCACGACCCATGATGTGGTACGGAACAGAAAAGCCAGAGCACTTTTTGTTATGTTTTTTTTCTGCATTAATTTAGAGAAGAGATCTCAAACCCCAGGGCACTAGAGCGGACATTTTAAAAAGAGCTTTGAAACAGACTTTAAAGTTGTAAGTGCAAAAAGTTGTCAGGAAGTTAACAATGAAATCAAAAATGACAGGTACGCTATTTAAACAGTTGTAGCAACACGTGGGCATGTATAACGCAATATTTTTCAGAACCCCGCTACTTAGTCTTTAAAACCTATATTAGTCTGATTATGAAAACAATCCAGTTGCATGTGGTCAATAGATCTTAGACTATTTTAGAGAAAGAAATGCTGTTTCCATGTAAATTAGGTCATCAATAGTATTGTCACATAGTGACACGGCGTTGCCACAAGCAGGTTCCAAACAGGGGGTAGATTATTGATGGGGAATGTAAACAAACTGGACTGTCAATAGCTTTCTGGTGGAGTACAGTGAGAAGCCAAACAAAAATGAATGACTCCCCATGATAAAGAGAGAAAGAATGGATGCTGTAAATCTCCCTCCCTACCAGAACGGGTGCCGTGTAAGGCTGGTCGTACACTTCCCCATCTGGAGGAAGCGAGGAGCTGGGCGTACTCGAAACGATTCCCATGCGATCAGCTGCGGGCCGGGCAGCGATTGGTTACACCGCGGCGCCGAGCGGACTGCAGGGAGGAGTTGGGCAGTACAAAGGGGACGCAGCTGCATGAGTACAGCCCCTCGAGCTGAAAACGTAACTGACGGCCGGAGCTGTGTTTTGGTATTTTGTTACGTGTTTGTTTTTGTTGTTGCTCAGGAGGATTACAAGAGCCAGGGGCTGCAGCCACGGAGCCAGCTTACTACACTGAGGACTGCCTTCACCGCACAGCACCAGCACGTGCCACCGACCCACTCCTGGAGAGCACACTTGAACGCTCGCCGTGTACCCCCCCACCCACCCACTTTTTAAAAACTTTTAAATTGCATTCCCTGCCTTAAAATGGCTTCCCATGTACCAGCATGAACCTCTCAGAACTACATTTAAGAAAATAAGAACATAAGAAAGTTTACAAACGAGAATGAGGCCATTCAGCCCATCTTGCTCGCTTGGTTGTTAGTAGCTTATTGATCCCAGAATCTCATCAAGCAGCTTCTTGAAGGATCCCAGGGTGAAGGCTTCAACAACATTACTGCGGAGTTGGTTCCAGACCCTCACAATTCTAAGTGTAAAAAAGTGCCTCCTATTTTCTGTTCTGAATGCCCCTTTATCTAATCTCCATTTGTGAGCCTTGGTCCTTGTTTCTTTTTTCAGGTCAAAAAAGTCCACTGGGTCGACATTGTCAATACCAGGGGTTCCCAATCCTGGTCCTGGAGGGCCGATGTTCCTCCTGGCTTTTGTTGCAACTGTGTCCTAAATTACTTAATTGGACCAATCAAGCCCTTATTAGAAGCTTAATTGGTCCAATTAATCAATTTAGTGTACAGTTTGAACACAAACCAGGAGGGCATCGGCCCTCCAGGACCAGGATTGGGCACCCCTGGTCTGTACCGTTTAGGATTTTGAATGTTTGAATCAGACCGACGAACATTCTTTGTTCAAGAATAGATTCAATTCTTTTAGCCTGTCTGCATACGACATGCCTTTTAAACCCAGGATAATTCTGGCGCTCTTCTTTGCACTCTTTCTAGAGCAGCAATATCCTTTTTGTAACGAGGTGACCAGAACTGAACACAATAATCTAGGTGAGGTCTTACTAATGCATTGTAAAGTTTTAACATTACTTCCCTTGGTTTAAATTCAACACTTCTCACAAAATATCCGAGCATCTTGTTGGCCTTTTTTTATAGCTTCCCCACATTGTCTAGATGAAGACATTTCTGAGTCAACATAAACTCCTAGGTCTTTTTCATAGATTCCTTCTTCAATTTCAGTATCTCCCTGTGGCAATGTGAAATAAATATTGAAATAATAATATTGAAACTATTAAATTGTTAAATTGTGCCGTGTCACTGCGTGCCCCTCAGGTTGTGGCAGGTGGCTACATATTTGGCAGCCAGTGGAGCTGTGTGTCCCTCCCCTAGGAGGACAGCAAGTTTCTCTGAGTCTGCCATTTGTCTGAAAACAGGATATTTTTGTTGCATTTTATTGAAGAATGACTCTCTGATTTGGCTGTATTTTATACAGTGTAGGAGAAAGTGCATCTCATTTTCCACCTCTCCTGTCTCGCAGTGACCACAGAGTCGATCTTCTTTGGGCAGCCAGGTCTGCCTGTGTCTGCCTGTCTCTATGGCCAGGCTGTGGTCACTGAGCCTGTACTTGGTCAGGATCTGTCTCTGCTTCGTATCTCTGACAGTGGAGAGATACTCTGCTAGGCTGTAGTTTCTTTTTAGGGCCCGATAGCAATCAAGTTTATTTGGGGATTTTATTTCTGTGTCCCAGTGTTCCAGATAGGAGTTTTTGGTTTGTTTTATAATTTGGTTTACTCTGATTGGGGGCTGGTAAGCAGTGCTGACCTGAAGCTGGTTGGAGTTAGTATTGGAGGGGGTCAGTGTGATGAGCTTCAAAGCCAGCTGGCATAGGGGACTCTTTTCAGGGCTGAGCTCTTGGGTCTGGAGGGCCTTGTGCTGGAGTGAGTCAGGTTCTCTTTTTTCAAGGTGCAACCAGAATTTGAGTGCTCTTTTCTTTATATTAATAAGAGCTGGGTATCGGCCTAATTCTGCCCTGCATGTATGGTTTGGTGTATTTCTTTGCACCTGCAGTGTATTCTTGTATAGTTCAGCATGCAGGTATAGTTCTATAGTTGTATAGTTCTCTCTCTCTCTCTCTCTCTCTCTCTCTCTCTCTCTCTCAATTGTTGTTGTTTCTTTCTTTTATCTGTCTCAAGTCTCCCCCTTCACCTCTAAACCGCCACTTTAACTAAAACCATTTATATAAAAAAAACAGTCGACCCTATTAACAAATCAAGCGCAATGCAATGACTCACACACTCGAAGCACTTGTGGAGAACAAAGCAGAGAGGAAACTGGCGCCATTTCGGATCCTCCACAGGACATTGCAATGGAAAACTCAACGCCAGTAAGAGCCAGCATGGCGGACTCTGCTATCCAGTTTCTTATCCTCTTCTTCTCAACGAGGTCCAGCCCTGGGGTTCGACAGGGAGGCCAGCAGCCAATCAGCCTCGCAAACTGGGATTAGAGTTTCTACAGCCAATAGGACGTCATGGTTCCAGCCAGACACGCCCACTGCTTGTGACGCTAAGTACTCAAGCACTCACTCAAACTTAAGCACTCAGACAGAGTGGAGCGAGTCAGCTGTGCACACAGATGTTTAACTTGTCAATATGATTTTTTACTGAGAAAACAAACGCGCTTTAAGTTCAAGCTATACATGATGGTAAAAGTTACTCCTTACAAAGTAAGACGAGTCTCTGGTTTGTTTGTTTTCTTTCTTTATCACACAATAAGTGCTGATTTTATATGAATGTTAATTCTCCGGTAAATAAATACTACATTAAAAGCAAAGAGGATTCTTCTATATGTGAGTCTCAAACTATCAGTGAAGATGGAGGTCAGTGTCTCCGTGTCGCTCTTTCAAGACGAGCTCGCCTCTACCATCGAGCACGCAGTGAAAGCGGCTGTAGACACCGTCTTGTGCGAAATTACAAAAGTTGTCGGCGGCAAATTCACTGAATTCCGAATGGAAATGGCTGGAAAGGAGAAAGAGAATGAAAGTCTGAAGCTGAGATTGGAAATATCAGAGAGCGAGTTGAAAGCAGTGCGGGAATGCATGAACGCTGCAGATGCAGACATTAAACAACCTCTCAGAAACATGAACCCCGACTGCAATGAACAAGACTTTCAGAGGAACGAGAACCAGGGATTATTTCAAGGTAAGATTGATCTTTTGATGGTATTGCTTGGTCAATTTTATTGATGAGGTCTTAGTTAGAATTTCTCTTCAGACATTTGAAAGTGCTTATTATGAGTGATGTTAATAACTCCACACTGTCCTAATATTAGGCAGTCTAATTAATTATAAGAGTATAAGAAAGAAAGTACTGTAGTAGCCTAATTAAGATTTAAATGGGTATTCTATGAACTGCAAGAAAGGATTAGTCTATAAATCTTAACCAGTCTGATTAGGAGTCTTTAATAAATTAATTACAGCCTTCGTGATACAACAGCAAAAATAAGTGATGTCAGTGAAAGGAAAGTTTTAAAAATAGATTTTCAGGCAAACGGGCTGAAGATTTACTCATGGCTGGAGTTTAATAATGATAGTGGTCCCATGAGTTGTTTGCGCAATTGTAGTTTGTTAACCGCTGTTACAAAACCTGTATAACCTCATACCTGCCGTGAGACACTCCCGATTCAGAGCATATAATCAGGGCTGTAAATCTACGTTTATTTTATAACAAGCAGCACCAAAAGCACGGCTTGAGAGGAATGAAGACTTCATTAGCAGAGGTAGAAACATGCAAAGTAATACCAGCTCCGTTGTAGTTTTGTGTTTGTTATCCACAGCTATAAAACACATCCACACCCTGTGTGTCCTATCACTGTTTCTTCCCGTTTTCCCTCTGCCTGGTTACTCCATTACCAGAAACTATATCCTGTTTCTAAAAATGCTTGCATCGCATTAAAAACCAAGACCGTCTTTCTTAAAGGGATACACATCTAAAAGCAAATAGAAAGATAGACATATAAACATTTTAAAAATATACTTTATTAACAAATATACCATTAAATACAATACACCTAAAAATTACATAACATTCTGCATTGTTTTTATTTTACTGTAACTACATGTGATTATATATATATATATATAGTTTGTTTGTTTTCTTTCTTTATCACACAAGAAGGGCAGCTGGCTCTTTGAGCTAACAGAAGAAAAATCTAAATCAAATCCATATTTGGTGTGACCACCCTTTGCCTTCAAAACAGCATCAATTCTTCTCGGTAAACTTGCACAAAGTCAGGGATTTTGTAGGCATATAGTCAGGTGTATGATTAAACAATTATACCAAACAGGTGCTAATGATCATCAATTTAATATGTAGGTTGAAACACAATCATTAACTGAAACAGAAACAGCTGTGTAGGAGGAATAAAACCAGGTGAGGAACAGCCAAACTCAGCTAACAAGGTGAGGTTGCTGAAGACAGTTTACTGTCAAAAGTCATACACCATGGCAAGACTGAGCACAGCAACAAGACACAAGGTAGTAATACTGCATCAGCAAGGTCTCTCCCAGGCAGAAATTTCAAGGCAGACAGGGGTTTCCAGATGTGCTGTCCAAGCTCTTTTGAAGAAGCACAAAGAAACGGGCAATGTTGAGGACCGTAGACGCAGTGGTCGGCCAAGGAAACTTACTGCAGCAGATGAAAGACACATCATGCTTACTTCCCTTCGCAATCAGAAGATGTCCAGCAGTGCCATCAGCTCAGAATTGGCAGAAAACAGTGGGACCCTGGTACACCCATCTACTGTCCGGAGAAGTCTGGTCAGAACTGGCCTTCATGGAAGACTTGCGGCCAAAAGCCATACCTCTGACGTGGAAACAAGGCCAAGCGACTCAACTGTGCACGAAAACACAGGAACTGGGGTGCAGAAAAATGGCAGCAGGTGCTCTGGACTGATGAGTCAAAATTTGAAATATTTGGCTGTAGCAGAAGGCAGTTTGTTCGCCGAAGGGCTGGAGAGCGGTACACGAATGAGTGTCTGCAGGCAACAGTGAAGCATGGTGGAGGTTCCTTGCAAGTTTGGGGCTGCATTTCTGCAAATGGAGTTGGGGATTTGGTCAGAATTAATGGTCTCCTCAATGCTGAGAAGTACAGGCAGATACTTACCCATCATGCAATACCATCAGGGAGGCATCTGATTGGCCCCAAATTTATTCTGCAGCATGACAACGACCCCAAACATACAGCGAAAGTCATTAAGAACTATCTTCAGCGTAAAGAAGAACAAGGAGTCCTGGAAGTGATGGTATGGCCCCCACAGAGCCCTGATCTCAACATCATCGACTCTGTCTGGGATTACATGAAGAGAGAGAAGCAACTGAGGCTGCCTAAATCCACAGAAGAACTGTGGTTAGTTCTCCAAGATGTTTGGGCCAACCTACCTGCCGAGTTCCTTCAAAAACTGTGTGCAAGTGTACCTAGAAGAATTGATGCTGTTTTGAAGGCAAGGGTGGTCACACCAAATATTGATTTGATGTAGATTTTTCCTCTGTTCACTCACTTTGCATTTAGTTAATTGATAAATATAATCTATTAACATGTCTATTTTTGAAAGCATTCTTACTTTACAGCATTTTTTCACACCTGCCTAAAACTTTTGCACAGTACTGTATATATATATATTTTTTTTTAAATAATCAATGAGAGCCTAACCACTGTAAAATAATCCAACAGGTCAGTTTAATCATATGTTTAAATATAATTATAACAATATATCTTTAATAGAAAATTACGAAATTCTATAATAAAATATATACATTTGACATTATTTATATTTACATAACATCATGATTTTTCTTAAGTCCCAGTGAAGAAACAGAATTATCAATCTGTCCCTCAGGCAACGGCTTTCTCTCGAGTGGAAGACAGTGAAGACGTCACACGAGGACAGAAACGCTGGTCTAAGTTAAGACCCCCCAGAAAATCATTTTGTGAAACAGACTTAAGACTCGGTCATAACAAAGTCAGCAAAAGCGACTTAAGCCAGTATTTTGGTCTTAGACTTGTCAGCTTTGTGAATACGGCCCCAGGTCTTTTGTATTGTGGCTGAGGGGTGATCTGGCTATCAATGACCTAATTTACCCCTCAACCACATTTGGCACTGGTTTTATCATATGCGTGGTCAACAGCCAGTTTATCAATAAGCACTCGCTGTTGACCACGCATTCTCACGATTTTATCTGGATGGGGCATTTTAACCACATCCAGGCTGTAAACACTAATAACAAAATGGCGTGTTTTTACAAAATTTAAACTATGCATCAGAACTGCTGCTGCACAGTCACTTACAATAGGACCTCATTGTACGTCTACTTGATCTCCATTCTCCCACAAATACTTTAGAAGCAATGTTGGATCCAACCTCATTCCCAGCTCCACATTCTGTGGTGTCTGGAAAAGTAGAAGTCTCTAGAGGCCATAATTCATGATTTGTATCTATTGGCCAGATAACCAGTGAGCTCAAGCAGACACCTGCAGGGCTGGCCTTTGTCTTCCTGGTAGCTCGCTGTCCACTTCCACTGTCAAGCTCCTGGGTGTAAAGAGTGTATTCACTTGGTTGTGTTAGTAGAGGATACTCGCTGTTGTCCTTCGCTTTAACTAAAATAAAAAGAAAAACACCTCCTCATGAATTGTTTTAGTTTAATGACCCCCAGTGACCTCTCTCAGTAGAATTCTGACAAGGGGCTGGCTTTGTAGTGGAATCTGGCTGGTAAGTAAGAGTTATAATTTTGTACAATTTTCTTTCACACAGATCCCAGAGAGAGCCATGCTATACCTAAATCTGAAGCACAGGAGGGGCCAAGGATAGAAGCAGTTTATAAACAAGAGGAGTCCTTTCACCAGGAGTGGTGTGCAAGTCTAAAGCAGGTTACAGAGCTGACATGTGTTAAAGATGAAGAGGTCCCTCGACTGGACTGTGTTCCTATTAAAGAGGAATTCATAGAACAGGAATGTGTCCCCATCGCAGAGGAAGTTCCTGCTGAAAATAATGTCTGTACACTTGAGGAGAACAACCAGCTGGGATCCAGCCTGTGTGATGATTGTCCACCTGAATGTGAACTGGGATTTAGAGGTAATTATACAAAACAAACAGCATTGAGCTGCCATTAATCTTGCAAAACTGGTTACTAAACTCTAGAAGCGTGCTGAAGATTCACCTCAATTTAAGCTGGAGTGGCTGCCCAAACACTACGTCAATGGCTTTCAACATAACTATCCTTGCTGCTGTGACCCTGCTAGATGTGCATCCACTATCATGTCTGTTTGGAATGCTGTTAGATCTTTCCCTGTTTCTGGTAGACTGTTTGCAGTTGTGCTGCTCCCACAGCTTTATAGTGGTGCTGGGATCACATGTCTCATCACTGGGTGATGCCAAATCCAGTCGGGTTGCTAAGTGTCACCAGAAGAAACATTTCAATACAGCACTTGCATGTAAACCTGATCTTATACTTTTATTCCTCAGTGATATTAAGTAGGGTGGAAGTCAATGACTGGCAAATGTGAGTGATATTAACTGTGAGTGTTGATAATCGGTGATATTCTCAAGCATTTGTACTTATTGACACCCATTATATCCAATGTGATGATGATAAAAGGAGGCTGGTATTAACAGGAGTGATATTAAGCAGGTTTGACTGTATTCTCATCAGATTTCACTCTAGGAGTTGGTCATGGTTATGAGGGGAAGCCCTGCAGAAGAGTGAATGTGTAAGAATGCTGTACAATAACCTTTGTCTCTTCTCTCTTTTTCTCTAGCTGCTAAAGGGAATCACACAAGAGGTGCTCCACTTTCCTGTGCTGATTGTGGGAAGAGTTTCAATCATTTATCACGGCTTAAAATCCACCAGCGTGTTCACACAGGAGAGAAACCTTATCGCTGCACTGAGTGTGGGAGGAGTTTCACGCGATTAGAAAGTCTTAAATTACACCAGCGCATTCACACAGGAGAGAAACCTTATCACTGTTCTGAGTGTGGGAGGAGTTTCACGCTGTTGAAAAGTCTTAAATCACACCAGCATGTTCACACAGGAGAGAAACCTTATCAATGCACTGAGTGTGGGAAGAGTTTCACGCTGTTACAAAGTCTTAACAGACACCAGCGTGTTCACACAGGAGAGAAACCTCATCACTGCACAGAGTGTGGGAAGAGTTTCACGCTGTTACAAAATCTTAAATCGCACCAGCGCATTCACACAGGAGAGAAACCTTATCACTGCACAGAGTGTGGGAAGAGTTTCACACGGTTAGTAAGTCTTCAATTACATCAGCGCAGTCACACAGGAGAGAAACCTTATCACTGTACTGAGTGTGGGAGGGGTTTCAAGATATTACAAAATCTTAAAACACACCAGCGTGTTCACACAGGAGAGAAACCTTATCACTGCTCTGAGTGTGGGAAGAGTTTCACATATTTAAGTTCCTTGAAAGTCCACCAGCAGACTCACAAATAGATCTTATCAATGTAGTGAATGTCTGAAATGTTTCAGTCACTTATCAAACCTGTAATTTCGTCTGCAAGTCTCCAGCTGTCAAGTCAATGTTAAGCTTTGGTCAATTTTGAATTTCTGACCTCGAACATAGTTTTCTTGTTGACAGAAGGTGCTTACCTTTTTATTCAAATAATGAATTTGTTTTAATTAAGTGTTTTATTTTAGATTACATCTAGGGGACTGTGACAGATCGAATGGTGCTTGGTGTTAGATCTCCCTCTTGACCTGTGAGGGCACTGTGTAACGGGAACAGAGTACCCTTAACTAAATGGCACGACAATTTATTCCGTCGGGTAGGTGGAAGTTGGTCATTTAGGAAAGGGCGCAGCTACAGTATCCAAACTCAATGACATCCTTCTTTCTTTTCTCTCCTAACCTTCCTTTTTGAGACAGGATTTTTTTTTTATTTCAAAGGTGGTAGCCTACAGCACACATATTTTAAAATTTTTATTTTCTCCCACCTTGTGTTTAAGTACAATATATATATTTACGAAAATTCCCCAAAAGTAGACATTTTTCCACTCATTTTCAATTACACAGGGTGGATTGAGAGCTTTGGTGTTTCATGAGTCGGCCTTATTTGTTCGTTTCTTCCAGTTTTTCCAGGAGTGCACCGCGGAAGGTTATAATGGTCTAATTAAACTTAAAGACTGTTTTATGCAACCGTTTTCAAATGATATAGCCTAGCTATACAGTAGATTAAATTAAATAACCTTACCTTGTTAAAAGGGCTGCCTCAAATGAAGTAAAAAATAAATAACTATAACTAACTCTCACTATATACAATTATTTAAGCCTATAATTTGATCTATATACAATTATTTATGTCAAATTTATCAACTTATCTATTTCTCCATTCAACTGTCTCCAACTTCTGCGACTCAGCTCGAGCAGTTTCTTGGTTTAAACTCGTTCAGTCTATGCTTGTGCGTGAATATTTTTTAACTCGAACACTTGTGCATTTCTTACTGGTATTTTTTTATGTAGGTCATTTTTCTATTTCATTTCTTATTTTTTATATAGCCCATAAAGACACTTCACAAATGTAACAAAACAGCAAATTGTGTTAAGTAATAAATAATAAAAGAAACACTTAATGCCATAAAAAGAAAAACTCAGGGATAAAGATCTGATTTTTGTATTTTATTATAAAACTATTATAATATTCACTGTTACTACACGTTCACATCCTGTACACAAAAATATAATTGATTTTTATTTTTAGCTAATCCTAGTAAATGTATGTAGGAGGCTGTGTGGTCCAGTGGTTAAAGAAAGGGCTTGTAACCAGGAGGTCCCTGGTTCAAATCCCACCTCAGCCACTGACTCATTGTGTGACCCTGAGCAAGTCACTTCACCTCCTTGTGCTCTGTCTTTCGGGTGAGACGTAGTTGTAAGTGACTCTGCAGCTGATGCATAGTTCACACACCCTAGTCTCTGTAAGTCGCCTTGGATAAAGGTGTCTGCTAAATAAACAAATAATAATAATGTACATATAAAAAAAAAATTTCGACATTGGGCCAGCACTGGGCGGTGTTGTAATTGTATCTCCTTCTAAATGCGATGGTCAGTGACATCGTGCCAGAACTGGCCCAACTGCTGCTTGCCGCTGCGACTGCGGCGGACTGTGCCGCTATGCAGCCGGATCCGCCCGGCATCGTATGGCTGTGTGGGTTGCTTAAACACTTAAAAGCTTCGACCTTTCCATTTAAAACCACCACCTATTTTGGAAGTGTTGATATTTTTGCAGACTTTTTTAAAATTACTAATTCTCCAAGTCAGCACAGGGTATAACTCGAATCCAAGACGTAGAAAAAGCAGTTGAATTTGGTGCTTTTAAAACAACATTTTGCAGAAGGCCAAATAAAGAAATATGTGTGGTTCGGGTTACCTGACGACCCTAAATATTTTTGCTTCATCGTTTAATGTTCCTGATGCATTTTGTCCTTGTACTGTGTCTCTGGCTAAACAGTAGCCTGCTGAAACTGACAAGCGTCATCGAGGACTGAAATTGACGTGGCAGTTGGTTTTAAAGGGTGATTGCATTTTAGTTTTTTCAAAGAATGTTCTCACATAACATGTGTTGATTCAGTTATGACATTTCTAAAATAAACCAAGTGAAAATGTGTACAATAGCTGACTTTGTTATTTTTCCTTCCAAAACTGAACAACTACTGTCCAGCAGCTCGATATAAAAACAGCACCCAGCAGACACTGCCTCCCTCATCGATCCTGCGTTCATAAGAACATAAGAAGAACACAAGAAAGTTTACCAACGAGAGGAGGCCATTCCGCCCATCTTGCTCGTTTGGTTGTTAGTAGCTTATTGATCCCAGAATCTCATCAAGCAGCTTCTTGAAGGATCCCAGGGTGTCAGCTTCAACAACATTACTGGGGAGTTGGTTACAGACCCTCACAATTCTCTGTGTAAAAAGTGCCTCCTATTTTCTGTTCTGAATGCCCCTTTATCTAATCTCCATTTGTGACCCCTGGTCCTTGTTTCTTTTTTCAGGTCAAAAGTCCCTGGGTCGACATTGTCTATACCTTTTAGGATTTTGAATGTTTGAATCAGATCGCTGCTTCCAAGCAAGATCTCTCGATTTGATGAAAATAATTGTGAAAGCTTACAATACAAAGCGAAAGTTGTTATAGTTGTTGTTAATATCATCGTTTCCAAAGACACCACACACCTGTTTTTAATAGACTATAATATAAAGCCTTCCATTCTTTATTGTATTGCAAATATATTTGTCTTGTTATTTTTTTATTATTAATTGTATGCATTGTATTGCTTGTTTCTTATTTCTGTGATGTCTGTATGGTCTTTATAATTTTTTTGGAAACTAATTTTGGGGTACTATATTGTATGTAAAAAGGGCACAAGCCAATATTGTCCATTTGTTATGCTTTCGTTTGTATTTCCACCCTGCGGTTTCATGGTCTTTTTTTTTACAGCTTAGCATGCCTCAATCATATTTATTCGATTGCACGTATGCTATCAGTGTGCAGGCTATTGTGTGATCATTCTGAGGACTTGTCTTATTTGAAAGAACTGAAAGAGTTCCTTTGCTGTACTGTATTGTGAGTGACTGTGCTGTGTGAAAGGACAGTGTGTCATTCTGAGAGATGTCCTGCAGTGTTGATGCCAAGCTTATTCTATTTTGTGGACGGAATATCCTCCAGTTTTAAATAAGCATGGTCTAATCCTAAACATTTTAAAACAATATACCAGACATTTAATGTATGTAAAATGTATTGCTTAAACCATTATTTTTTATGGGACCAGTGAGGAGTGAATAGTCAGGTTGTTCTCCAAATGGTTTCATGTGGGTACATCCGGCATTAACATTTTACAAAAATCCAGTATTTCACAGAACATAGCTTGCAGCCAAATAATATTTCTCAAGAACAGTCAAGGATAGCCCTCCTAGTTCAGAGAGTGAGAGTCTCCTTTTCTATATTCTGGGCTGGGAACCTTCCAGAGAAAATCAACCCAACAGAGAGATTGGCAGCATTCTCCAGTTCAAGCGTCTTCTACTGCTAATTCTAATTATTAGGCTGATTGACAGGTATGTGTAAGTAAAATTAAAACTTCATTTGTGTGCAGTTTAGTTTTCAAATTCCATTTTGAAGTTGATATGTCTCACAAAATCAATGTGAATTAAATTACGATAAATTCAGTTGTTTACCTCCTCTCTCTCTCTCTCTCTCTCTCTCTCTCTCTCTCTGTTGTTGTTTCTTTCTTTTCTCTGTCTCAAGTCTTCCCCTTCACCTCTAAACCGCCACTTTAACTAAAACCATTTATATAAAAAAAACAGTCGACTCTATTAACAAATCAAGCGCAACGCAATGACTCACACACTCGAAGCAGTTTTGGAGTACAAAGCAGAGAGTGGAAACTGGCGCCATTTCGGATCCTCCACAGGACATTGCAATGGAAAACACAACGCCAGTAAGAGCCAGCATGGCGGACTCTGCTATCCAGTTTCATATCCTCCTCTTCTCAACGCGGTCCCGCCCTGGGGTTCGACAGGGAGGCCAGCAGCCAATCAGCCTCGCAAGCTGGGATTAGAGTTTCTACAGCCAATAGGACGTCATGGTTTCAGCCTGACACGCCCACTGCTTGTGACGCTGCATTTCAGTACAGGAAATAGAAGCGGTTGCTTTGTTCATGCTGAAGAGAGGGCTGCAGCCCTGCAGGTTTCACAGAATTGTATTATCTGCTGTTTAAAGTATTTAGGTTGGGTACAAATGTTTCGCTGATTTATAGTATTTGTTTTGTTCGTTTTACTACCTGCATTGAGTTCTGAAACGGAGTCCCCTTTCTGTTTTTATTTAAGCACTCAGACAGAGTGGAGCGAGTCAGCTGTGCACACAGATGTTTAACTTGTCAATATGATTTTTTACTGAGAAAACAAACGCGCTTTAAGTTCAAGCTATACATGATGGTGAAAGTTACTCCTTACAAAGTAAGACGAGTCTCTGGTTTGTTTGTTTTCTTTCTTTATCACACAAGAAGTGCTGATTTTATATGACTTTTAATTCTACTGTAAATAAATACTAAATAAAAATCAAAGAGGATTCCGCTACTCGAGTCTCAGATGCAGACATTAAACAACCTCTCAGAAACATGAACCCCGACTGCAATGAACAAGACTTTCAGAGGAACGAGAACCAGGGATTATTAACCAGCGTCAACGGTACGTTTAAATTATTGTAGTTTACAAAAAGCTGCAATTTAAAAAAGCCATTTAAATACTGCTTGTTATTATTTGTGAGTAGATGGTGTATTTTAAATCAAATCCAAATCTAATTTTATTTATAAAGCGCCTTTCATGGCAAGCCATGCCAAGGCGCTTTTAACAAGAAAAATGACATTCGGAAGTACATCTAGTACAATAAAAAACGATATAAACAATAAAACAGCAACAGAAAACAGCATTTTAAAATTAAAGCAAATAAAACAACAGATGAGGAACTCAAACCGAATAAATAGGAATAAAACTATATAAAAAATAAATAGTATAAAAGTATGTGCATGGTAGAGCATGTCAGAGTTCAGGTGTGCTGTGACTGAATGCTCTATCACCTGTCCTTTGCTTTAAAATCCTTGGGACAGGTAGCAGCCCCCATACGGGACTACAAGATCCTTCAAATAGGCCGGAGCCAAACCGTTTAGGGCTTTATAGGCGATAAGAAGGACCTTACAGTCATTCCTGGACAGCACCGGGAGCCAGTGGAGGGCTGTTAACACTGGGGTAATGTGCTCGCTTTTTGTTTTGGTTTGCACCCTGGCTACAGCATTTTGTACAAGCTGCAATCCTGACAGAACCCAGTTTGGAATTCCAGAGAACAGGGCATTGCAGTAATCAATCCTAAAAGATATGAAGGCATGCATCAGTCTCTCAGCATCGTGCTGTGAAAGGAAGCCTCTCATCTTGGCAATATTTCTAAGGTGAAAGAAAGATACTTTAATTATATTCCGACTCTGTGGCTGAAAGGAGAGGTCAGGGTCAAAAATTACAACCAGATTCCTCATTTTGTAATTTTAAAACTTAACTAACACAGTATGTGCTGCAAGCCTTGCCTTTTATTTGAAAGCAGGTTGCAGATTCATTTGTTATAGAAAAATTCTAATGAAAAAATCTTAAAGTGTTTTGTATAGTTGATCTGATAAATAGAATTAGGAAATGATCGGTCCTATTGCTTAACAAAAAAAATATTTACTAATAGAGGTTATTATTTAGCAGAGAATAGTTATTTATTTTTGGCATAGGGTAAAATACATATAGCAACACATTTTAACCCTAAGATGTATGTTGTGGATTTATGTCTATAGTTAATGTGCCAATACAGAAGTAAGCGTCCAATGTTGTTAGAAGTTATTGTTACACATCTTGAGTTTGTACAAAAAGATTTCTTCACTTACCTAAAACGTTTTGAAAACTGTAAATAACTTGTTTCAACAAAACTACTTTGAGAATATGTATGCTATCCCGCTGGAGTCACTGAAAACAGAGAAACTTGTATTCTATGTCTCAAAAGTTTCCTCCCAAACCATTATCAGAACACAGTAATCAGTTCACACTTATTTAAATCTAAAAACAGCTTCTGCCTGTTATTTTTCCACTCTTTCTCTAGAAGCTGAATCCAGCTCCTGATGTTCAGGTCTTTTAGTTTGTTGCATCACGGATACTGAAATCATTGCAAACCATTACTGCTGCTTTGTGGAATTCTGATTTTTCTTGATGTTCTTTCAGTTTTGTAACTGCTGAACCCCAGATTTTTAAAGGACTTGTGTTCTCTGCATTTTGTACTGTTTTTCTACCAAAATGCATGCAATACTTACAGTAGGTGCCTTCAAATTCTGCAAAGACAAAATGTTTTTTTCTTTTGTTTATTTCTTTTGTTAAACATCCTGTCCCATGATGGCTAACTAGAACACTGCAAAACAAATGTATACGTTGCTGTCAAGCACACAATATAATACTAAGTTATTCTTTGTCAGTGCACCCCTAGAAGCTAGCAGTGTTTGACCCCAACCTGATTTTCAGCTCTCAGGCCAAATGATGAATTTCCGGTAATCGTTGGGACACACTTGCAATCTGGATGTGTAAGTCTCTCTGTGAGACCAATATATATGATTTCTTATTTCATAAAACTGTTTGAGGTCAGCTTGGAATCACCCTGGTGTGTTTATCAGTAGAATTCTGAAAAGCTGTGTAGTAAGGTATAAATTAAATACTTGTGCACGTTTGTTTCACACAGATCCTGAAGAGAGACATGCTTTCAGTGAAGAAGAGGAAGGTCCAGTGAAAGAAGCTGTTTACACAAAAGAGGAAATCTCTGATCAGGAGTGGTGTGGAAGTGTAATGGAGATTACAGAGCTGACATTTGTTGACAGTAAAGACCCTGAACTTGAACCTGTCCACATTAAAGAGGAGGCCCTGGAACTGAAGTGTGATCACATCACAGAGGAAGTTTCTAAAAAAATCAAGTCAGTATACTGGAGGAGGATATAGTTAAGATGGAATCTAGCCATTGTGATGAATGCCCACCTGAATTGGTCTGCATGAAACACAATCAGCTTGTCTCTGAAGACACTGGTTCTAGTGTTGGAAAAGAGGGCACTGTGCTGGGGTCCATTCAGAGGAAACATCACCCCCTCAGGAAAGAGCTGCAGATGGAAAGGAGGAAGGAGCGATGCCGTCCCACGAGCAGCACAGCATGTGAGTAAAGCTGAGGACAGCAATGCAGTCGCATGGGGATTGAGGTGGACTATGGTTTACTCCACATTTTCTTGTAAATCATCTTGATTCAAACTAGAACACTATGAGTAAATGATGTGCATTTTAGTCTGTTTGTTTGGGGTGGGTTCAGTTCCTTGAGGAATCAGAGTTCTTGGGAAGCAAATTGGTCAATTGTATGTTCCCTAGTTCTAAACCAGTATTTACATTAGTAACATTATCTTCAAGCTGCTAGTTGTATAAAATACCAATGCAATTACTTCAAAAGTGAGCAGCTTCATTCTATATTATCAATGTTCTCTAAATCTGCCTTTACCTGGATTTGAGCCAGGCTTTTATGTTAAACTCAATTTTTAACCATTAACCCCTTTACAGACGAGCATTTTTGTCATAGATGTCAACCCACAGCCTGTTTTAAAAACTTATTTAAGACGGTGACATTTTTTTTCAATGTATTTCCAGACCCTTACTGGGACACACTACTGCATTTTCATCCAAACAGTATTTTTGGTAAGATCATAAAATATACACAAAATTATTATATGTTACCTTTAGGATGTATTTTTTAACAAGCATGCTTTTTAAAATTAAATTCTGTTATTGTACCTTAGGTACCCTAGGGTAAAGTAAAGGACTTTCTTTCACAATTTAACATTAATTAGAAAATGGATCGGAGATTTCCTTTAACCTAATAATAATAATACAGGGCAATACCCAGGGCAAGAAGTTAAGGTCATGAAGGGCAAGGCAACGTTGCCTTCATTGGGCGTGAGCATTCAGGGGGCCAAAAAGACCAAACATAAATCTAACCCAAGGGCACTAAGGCGATTTCATACTCATTCATAAAACAACAAAAAAGAAATACAGTAATCTGTCGCGTGTCCGCCCATCACATATCCTCCATGATCAACCTCTTCAGCAACGTTAGTTTATTATTGAACAGAGAAGATTAGTTCAGAGATTGTGTATCTTACCAAAGTGCTTCGTGTGCTGCCATTGCTGGTAGTGTCACGTGAGCTGTTCAGTGTGTTGATTTGAAATGTAAATAAATCCTGTTCTCCTGCAGGGGTGTATCAACTTCAACCTCCGTCTCGCTCCCCTGCCCGTCACTCAGCAGTGAATGCACGCACCCACACGACAGACGGCTACTCTGACACAAGCATTAATACCCTGTATCTTTCTAAACAAGGGATTTAGGGGAGCTGACTAATAAAAGCTGAATCTCAAAACGATAATTGTGTGAATATAGTAATTGTTACAGCTGTGTATAATGGTATTTGAAACAGGATTCATTCATCCTCTGTTTTACATATCCTCCCTTACTCTGATTCCACCGCAGTCGTATATGCGATCTATTACTGGATTACAGCCTCTTATGTTGATTAAATTTGAATTCAAACAAACACAAATCAATGTTTTCTGAGTGATTCGCACACTAATTGATACAAAAATAAAATAGAGGTAATTGTAAAAATAAAATGGTATACAAAAAATCAATTTTAAAAACAACAAAAACTTTGATAATGAAAAAAAATACAAAGGGTAATTTGGCAAAAAAATAAATATTCAGAGTAGTTTTTAAACTCGGTCACACACCACTGCCTAATACATAGATTAGATACAGCCTTCGTGATACAACAGCAAAAATAAGTGACGTCAGTGAAAGGACTGTTTTAAAAAAAATAGATTTTCAGGCAAACGGGCTGAAGATTTACTCATGGCTGGAGTTTAATAATGATAGTGGTCCCATGAGTTGTTTGCGCAATTGCAGTTTGTAAACCGCTGTTACAAAACCTGTACAACCTCATACCTGCCGTGAGACACTCCCGATTCAGAGCATATAATTAGGGCTGTAAATCTACGTTTAATTTATAACAAGCACCACCAAAAGCACGGCTTGAGAGGAATGAAGACTTCATTAGCAGAGGTAGAAACATGCAAAGTAATACCAGCTCCGTTGTAGTTTTGTGTTTGTTATCCACAGCTATAAAACACATCCACACCCTGTGTGTCCTATCACTGTTTCTTCCCGTTTTCCCCTCTGCCTGGTTACTCCATTACCAGAAACTATATCGTGTTTCTAAAAATGCTTGCATCGCATTAAAAACCAAGACCGTCTTTCTTAAAGGGATACACATCTAAAAGCAAATAGAAAGATAGACATATAAACATTTTTTTTTAAAAATATACTTTATTAACAAATATACCATTAAATACAATACACATAAAAATTACATAACATTCTGCATTGTTTTTATTTCACTTTTACATGTGATTATATATATATATATATATATATATATATATATATATATATATATATATATATATATATATATACAGTACTGTGCAAAAGTTTTAGGCAGGTGTGAAAAAATGCTGTAAAGTAAGAATGCTTTCAAAAATAGACATGTTAATAGATTATATTTATCAATTAATTAAATGCAAAGTGAGTGAACAGAAGAAAAATCTAAATCAAATCCATATTTGGTGTGACCACCCTTTGCCTTCAAAACAGCATCAATTCTTCTAGGTACACTTGCACAAAGTCAGGGATTTTGTAGGCATATAGTCAGGTGTATGATTAAACAATTATACCAAACAGGTGCTAATGATCATCAATTCAATATGTAGGTTGAAACACAATCATTAACTGAAACAGAAACAGCTGTGTAGGAGGAATAAAACTGGGTGAGGAACAGCCAAACTCAGCTAACAAGGTGAGGTTGCTGAAGACAGTTTACTGTCAAAAGTCATACACCATGGCAAGACTGAGCACAGCAACAAGACACAAGGTAGTTATACTGCATCAGCAAGGTCTCTCCCAGGCAGAAATTTCAAGGCAGACAGGGGTTTCCAGATGTGCTGTCCAAGCTCTTTTGAAGAAGCACAAAGAAACGGGCAACGTTGAGGACCGTAGACGCAGTGTTCGGCCAAGGAAACTTACTGCAGCAGATGAAAGACACATCATGCTTACTTCCCTTCGCAATCGGAAGATGTCCAGCAGTGCCATCAGCTCAGAATTGGCAGAAAACAGTGGGACCCTGGTACACCCATCTACTGTCCGGAGAAGTCTGGTCAGAAGTGGCCTTCATGGAAGACTTGCGGCCAAAAGCCATACCTCCGACGTGGAAACAAGGCCAAGCGACTCAACTATGCACGAAAACACAGGAACTGGGGTGCAGAAAAATGGCAGCAGGTGCTCTGGACTGATGAGTCAAAATTTGAAATATTTGGCTGTAGCAGAAGGCAGTTTGTTCGCCGAAGGGCTGGAGAGCGGTACACGAATGAGTGTCTGCAGGCAACAGTGAAGCATGGTGGAGGTTCCTTGCAAGTTTGGGGCTGCATTTCTGCAAATGGAGTTGGGGATTTGGTCAGAATTAATGGTCTCCTCAATGCTGAGAAGTACAGGCAGATACTTATCCATCATGCAATACCATCAGGGAGGCATCTGATTGGCCCCAAATTTATTCTGCAGCATGACAACGACCCCAAACATACAGCGAAAGTCATTAAGAACTATCTTCAGCGTAAAGAAGAACAAGGAGTCCTGGAAGTGATGGTATGGCCCCCACAGAGCCCTGATCTCAACATCATCGAGTCTGTCTGGGATTACATGAAGAGAGAGAAGCAACTGAGGCTGCCTAAATCCACAGAAGAACTGTGGTTAGTTCTCCAAGATGTTTGGGCCAACCTACCTGCCGAGTTCCTTCAAAAACTGTGTGCAAGTGTACCTAGAAGAATTGATGCTTGATGCTGTTTTGAAGGCAAAGGGTGGTCACACCAAATATGGATTTGATTTAGATTTTTCTTCTGTTCACTCACTTTGCATTTAGTTAATTGATAAATATAATCTATTAACATGTCTATTTTTGAAAGCATTCTTACTTTACAGCATTTTTTCACACCTGCCTAAAACTTTTGCACAGTACTGTATATATATATATATATTTTTTTTAAATAATCAATGAGAGCCTAACCACTGTAAAATAATCCAACAGGTCAGTTTAATCATACGTTTAAATATAAGTATAACAATATATTTTTTGATAGAAAATTACGAAATTCTATAATAAAATATATACATTTGACATTATTTATATTTACATAACATCATGATTTTTCTTAAGTCCCAGTGAAGAAACAAAATTATCAATCTGTCCCTCAGGCAACGGCTTTCTCTCGAGTGGAAGACAGTGAAGACGTCACGCGAGGACAGAAACGCTGGTCTAAGTTAAGACCCCCCAGAAAATCATTTTGTGAAACAGACTTAAGACTCGGTCATAACAAAGTCAGCAAAAGCGACTTAAGCCAGTATTTTGGTCTTAGACTTGTCAGCTTTGTGAATACGGCCCCAGGTCTTTTGTATTGTGGCTGAGGGGTCAACTGGCTATCAATGACCTAATTTACCCCTCAACCACTTTTGGCACTGGTTTTATCATGTGCGTGGTCAACAGCCAGTTTATCAATAAGCACTCGCTGTTGACCACGCATTCTCACGATTTTATCTGGATGGGGCATTTTAACCACATCCAGGCTGTAAACACTAATAACAAAATGGCGTGTTTTTACAAAATTTAAACTATGCATCAGAACTGCTGCTGCACAGTCACTTACAATAGGACCTCATTGTACGTCTAATTGATCACCCTTCTCCCACAAATACTTTAGAAGCAATGTTGGATCCAACCTCATTCCCAGCTCTCCATCCTGTGGTGTCTGGAAAAGTAGAAGTCTCTAGAGGCCATAATTCATGATTTGTATCTATTGGCCAGATAACCAGTGAGCTCAAGCAGACACCTGCAGGGCTGGCCTTTGTCTTCCTGGTAGCTCGCTGTCCACTTCCACTGTCAAGCTCCTGGGTGTAAAGAGTTGTGATGGGGTGCAGCCTATTTTGTGGTGGTTCTGTGTTTTTTTGTATTGTTTAGAGTAGATGTGAGTGAGTTTGGGGTGTGGTTCAGTGAATGTGTGGAATGTGCCTGGGCTAATGAGGTGCGAATTGCCCAATTAGCCCAGGCACCTGTATAAAAGGGAGTGGTTGGGTATGTTAGTTGGAGAGTGTTTGTAACAGTGAGAAGATGTGTGTGGGAGAGAGTGAGTGATTCTTTTTGTATAGTTTGGGTTTAGAGCCTGTTTTTGTGTTTGTCTTTTTGGTTGGCCATCGTGCCTTTTTATTTGTGTTTTGTCAATTAAAATATTTTGGTTTCACTGCATTTTCTGTCTCTGAGTCTTCCCTCTGCTGCTATCCTGCCACAGGTTGGTGTTAGCAGTGGGATAGCGCCCCCTGGAGACTCAGAGCGGAAGTGCAGTTTTTTTTTTTGTTTTGGGGAAAAAAAAAAGGAAAAAAAAAAGAAAAATGGAGCTGGCCCAGGAGGAGGCAGATGACAGCTGGGAGCTATTTTTAAAAGGGCTCATGGCAGAGTTGTGCCCGGCTGTGGGGCATATGGACACACAGTGGCCATCTGCCCCACCCAGTATGAGGAGGAGGAGCTGCGCTGCAAGAGCCGGAAGAGGAGGAGCCAGTGTGTCCTGTGTCCGGAGGGGAGGAGCCAGTGCGTCCTGTGTCCGGAGGGGAGGAGCCAGTGCGTCCTGTGTCTGGAGGGGAGGAGCCAGTGCGTCCTGTGTCTGGAGGGAGGAGCCAGTGCGTCCTGTGTCCGGAGGGGAGAAGCTGAGGCCCAAACCCCTATTTTTTGGGAGGGACGAGGGTGAAGCTCAGGCTCCACAGCAGCCGCTGTTTTTCTGCTGAAGGGAGCCCAGCGGAGACGCCCAGCCACAAGCCCCACCCCGCTGTCGGAGGAGCCGGCAGCCACCAGCCCTACCCCCGCTGTCGGAGGAGCCGGCAGCGCCACCAGCCCTACCCCCGCTGTCGGAGGAGCCGGCAGCGCCACCAGCCCTACCCCGCTGGTCGGAGGAGCCGGCAGCGCCACCAGCCCTACCCCCGCTGTCGGAGGAGCCGGCAGCGCCACCAGCCCTACCCCGCTGTCGGAGGAGCCGGCAGCGCCACCCAGAGGGAGCCGAGCTGCTGTTCCCGCCTCCGCCACCAGAGGAGAGCGAACTGCTGTTCCCGCCCTCCGCCATCAGAGGGAGACGAGCTACTGTTCCTGCTCCTGCCATTAGAGGAGCTGGAGCGGGCTCTACCTCCTGTCGCCAACAGCGAAGAGGAACTCTGGCGCTGCCACCTGGCCGGAGGTTCCTGCACTGTTAGCCACTCCCGAGGAGTCGCTGCTGCTGCCGTGCGCCTCCCGAGGGTCGCTGCTGCTGCCGTCGCCTCCCGAGGTCGCTGCTGCTGCTGCGCCTCCCGAGGGTCCGCTGCTGCTGCCGCCGCCTCCCGAGGGTCCGCTGCTGCTGCCGCCGCCTCCCGAGGGTCCGCTGCTGCTGCCGCCGCCTCCCGAGGGTCCGCTGCTGCTGCCGTCGCCTCCCGAGGGTCGCTGCTGCTGCTGCGCCTCCCGAGGGTCGCTGCTGCTGCCGCCGCCTCCCGAGGGTCCGCTGCTGCTGCCTGCCTCCCGAGGTCGCTGCTGCTGCCCGTCGCCTCCCGAGGGTCCGTTGCTGCTGCCGCCGCCTGGGTCGCCAGGGATCCTGCCAGCCTGGGGTAGCCAGGGATCCTGCCAGCCTGGGATGGCCGAGGGTCCTGCTTGCCTGGGGTGCAGCTACACTGTGGTCGGAGCCCCGGGAGGAGCTGCCAGCCATGAAGAAGGGGGAGATCAGGAGACCAGCTCCTGTCGCCAGCGGTTTCTGCTGCCGAGATCGTGTGGTAGGAGCCACACGGAGGGGAGCTGCCAGCCATGAAGAAGGGGGAGATCAGGAGACCAGCTCCCCAGCCGCACTTTCGTGGCAGGATAGTGTGTGGCGGGAGCCCGGAAGAGGAGCTGCCGCCACGAAGAATTGGGGGTGCCGGACCTCCCACCATGGCCACCCCCATGGACACTGTGCTTCCCCTCTTCCGGGACTTTGAGACTGAGGGGAGGTGGCCATTTAGGCCACGTTGTGCTGCACAAGGAGGGAGGTGTGTGATGGGGTGCAGCCTATTTTGTGGTGGTTCTGTGTTTTTGTATTGTTTAGAGTAGATGTGAGTGAGTTTGGGGTGTGGTTCAGTGAATGTGGGAATGTGCCTGGGCTAATGAGGTGCGAATTGCCCAATTAGCCCAGGCACCTGTATAAAAGGGAGTGGTTGGGTATGTTAGTTGGAGAGTGTTTGTAACAGTGAGAAGATGTGTGTGGGAGAGAGTGATTCTTTTGGTATAGTTTGGGTTTAGAGCCTGTTTTTGTGTTTGTCTTTTTGGTTGGCCATCGTGCCTTTTTATTTGTGTTTTGTCAATTAAAATATTTTGGTTTCACTGCATTTTCTGTCTCTGAGTCTTCCCTCTGCTGCTATCCTGCCACAAGAGTGTATTCACTTGGTTGTGTTAGTAGAGGATACTCGCTGTTGTCCTTCGCTTTAACTAAAATAAAAAAGAAAAACACCTCCTTGTGAATTGTTTTAGTTTAATGACCCCCAGTGACCTCTCTCAGTAGAATTCTGACAAGGGGCTGGCTTTGTAGTGGAATCTGGCTGGTAAGTAAGAGTTATAATTTTGTACAATTTTCTTTCACACAGATCCCAGAGAGACCCATGCTATACCTAAATCTGAAGCACAGGAGGGGCCAAGGATAGAAGCAGTTTACACACAAGAGGAGTCCTTTCACCAGGAGTGGTGTGCAAGTCTAAAGCAGGTTACAGAGCTGACATGTGTTAAAGATGAAGAGGTCCCTCGACTGGAATGTGTTCCTATTAAAGAGGAATTCATAGAACAGGAATGTGTCCCCATCGCAGAGGAAGTTCCTACTGAAAATAATGTCTGTACACTTGAGGAGAACAACCAGCTGGGATCCAGCCTGTGTGATGATTGTCCACCTGAATGTGAACTGGGATTTAGAGGTAATTATACAAAACAAACAACATTGAGCTGCCATTAATCTTGCAAAACTGGTTACTAAACTGCTGAAGATTCACCTCAATTTAAGCTGGAGTGGCTGCCCAAACACTACGTCAATGGCTTTCAACATAACTATCCTTGCTGCTGTGACCCTGCTAGATGTGCATCCACTATCATGTCTGTTTTGAATGCTGTTGGATCTTTGCCTTTCCCTGTTTCTGGTAGACTGTTTGCAGTTGTGCTGCTCCCACAGCTTTATAGTGGTGCTGGGATCACATGTCTCATCACTGGGTGATGCCAAATCCAGTCGGGTTGCTAAGTGTCACCAGAAGAAACATTTCAATACAGCACTTGCATGTAAACCTGATCTTATACTTTTATTCCTCAAAGTGATATTAAGTGGGGTGGAAGTCAATGACTGGCAAATGTGAGTGATATTAACTGTGAGTGTTGATAATCGGTGATATTCTCAAGCATTTGTACTTACTGACACCCATTATATCCAATGTGATGATGATAAAAGGAGGCTGGTATTAACAGGAGTGATATTAAGCGGGTTTGACTGTATTCTCATCAGATTTCACTCTAGGAGTTGGTCATGGTTATGAAGGGAAGCCCTGCAGAAGAGTGAATGTGTAAGAATACTGTACAATAACCTTTGTCTCCTCTTTTTTTCTCTAGCTGCTAAAGGCAGTCACACAAGAGGGGCTCCATTGTCCTGTGCTGATTGTGGGAAGAGTTTCAATCATTTATCACGGCTTAAAATCCACCAGCGTGTTCACACAGGAGAGAAACCTTATCGCTGCACTGAGTGTGGGAGGAGTTTCACGCAGTTACAAAGTCTTAAAATGCACCAGCGCATTCACACAGGAGAGAGACCACATCACTGTTCTGAGTGTGGGAGGAGTTTCACGATGTTAAAATGTCTTAAATCACACCAGCATGTTCACACAGGAGAGAAACCTCATCACTGCACTGAGTGTGGGAGGAGTTTCACGCTGTTACAAAATCTTAACAGACACCAGCGTGTTCACACAGGAGAGAAACCTCATCACTGCACAGAGTGTGGGAAGAGTTTCATGCTATTACAAAATCTTCAATCACACCAGCGCATTCACAGAGGAGAGAAACCTTATCACTGCACAGAGTGTGGGAAGAGATTCAGTCGTTTAGCAGACCTTAAAAGACACCAGCGCATTCACACAGGAGAGAAACCTTATCACTGCATAGAGTGCGGGAAGAGTTTCACACAGTTAGGAAGTCTTCAATTACATCAGCGCAGTCACACAGGAGAGAAACCTTATCACTGTACTGAGTGTGGGAGGAGTTTCAAGATATTACAAAATCTTAAAACACACCAGCGTGTTCACACAGGAGAGAAACCTTATCACTGCTCTGAGTGTGGGAAGCATTTCACATATTTAAGTTCCTTGAAAGTCCACCAATGCTCTCACAAATAGATCTTGTCAATGTAGTGAATGTCTGAAATGTTTCAGTCACTTATCAAACCTTAAAAGACACCAGAAAATGCACACAGTGACGTCCTGTCCCTTCTCTGAATGTCAGTTACTGGGTCTTGAAGGACACAAGATAATTAATAGAATCTTAAGACACTTGGACATCTGAACACCAGGAGTAAATTTGACTAAAATACATAGATATGTACTGTAAGCAAAATAACAAAGTTGCTTGATAAATAGAGTTACTGGTAATCCCTTCAGATCAACACTCTTGGATAGAAAATATGAACTACTCCATCTTGCTGACCATTCTGTTTTTGTCACGTCACATTAGTAATCTATGAAATGGATTGTAATTTCGTCTGCAAGTCTCCAACTGTCAAGTCAATGATAAGCTTTGGTCAATTCTGAATTTCTTACCTCAAACATAGTTTTGTTGTTGACAGACTGATAGCAAAATAACGCTTCAGTTTCACAATGGAAGAACTGATTTTTCTCAGTAACCTGAGAATGATTGCCAAATGTGCTTACCTTTTTTATTCAAATAATGAATTTGTTTTAATTAAGTGTTTTATTTTAGATTACATCTAGGGGACTGTGACAGAGATCGAGTGGTGCTTGGTGTTAGATCTCCCTCTTGACCTGTGAGGGCACTGTGTAACGGGAACAGAGTACCCTTAACTAAATGGCACGACAATTTATTCCGTAGGGTAGGTGGAAGTTGGTCATTTAGGAAAGGGGCAGCTTCTGGTATCCAAACTCAATGACCCAGGCGGTAAACGGTGTGGCATCTGAGGATTGGAGGAGCGGATGCTTTCGTTAACCTAGGGGTCATGGCGAGGATATAAATAGGGGTCACAGCGGACGTGATCGGTTCCTTGGTAAATGGTTAGTGTTGAAAACCTTCAAGGAGTCTGTGTCCTGTATCGTGAACCGTGAGTTTTTGTCCTGTGTTTGTCAGTGTTTTGTTAACTGTCGTCTGTTTTTAATAGACTACCAGTTGCACGATCCGGAGCTGTAGCGAAAGCCAGCATAAACCCAGACATCACTTTCAGTCCTGCATTTCGCGGAGAACTGTATTACACCACTTGCATGTATTCACTATCATTAAGAACTGTGTTTGTGTTTTGTGTTTAGAGTTGGTGTGTAAAACTGGACTTTTGGTTACTGGGTCAAACCGGGGATTTACAAATACCGAGTGATACACGCGCTGTATCACTCCAACATTATTATTTACAGGTGTTTGCCATAAGGCTCTGGACATTGTTAATTAAATCAATAAACACCCTTGCACCTGGAAATCATTGTCTGTCTGTTTTTATATTAAGCTCTGCTCTGCACTGCACTCACCTGTATTCACTCACCACTTTTCCACAGGGACACACAAAGGGACATCATCTTAAATCGTAGTGTACAACTCACTGGACAAGTCCTCTCCATATTCTGCTTTACAAAGACAATTTTAAAGAATTACACCAAAAACTGAAATATTCCCTTTATAAGATGTAATTGTAAGTGACTCTGCAGCTGATGCATAGTTCACACACCCTGGTCTCTGTAAGTCGCCTTGGATAAAGGCGTCTGCTAAATAAACTAATAATAATAATAATATGTTTTCCTTGTGTGAAATGAATCCGAACTAAACAAAGAAAATAACTTATTGAAAAGCCTTGCAGACAGTATACCAAGGGTACTCAATGACATTCTCTGTCGGGCCAGATAAGGTAATGTCTAAACCTTGGGGGTGTTTAAATGGTCATGAAACTCTGACTATCCAATCACACTTTACCTACAGTAACAGAACTTTGCAACACTACACTTGCAACCAATCAACTAATACATGTCAGAAATAACTACTAACAATGATACAATGTCTGATTGCCATTAATACTGTAAAGCCATAAATATTTGCAATCAAAATATTTGGCGAATCACACCCATAAAAACTATTTTGCTCCAGAAATGTTGGCTACCTGTTGCAATATACTGAAGTATGTATTGTTAGTGGAATTTGATTTTGTGCCAAACATGTTTGTGTATTTTTCATATGCGACAAACGCATAATAAAAGGCTTGCAAATATTTATGACTTTACAGTAATAAAAATAGAAAGCAAATATATTTTCCTGACTAATATTCAAACGACATCTTGCAAAGAAATAATGATACAAATCCCACTGTAATGCTATTTAAACCTGGATATTCTAACTGGAGTTCAATGGAGTAGTTTCTAATAGCCTATAATTTAGAATAGAACACATGATATAATCATCAGTCTCAGAGCTTTGTTTGGGCCCTGGCTGTTCATTTCACAACATACATTATAAGCAGGTTTGCTACTATTCAGCTTTTTTTTGCCAAATCGACAATTAATATCGCCATTTATTTTAGAAAGAATTTACTAATTTTTTCGATATTTGTTTTCAATTCAAGCAGAGAATGGGTGAAATCAACCTTTATGCTTTAAATAAAAACAGACTTTTATGCCATTGAGAAACATCGGAGACAGCAAGTATAAAAACTATGCAAACTAGAGAAGAGTTCTAAATTATTATTTTTGGTAAGAAAATAAAAAATAGCGAGCTGTTTTACCAACATTTATCCTATGTAAATTTATTTTGGGAGTTCGATGTTCAACGAGCTTTACTGATTAAAATCGAAAGGTAGCAAGCCTAATTATAAGTGAAGTATATACAATGAGATTACTTGACTTGCCAGTGCTGTCGTTCTTTCTGTATCCCTTGCCAACCTCCAGTGTTTTAAGTAAAATGATTGATAGAAAATGAATTTCATTGCCCCTGGTCTGCTTCATCTCAATATCAGGAGATGTGTGCTGATAGTGAAATACACGCCATGTGACTCCATGTTCAAGTAACAACAAAAAGTCAAGCTGTTTTTTTCACACAGCACTAAAATAATTAAGTTAATGTACTCAGAAAACTAGTAGACCTTTTTTAGTATACTGGTGTACTGTGTAATGTATCATATTCCCACCACCAGTAAGTTATTATTCATAGATTTGTTATTGCAAAATAATATTTGTAATGTTAAATAATACTGCATCTCCATGACATTGAATTAATGAAAAGCATTTTAAATGTGAATTATAGAACATTAATTGAATGTATTTGATGTTGGGTCTGGTATGATTCTGCAAGGTCCAGTAAGGTTTCACAGTAAACCAGCAGTGAATTACTACAGGCCACACTTAGAGCACAACAGGAATGCTGTGAGATCAGAATGAGTTTCTGTTAACCTGTATTTACTTATTAATAATATACACTTTAAATTCTTATTTGAATGTATTTGTTAAGTTTCCCAATCTTGTATTTCTAAACACTACATTCTCAGATTCTCATAAGTTTACTTTTCAGCACTGTATTTAGAGTTTCCAATTCCAATTTCAAATGTTATTATTTACAGTTGCATATGATTGGAATTGTGTGCCAATAAAAAAAAAGTAAATTGGCGATTAATTGCCTAATTGATGAAAATTTAATTCAGGTTATAGTAATACAAGTATCTGTTCTAAGATATGGATTTGAGTCAGGACTCTGGCAAAGTCTGCAAAACCTACACCAGACACTCACGAGAGAGCCAGGGCACTGCCACAGGACACGAGACTCAGCACAGCCAGGACAGCACAGGACACAAGACTCAGCACAGTCAGGACAGCACAGGACACAAGACTCAGCACAGTCAGGACAGCACAGGACACGAGACTCAGCACAGCCAGGACAGCACAGGACACAAGACTCAGCACAGTCAGGACAGCACAGGACACGAGACTCAGCACAGCCAGGACAGCACAGGACACAAGACTCAGCACAGCCAGGACAGCCAGGACAGCACAGGACACAAGACTCAGCACAGCCAGGACAGCACAGGACACAAGACTCAGCACAGCCAGGACAGCACAGGACACAAGACTCAGCACAGCCAGGACAGCACAGGACACAAGACTCAGCACAGCCAGGACAGCACAGGACACAAGACTCAGCACAGTCAGGACAGCACAGGACACAAGACTCAGCACAGCCAGGACAGCACAGGACACAAGACTCAGCACAGCCAGGACAGCACAGGACACAAGACTCAGCACAGCCAGGACAGCACAGGACACAAGACTCAGCACAGCCAGGACAGCACAGGACACGAGACTCAGCACAGCCAGGACAGCACAGGACACAAGACTCAGCACAGCCAGGACAGCACAGGACACAAGACTCAGCACAGCCAGGACAGCACAGGACACAAGACTCAGCACAGCCAGGACAGCACAGGACACAAGACTCAGCACAGCCAGGACAGCACAGGACACAAGACTCAGCACAGCCAGGACAGCCAGGACAGCACAGGACACAAGACTCAGCACAGCCAGGACAGCACAGGACACAAGACTCAGCACAGCCAGGACAGCACAGGACACAAGACTCAGCACAGCCAGGACAGCACAGGACACAAGACTCAGCACAGCCAGGACAGCACAGGACACAAGACTCAGCACAGCCAGGACAGCACAGGACACAAGACTCAGCACAGCCAGGACAGCACAGGACAGCACAGGACACAAGACTACAGCCAGGACAGCACAGGACACAAGACTCAGCACAGCCAGGACAGCACAGGACACAAGACTCAGCACAGCCAGGACAGCACAGGACACAAGACTCAGCACAGCCAGGACAGCACAGGACACAAGACTCAGCACAGCCAGGACAGCACAGGACACAAGACTCAGCACAGCCAGGACAGCACAGGACACAAGACTCAGCACAGCCAGGACAGCACAGGACACAAGACTCAGCACAGCCAGGACAGCACAGGACACAAGACTCAGCACAGTCAGGACAGCACAGGACACGAGACTCAGCACAGCCAGGACAGCCAGGACAGCACAGGACACAAGACTCAGCACAGCCAGGACAGCACAGGACACAAGACTCAGCACAGTCAGGACAGCACAGGACACAAGACTCAGCACAGCCAGGACAGCACAGGACACAAGACTCAGCACAGCCAGGACAGCACAGGACACAAGACTCAGCACAGTCAGGACAGCACAGGACACAAGACTCAGCACAGCCAGGACAGCACAGCCAGGACAGCACAGGACACCAGACTCAGCACAGCCAGGACAGCACAGGACACCAGACTCAGCACAGTCAGGACAGCACAGGACACAAGACTCAGCACAGCCAGGACAGCACAGGACACGAGACTCAGCACAGCCAGGACAGCCAGGACAGCACAGGACACCAGACTCAGCACAGCCAGGACAGCACAGGACACAAGACTCAGCACAGCCAGGACAGCACAGGACACGAGACTCAGCACAGCCAGGACTCCTCGACCTCTCTGCTGCCTTTGACACTGTTGATCACTCTATTCTACTATCATCTCTTGCTGACCTGGGGATCTCTGGCACTGCTCTGGCCTGGTTCTCCTCCTACCTCTCCAACCGCACTTACCAGGTAACCTGGCGTGGAGCAACCTCCACACCTCACCCTCTCTCAACAGGAGTCCCCAAGGGTCAGTCTTGGGTCCTCTCCTGTTCTCTCTCTACACCCGCTCCCTGGGCCCCTCATCGCATCCTATGGTTTCTCATACCATTTCTATGCTGATGATGCTCAGATTTTCCTCTCCTTCCCCACCTCTGACTCCACCATCTCCTCAGCGATCTCTACCTGTCTGTCTGCTATCTCCTCCTGGATGCACTCACATCACCTCAAACTCAACCTCTCTAAATCTGACCTCCTTTTCTTTCCTCCTCCTCCCCCTCCTCTGATCTCTCTATCTCTGTTCCTCTGGAATCTACCACACTCTCTCCTCTTCCTCCGCTAAGAACCTCGGAGTCACACTGGACCCCTGCCTCTCTTATTCCCAGCACATCTCCACTCTGGCACGCACTTGCCGATTCTTCCTGAGCAACATCCGAAGAATCCGACCCTTCCTCACCAACTATGCCACCCAGCTCCTGGTCCAGGCCTTGGTACTCTCCCCGCCTAGACTACTGCAACTCCCTCCTGGCTGGCCTCCCTGCGTCCGCCACCCGTCCGCTCCAGCTCATCCAGAACTCCGCTGCCCGCCTGGTGTTCTCTCTGCCTCGCTTCTCCCACGCAACTCCACTACTCCGCTCACTCCACTGGCTCCCGATCACCGCTCGCATCCAGTTCAAGACTCTTGTACTAGCCTACAGATGCCTTGACCAGACTGCACCCAGCTACCTCCAGACCCTCATCTCTCCCTACACCCCCACTCGACCTCTCCGCTCTGCCTGCACTAGAAGACTGGCTCTACCTCCTCTATGCTCCCCTGACTCCAGAGCCCGCTCCTTCTCCACCCTCGCTCCGCAGTGGTGGAATGACCTTCCTACAGATGTCAGGGCTGCCCAGTCCCTGACCACCTTCCGACGCCTCCTCAAGACTCACCTCTTCAGAAAGCACCTGTAGAACTCCTCTGTTTCTCCCCTGGGACACTTTCACCCTTCCTTAATTATGCTTTACTTACTCTTATCTGCCCCCTATTTTATTGCATTTAATCCTGTACTTCAGAGTACTGTAATCTGCCAAGTGTTTAAACTGTAGTATTTGGTATTTAATCATATCTTGATGTAACTATCACTGTCACTTTTATCTGCTGTATTATTGAATTGTATTTTGTCACACTTGTACTTGCTTGAACTAGTCATTGTATTTATCTTGCTCTTATTGTATTATTACTTGTACTGTAACACTTGATATGTATTTGCTTACGATTGTAAGTCGCCCTGGATAAGGGCGTCTGCTAAGAAATAAATAATAATAATAATAATAATAATTGTTTGAATTTCAGGGTATTTACATGTACATTTGGTCCTGCAAACATTAAGGAATAAGTAGGGTTGCTAGAACGGTTTAAATAACGCACCTGTAATGTTTCTTTTCATTGTTAACATCCTGACAACTTTTACACTTACAACTTTAAAATCTGTTTCAAAGCTCTTTTCAAAATGTCTGCTCTAGTGCACTGATAGCGTCTGGGTTATTGCCCACAGTGTCAAACAGGTAACACAGCAATCACGACCCATGATGTGGTACGGAACAGAAAAGCCAGAGCACTTTTGTTATGTTTTTTCTGCATTAATTTAGAGAAGAGATCTCAAACCCCACGACACTAGAGCGGACATTTTAAAAGAGCTTTGAAACAGACTTTAAAGTTGTAAGTGCAAAAAGTTGTCAGGAACAAAAACCAGGAGGGCATCGGCCCTCCAGGACCAGCATTGGGCACCCCTGGTCTGTACCGTTTAGGATTTTGAATGTTTGAATCAGACCAACGAACATTCTTTGTTCAAGAACAGATTCAATTCTTTTAGCCTGTCTGCATACGACATGCCTTTTAAACCCAGGATAATTCTGGCTGCTCTTCTTTGCACTCTTTCTAGAGTAGCAATATCCTTTTTGTAACGAGGTGACCAGAACTGAACACAATAATCTAGGTGAGGTCTTACTAATGCATTGTAAAGTTTTAACATTACTTCCCTTGGTTTAAATTCAACACTTCTCACAAAATATCCGAGCATCTTGTTGGCCTTTTTTTATAGCTTCCCCACATTGTCTAGATGAAGACATTTCTGAGTCAACATAAACTCCTAGGTCTTTTTCATAGATTCCTTCTTCAATTTCAGTATCTCCCTGTGGCAATGTGAAATAAATATTGAAATAATAATATTGAAACTATTAAATTGTTAAATTGTGCCGTGTCACTGCGTGCCCCTCAGGTTGTGGCAGGTGGCTACATATTTGGCAGCCAGTGGAGCTGTGTGTCCCTCCCTAGGAGGACAGCAAGTTTCTCTGAGTCTGCCATTTGTCTGAAAACAGGATATTTTTGTTGCATTTTATTGAAGAATGACTCTCTGATTTGGCTGTATTTTATACAGTGTAGGAGAAAGTGCATCTCATTTTCCACCTCTCCTGTCTCGCAGTGACCACAGAGTCGATCTTCTTTGGGCAGCCAGGTCTGCCTGTGTCTGCCTGTCTCTATGGCCAGGCTGTGGTCACTGAGCCTGTACTTGGTCAGGATTCTGTCTCTGCTTCAGATCTCTGACAGTGGAGAGATACTCTGCTAGGCTGTAGTTTCTTTTAGGGCCCGATAGCAATCAAGTTTATTTGGGGATTTTATTTCTGTGTCCCAGTGTTCCAGATAGGAGTTTTTGGTTTGTTTTATAATTTGGTTTACTCTGATTGGGGCTGGTAAGCAGTGCTGACCTGAAGCTGGTTGGAGTTAGTATTGGAGCTTCAAAGCCAGCTGGCATAGGGGACTCTTTTCAGGGCTGAGCTCTTGGGTCTGGAGGGCCTTGTGCTGGAGTGAGTCAGGTTCTCTTTTTTCAAGGTGCAACCAGAATTTGAGTGCTCTTTTCTTTATATTAATAAGAGCTGGGTATCGGCCTAATTCTGCCCTGCATGCATGGTTTGGTGTATTTCTTTGCACCTGCAGTGTATTCTTGTATAGTTCAGCATGCAGGTATAGTTCTATAGTTGTATAGTTCTCTCTCTCTCTCTGTCTCTCTCTCTCTCTCTCTCTCTCTCTCTCTCTCTCTCTCTCAATTGTTGTTGTTTCTTTCTTTTATCTGTCTCAAATCTCC
>CM060294.1:2841567-2866161 GCA_030684275.1 Acipenser oxyrinchus oxyrinchus
GTTATTTAAAGAGTTGGTTGACCAAGCAACACCACCAAAAGATCAAGCTTACCTTGAAATAATCCCTGGTTCTCGTTCCTCTGAAAGTCTTGTTCATTGCAGTCGGGGTTCATGTTTCTGAGAGGTTGTTTAATGTCTGCATCTGCAGCGTTCATGCATTCCCGCACTGCTTTCAACTCGCTCTCTGATATTTCCAATCTCAGCTTCAGACTTTCATTCTCTTTCTCCTTTCCAGCCATTTCCATTCGGAATTCAGTGAATTTGCCGCCGACAACTTTTGTAATTTCGCACAAGACGGTGTCTACAGCCGCTTTCACTGCGTGCTCGATGGTAGAGGCGAGCTCGTCTTGAAAGAGCGACACGGAGACGCTGACCTCCATCTTCACTGATAGTTTGAGACTCACGCAGAAGAATCCTCTTTGCTTTTAATGTAGTATTTATTTACTGTAGAATTAACATCCATATAAAATCAGCACTACTTCTTGTGTGATAAAGAATTAAAACAGACTCGTTTTTCTTTTGGAGTAACTTTCGCGCTCCACTGCCGAGTTATTCAACAAAACAGAAAAGGGATTCTGTTTCAGAACTCAGTGCAGGTAATAAACGAACAAAAAAAATATATAAATCATCAGGAAACATTTTAACCCGACGTAATACTTTAAACAGCAGGGGCTGTTCACCCCTAACATAAACAAAGAAACTCGTTTCAATTTCTGAAGCGAAATGATAGCGTCACCAGTAGTAGGCGTGCCTGGTTGCAATCGTCACCTATTATTGGCTGCAGAAACTCAACTCAACCCATCTTGCGAGCCTGATTGGCTGGCTTCTCTGTCGAACCCAAGGGCGGGATCGCCTTGAGAAGTTATGAAACTGGATGACAGGGGTTCGCCATTTTGGCTCCAACTGGCGTTGTGTTTATCTATGTAATCTCCTGCGGAGGATCCGAAATGGCGCCAGTTTCGTCTCTCTGCTTTGTGCTCCAAATCTGCTGCTCGTGCTGCGAGTGTGTGAGTCGTTGTATTGTGTTTGATTTATTAACGGACTGGACTGTTTGTTTGTGTTTTAAACTAAATGATTCAAGTTAAAGTGACGGTTTAGATATGAAACGGAAGGCTTGCGGTCGAATAAGAGACAACAACTTACGCACCGACTGCAGAGAGAGAGAGAGAGGTAAGCACAACTTTACATATTTAATAATACACAGTGATTTTTAAAAAAAAATTGTATTCGTACTACACTACAGTACACTACATATCGATTTCAGAAACGGAATTTGAAAACTGAACTGCACAAAAACGAGGTTTTGATTGGATCTACACGAGAGTATTGTTGAACCCAATCTGATGTTGTGATTTTCAACTGCCAGGCATTAGGGAACAATGCAATTATCGCACCCGCTTCAACCCGTGCTACAAAAAATATAAACGCAGGAATTGTCAGCAATTTACAAGGTATACTCTTTGTACTTTGCTAAACAAAAGAGGTACAGTTATCAGTTTCTTTTGTTTAGCAAGCTGGCACTGTAATGATACAGTATGGTGAGGTATAATTCTGTGCCACCCTGAGGCTAAAGGGTTAATTGTTCCCTGGCATGTTTTAGTTTCTTTTGTTTATCAAACTTCAGACTGGTCACTTTGATGCGGGTGTACCAGAGGTGTGCCGTGCGTAGGACGGTGTTCAAATGTAATTTTAGATTTCAACAAACAAAATCCAAAGCAGATTATTCAATTTAGGGTTTACCTAACTAAAACATACCTGAATCAAAATGTGTTTTAATCGTCTAAAATGTAGTTTTAACGCACCAAATTCAACTACTAATTCTACATCTTGGATTTGAGTTATACCCTCTATTGACACTAGAGGAGGCTGTGTGGTCCAGCGGTTAAAGAAACAGGCTTGTAACCAGGAGGTCCCGGTTCAAATCCCACCTCAGCTACTGTGTGACCCTGAGCAAGTCACTTAACCTCCTTGTGCTCCATCCATGTCCTATTGTAAGTGACTCTGCATATAATGCGCAGTTCACAGCCTACCTCTGTAAAGCTTTGTGATGGTGGTCCACTATGAAAAGCACTTGATATATACATACCATCACATTGCTTGGAAGTGGTGATATTTTTGTATATATATATATATATATATATATATATATATATATCACCACTTCCAAGCTAGGTGGTGGTTTTAAATTGAAAGGTTGAAGCTTTAAGCGTTAAAGCAAGCCTCCTGAAAACACACCTCTCGCTGTGAGCAGACTGGCACGAAGGCATGGACACAGTCCATACTGCAGATAAATGCATATGTGTCACTTTTAAATGCATGGGTCTTGATTCCTATATATCCAAACAATTATTAAAGTGTTTAAAATGTGATCTATTATTCTATTAAGAACATATTATTATCCCTGTCCTGCAGTAATCTTTATATTATTATTATTTGTTTATTTAGCGGACGCCTTTATCCAAGGCAGCTTACAGAGACTAGGGTGTGTGAACTATGCATCAGCTGCAGAATCACTTACAACTACGTCTCACCCGAAAGACGGAGCACAAGGAGGTTAAGTGATTTGCTCAGGGTCACACAATGAGTCAGTGGCGGGATTTGAACCGGGGACCTCCTGGTTACAAGCCCATTTCTTTAACCACTGGACCACACAGCCTCCTAATCTGTTCTAGAGGTTAAAAAGCTCCAATAGCAACATTTTACTAGAATTAATATAGTCTGCATATTGATTTAATCCATGTCACTGAAATAGTAGGTCTGTTATTTCAACAAATCGAATACAACTATATATACTATGTAATTTTATATAGAAGTATGCTATATTACCAATTTATTTTACTATTTGGATAGCGTAGCAACTAAAAATCTTGTTGCCACAGATCCACGGCAAATGCCCATTTCACGCTGTCACCACAGACACATTGTGACTGAGGACCAATATAGAAGATACTACAATCAAAAAATAGAAATACACATGGTATGGCTTCAATTGCTGTACTATAACTAGGCTACATTTGTATTTTCAAACCTAAATTAATATTTGTATTCTATTTTTTACCAGTTTCAAAATGCTTGCGAGAATGATATTTTCTGAAATGGTAGCTTTTAAGGAAATAAAACAAAAACTGTCAGAGTATGAGTTTTGTGATTTATTATTTGTTTACCGGATCATTTATAGATCTAAAAAAAAATGCAGAAAGGTTGTGCTTCACTGATTCGTATTGAATTCTATGACGAGTTGAAAACTGCCAAGTTCCTGAGCAGCACAGAGCGCTCTGAGCAGAATCACCAGACGCCTGCTTCACCCACCCTAATGTAGGGTTAGGTGGGGCTATTCAACCCTGTTGATGTGTTCCATAATAACTTCTCATGTATGTAGATATGTGTCTGATATTAAAGGTTTACCTAATGTAACAAACGTTACATAATAGAAGAATCTCCATGTTTTAGGGGTGGAATAGCCTTGCATGCCTTTTGAAAGTTGCTTCAGTCTGTTGCAGAACACAGAGGAATTCATATTACAAAGGTGCAGTAGATATCGAGAACATTTCAAATAAGGCTTGATATGTGATTTTAAATACTATTGGATTCATACATAGCATAGTTTACTACTAAAGTGTGAGTTGTGTGGAAATTCAAATAAAAGCACTTGATGTGCATTCTGAAATGACAAACTAAAAGTCTTGTCTCCTTTTCTTTAGTGAGAATGGATCAGCCTCACTCGAAGGAAGTTTCTGAGATGGAAGCAGCTCACATCAGCCCAGAGCTTCCAGTTCGATGGGTTGTTTCTGCAGACAGGACTGTTGAGATCAAGGAGGAAGTGACTGAGCTGGGGTGTGACCAGGCCAATGAGCGGATCCTGCAGGAGGAAACCCCACCTTCTAGCATCACTGCGAGAGGTGAGTGAAACAGATGGAGATGGTAACTGAAGTAATCCATATGGGAGTGTATTAGTCTGTAAGACCGATGCAGAATTTCCTGGCAGTAATCTTGACATAAAACTGCTGTTTGTACTCCATGATTTGGTGATGCAGCGGCTGGGGATGAAGTTTCACACTGGAACTCAACAGGTGACTCCTCTACAGGTACTGTCATGTGACTCTACGCCTCAGTCTCTAATGGGATGGCATTGTGAATCGCCTCATCACCGGGAGCCCATGTTTTTGGATAGTCAGAATCTGCTTTGCTCATGATATTCTTGCAGAGTTTCACTTCAGCTTTATTCGGCTTTTCTTCACTTCTTCTTTTTGCTTGTTGATTTGCACACACATTCAGGACTCATTTAAGAGGGGTGCAAGGCATCATATGTGAAATTAAAAAGAAACCCCTTTTATTCTGCTTTTCAGGTACTGATATGAAATTGGTGTATCTTGGTAGAGGACAAGGATCAGAAATAGCACCTTCTCACATTAAAGAGAAGGCCCCAGAAATGGAATCCGTCCACATTAAAGAGGAGAGTCCTGAGCTAGAACCTGTCCAAATGAAGAAAGAAGTCTCAACGCTGGAATCCGTCCACATTAAAGAGGAGAGTCCTGAGCTAGAACCTGTCCAAATGAAGAAAGAAGTCTCAGTGCTGGAACCTGTCCACATTAAAGAGGAGAGTCCTGAGCTAGAACCTGTCCAAATGAAGAAAGAAGTCTCAGTGCTGGAACCTGTCCACATTAAAGAGGAGAGTCCTGAGCTAGAACCTGTCCAAATGAAGAAAGAAGTCTCAGTGCTGGAACCTGTCCACATTAAAGAGGAGAGTCCTGAGCTAGAACCTGTCCAAATGAAGAAAGAAGTCACAGCGCTGGAACCTGTCCACATTAAAGAGGAGAGTCCTGAGCTAGAACCTGTCCAAATGAAGAAAGAAGTCTCAGTGCTGGAACCTGTCCACATTAAAGAGGAGAGTCCTGAGCTAGAACCTGTCCAAATGAAGAAAGAAGTCTCAGTGCTGGAACCTGTCCACATTAAAGAGGAGAGTCCTGTGCTAGAATCAGCAGAATGTGAACACCTTTCAGGTAAGAATAAAACAAAGATTGAAAGCATGCGGAGATGAATGGCAAAGACATTGCTACTGGACAGCATAATTTGTTGTGGAGCTGCGTGAATTGGTTGGAGTGACTTGTGACTGGGGTCGGCTGAAAAAACCCAACAACCAACAATAAAAGAGTCAAGCCCTAATTATATGTAACACTGTATTAAAGTTTAGAAATGTCACAGAAGTAAGAATAGGTTGTGGCAGCCTTACTGAACCCCACTGAATTAACTGCAAAACAAAGGATGTCATAGAGCTGTTCTGGTTTTAAAAAATCTGGTGTGTATTTCAGGTAAAACAGTACATGCAGTAGATGATGCATTTTTGCCATATTCGTGTCTTCTCTGTTTTAATGCAGGCGTTTTCCCGTATTTTGTGGGACCTCACCTCTGTTATACCCACAAGTACAAGAACAATGAACCATTATTTTCATTAGTTTTTCACATTCCAGAGGATAGGATACAATTCGTTTTAGTCTCTCAAATTGAGAGTATGGCAAACCTGTTTTTCAAAGTTGGAGGATGGAAACTGTCTGCTCTCAGTGTGTTATAACGATCAGTTGGTTTATGAAACGGGTTCAGTCTCTTGAGAGTTTAGTCTCTCTGTCTCTCTGCCTTCTTGTACTGGACAGCGCCATCTTTAGTATTTCCGATCTTTGATGCAGGGCTGGAATCCACAAAGATTTCTTAATTTTTCTTATGATAGATATTTTTTTCTTACGTAAGATTTTTCTAAAGTTCTTTCATGAAGGGCGATAATAGAATTCTTAGCTACTGAAATTCTTAAGAAATTCTTAAGCCGTTACCAAGGTATAGCTATATATATATATATATATATATATATATATATATATAATATATATATATATATATATATTGTAAGACAGCAGGGAGGGGGTTAATTTCCTCCCTGCAGAAAAACATGTGAAAATGCACTCCCAGGGCAATTGTTAATTGATTTATTGTTTAATTATCCCCTGCACCTGGGCGGCAATTGTAAATTAGTACCAGGTGCAGGGTATAAGAGAAGAACAGTTACTTAGTTCGAGGCTGCTGAGTAGAAGGAGGCAGAAGAGGTGCTCTGCTTCCGAGCAGTCGAGGAAAAGGTGGATGCAGTTTAAACCGGTGAGGTTTTGTTTTGTTGTTCTGTGTTTGGTGGGGAAACGGCTTAGCCATCCCACTTATAGTCAGGGTGTTTCGGAGAGTTTAGTTAGTGCTCGTAAGGAGCTAGGTGTTTGTTTTGTGTTTGTTTGTGTGTGTTGGGTCAGTTTTAAAGGGCAACGAACCCAGTGGAAGCAGCTTGGTTACATATATATATATATATATATATATATATATATATATATATATATATATATATATATATACACTACCAGTCAAAAGTTTTAGAACACCCCATTTTTCCAGTTTTTATTGAAATTTATGCAGTTTAATGTCTCAATGTACTCTGAAATTAAAGCATAGAACAAATAAACAATTGGAGATAAAAAGAAATCATGGAATCGTTTTGTTTAACAAAATTTAATCTAAATTTTTGACTCATCAAAGTAGCGACCTTTTGCAGATATAACAGCCGAACACACTCGTGGCATTCTTTCTACAATGGAAATCAAATATTGTTCGGAAAGTTTTTCCCAACACTGTTGCAGAAGTTCCCACAAATGTGTTGCACTTGTAGGTTGCTTTGCTTTCAACCTTCTGTCCAGTTCATCCCAAACCAGCTCGATGGGGTTTAAGTCTGGAGACTGTGCTGGCTGTTCCATGATTTGAAGCCTACCGTCTTGTTCTTTTCTTCTAAGGTAGTTCTGACATAGCCTGGAGGTATGTTTTGGGTCATTATCTTGCTGTAGGATGAACCCCTGACCAACTAGGGCGTATACCAGAGGGTATTGCATGGCGCTGCAAAATGCTGTGGTAGCCGTTTTGGTTCAGGGTGCCACTCACTCTGTGCAAGTCGCCGACTCTGGATCCAGCAAAGAGCCCCAGACCATCACGCTTCCTCCTCCATGTTTGACAGTTGGTGTCACACACCGAGGAACCATCCTTTCGCCTACTCGACGGCATACAAAACCCTGCGTGATGAACCGAAGATTTCAAATTTTGATTCATCGGTCCATAAGACCTTCTTCCAGTCTTCAGTAGTTCACTGGCGGTGCTTCATGGCCCAGGCAAGCCTCTTTTTCTTATTTTGCCATCTTAGCAATGGCTTTCTTACTGCCACTCGACCTGTCAAACCTGCAGCTCGAAGTCTTCTCTTCACAGTTGAAACTGAGACTTGCTTACTTCGACCAGTGTTAAGCTGTGCTTGAAGCTGTTGTCCTGTGAGCCGCCTATCACGCAAGCTGTTGACTCTCAGAAACTTGTCTTCTGATTCTGTTGTGGCTTTGGGTCTGCCAGACCTCTGCCTGTCAGAGTTTCCTCCAGTTTCCAAGTGCCTTTTGATGGTGTAGGAAACTGTACTCACTGACACCTTGGCTTTCTTTGCAATTTCTCTAAAGGAAAGACCTACACTTTTAAGGGTTATAATGGTCTGTCTGTCTTCCTTTGTTAATTGCCTTTTCTCGCCATTATGATAGCAATATACTACTTCCTGCAGTACAATACTGTCCAAATAATGCTTAAGAGGGTGTAGTAACACAGTCTATTCCAACACTGCTTTTATACAGACAGAGGGTTTGTAAGTAATCAACAAAAGTTGGGACACCTGTAGGAATTGTTAGCATCAACTTTCAAGGCTTAATTTACTTCCATTGCTGCAGAACAGCTGTAAGTTGTTAACCCATTACTTGTTCCCTGAAAAGGCCTTTTTGTATAACTCTGAAATGTACATTATTTTTCAGTTTTGGTAACCTAAACTTTTTTTTAACCTCTGGCAGTTTACAGCTTACCTTTGTACCATTTCAGGTTATTCACTGGACTTGAACTGCTTAAATTTCAATAAAAACTGGAAAAATGGGGGTGTTCTAAAACTTTTGACCGGTAGTGTGTGTATATATATATATATATATATATATATATATATATATATATATATATATATATATATATATATATATATATATATATATGACATAAATAAGAGTATTGCTCTGCAAAACTCTTGAACATTTTTACATACTTCTGTAGCTTCAATTCGTTGAGGCATACATATGTACTTATCATCTTGTGAGGATGGGATCTGTCACGCCCACGTTGCCCAGCAGCAGGTGGCCTGTGACACCTCAAGTGTGTCTCCAACTACCTATAACCTATAGGGGTAGCAGTGTGGAGTAGTGGTTAGGGCTCTGGACTCTTGACCAGAGGATTGTGGGTTCAATTCCCAGTCAGGGACACTGCTGCTGTACCCTTGAGCAAGGTACTTTACCTAGATTGCTCCAGTAAAAACCGAACTGTATAAATGGGTAATTGTATATAAAAATAATGTAATATCTTGTAACAATTGTAAGTCGCCCTGGATAAGGGTGTCTGCTAAGAAATAAATAATAATAATACTATAATTTATACTGTGAGTATAACTATGTTCACCATAAATAAAATGTTCCCTGCAAAATTTTATTTTAAACAGGTCAAATCATTCTTTCAAATAACACCAAACTTGACAGTTCATAGTTATGAGGGGAAGACAGTTCATAGTTATGAGGGGAATCTCTATAGAAGAGTGAACATGTAAGAATACTTTACAATAACATTTGTGTCTCTTTTTTCTTTAGCTTCTACAGTAGATGAAGGAGAACACGACTCCACTCCATCACCCCACTGCAGAAACTCTTCCAGTGGCAAACCGCAGAGCAACAAACACAGAGAGATGACCCAAGAAGAACACATAAAGAAATTGAGAACTTGCTCAGTTAAAATTCCTTCTTTACAAGACAGACCACCACTTACTCTGCAGAGTACAGAGACTGCACATTCTGTGTGTGTGGACAACTCTGAAACCCAGGGCAACTTGAAGACTTTGCCTTGTTCTACTAAAGCTGGGAAGAGTTCTCATCAATTAGGCTCTCCGAAAACTCACAAGAAAAATCACAGAGGAGAGACTCCGTTTCCCTGTGCTGATTGTGGGAAGAGTTTCAGTAATTTATCAAACCTTAACAGACACCAGCGCATTCACAAAGGAAAGAACCCACACCAGGAACTTCACACAGGAGAGGAACCACACCACTGTAATGATTGTGGAAAGTGCTTTACTGAACTAGGAAATCTTAGAAAACACAAACAAATTCACACAGGAGAGAAACCACACCACTGTAATCAATGTGAGATGCGCTTCAGTAATTCCGAATATCTTAAAAACACCAACGAAGTTCACACAGGAGAGAAACCACATCACTGTAATGATTGTGGAAAGTGTTATACTGTATTAGGAAGTCTTAAAAGACACAAACTAATTCACACAGGAGAGAAACCGTACCACTGTAATGAATGCGAGATGCGCTTCAATGATTTAGGAAATCTTAAAAACACAAACGAATTCACACAGGAGAGAAACCACATCACTGTAATGATTGTGGGAGGAGTTTCACTCGAAGAGACAACCTTAAAGTACACCAACGAACTCACACAGGAGAGAAACCCTACCACTGTAATTATTGTGAGAAGAGATTCACTGAATCAAGACATCTTAAAAACACCGACAATTCACACAGCAGTGAAACCCTGAACGCTGAAGGATGGGAAAGGTTTAATCTGGCGAGACACACCTTAAAAACCAGGAAATTCTCTCAAGACAAAAACATTCATTCAGCAATAAACCTCTAATGATGGGGGCACGGGGTCCGTGCCAGAACTTTAATTGACTTTGTTTCAATCTAGGGGTGCAGGTCACAGAAATAAATTTTAAAAAATACACCCTGTATTTATAAAAAAAATTAATTAAATCAAAAACATTTCCTGTCTGCATCACCACAGTAACTAATGCCTCTACTTGGAAACAGCCAGGGAACTGCTTGTAGACTGACAGACACGTTGTGTTAAAACCAGAAGGGAAAGACTGTTGCAGGACTGTGACTTGGCTTCTCCATGGCTAAACCCCTGGAGGAAGGTGTGAACGCTGGGCTTCTCTTTGCATCCCTCCAGGCTGGACCGCGGAGCAACGACCATCGCAGGATTGGTATTCTTCTTGCTCCTTCATAAGAGTGCATTAGTTCTTCAAAAGAGACTTTTGCACATCCCTCCAAGTCATAAAGGAAGGTAACTGATGTATTGAATTTGCGGTGCATGGCTTATAATTATAATGTTGTTTAAATGCTTATAGTTATATTTGTTGTCTATATACAGTATGTGTTGGTGATGCTGAACTATTGCTAATATCTAGTAGTATTTAGCTTCTGAATAAATTTCATTTTTTCTCATGTAGTCTATTATTTTTCTTTGTTAAACAGCACTATGAAGCATGTAGTGGAACCCAAGGTGTAAAAGATATTGTTAAATTATGTTTAATTTGCTGCCTGTAGGCAATATTATTCATAGCTATGGGGTTACATTGTTAAATTGTTTAATATGCCGCCTGTGGGCAATGTTATTCGTAGCTATAGGGTTAATTTTCATTGTTATGCTGATGATGCACAGCTATATTTATCACTGAAACATTTACTAATAAAAAAATGATGTTAGAAACGTCTTAATGCTAAACTCAGATAAAACAGAAGTGATGATTCTGGGATCTCAGAAGCAACAAAGCAACATGTCTGATTTACTCCTTGGTGGCTTCTCTTATGAACTTGCAGACGAAATGAGAAATCTGGGTGTGATCTTCGACCCAAATCTTTCTTTTGAGACAGCTGTTAGCGTGTCAAACGCACATGCATACATTTGTATCTAATGTTTATCATTATCACAGGCATTAGCATGGCTAATAAGCTAAATATTTAAAGGGCCATCACAGATTCTACGGCATTCACAGGTATCTGTGCTGTGCTGTTTGCTGGGAAGTGAGTTTATGATTTCTCTGCTTCTGTCACCATAATTTTGACAGGTGTCACACAAATAGAAGTACACGTTACTTATTTTAATTCATTAATTTGACTTTCTTGTTTTCTGTTACAGTACCATCCATTTTTTTTTCTTTCTCAGTATTAGCCGTGATCCCGCTTATCTGATCTGATTTTTGTAAAGTAACACAGTGCAGTAAACTTGTTGATTTTCAAAAATTCTGAGGATGATGTTAAGATGATGTCAGAATAGAATGTTCATTCCAAGAGGCTCCAGAGTTCCAAGTTTGAAGATAAGCTCACATTCTCTTTGCTGACTGATTCCAGAGATGGTGATGTCTTCAGCAGTGTGATTATTGCTGTTGAAGTGCTGCTGGAAATGTCAAGGTGTTGATTTGAATGCTTCATAAATGTTCCACAAAACAATCTGCTTATCTTCATCTTAAAACCCACCAGTTCAATTCAAACTGGAAAAAAACATATCAGTGTAATGACTGTGGGAAGAGTTTCAGTCTGTCAGGCAACTTGAAAATACACCAGCGAGTCCACACTGGAGAGAAATCACATGTCTGTGTTGACTGCGGGATGAGTTTCAGTCAGTCAGGTAACTTAAAAAAACACCAGTGAATTCACACTGGAGAGAAGCCACATACCTGTACTGAGTATGGGAAGAGTTTCAGTCTATTACAAAACCTGAAACTTCATCAGCGAGTACACACTGGAGAGAATCCATATGTTTGTGCTGATTGTGGGAAGAGTTTTAGTCAGTCAGGCACTTTGAAAAGGCACCAGCGAATTCACACTGGAAAGAAACCACATGCCTGTAATGAATGTAGGAAGAGTTTCAGTCCGCTAAATAACCTGAAACTTCACCAGCGAATCCACACTGGAGAGAAACCACATCACTGTAATAACTGTGGGAAACGTTTGGTCAGTTTATCTGAAAGCCCACCAGCGAATCCACACAGGAGAGAATCCATATGTCTGTGTTGACTGTGGGAAGAGTTTCAGGCAGTCAGGCACCTTGAAAATGCACCAGCGAATCCACACAGGAGAGAAACCATATCACTGTTCTCACTATGGGAAGTCTTTTAGTGTTTCCAGTTCTCTTAAGAGACACAAATGCAAGTTGTGAAAGTTTAGGCATAACGTGAGTATGTGTACTCCAGTATTTTTAAACCGCAGCTTAATATAAAAACTGTGAGAACTGGTTAATGTCTTCAGGTGACTCAGCTCCATCAATATTAAACACACCCAATTGTGAAGCCATTACACCAGTGGCCCCCACCCCCAGTCCTGGAGAGCTACTGGGTCTGCTGGTTTTTGTTTCAACCGAGTTCTGAGTTACTTAATTGCACCAATTATTAACATAATTAGTCAAGATTAGCAGGTGTTCCAGATCTTTAGCCACTGATGATGTAAAGACACCTATAAAGCCTGCAGGATAGTGGCTGTCCAGGACCTGGGTTGGAGACCCCTGCATTACATTATAAAGTACACTTGATAGCAGCAGTGTGGAGTAGTGGTCAGGGCTCTGGACTCTTGACCAGAGGGTCGTGGGTTCAATCCTAGGTGGGGGCACTGCTGCTGTACACTTGAGCAAGGTACTTTACCTAGATTGCTCCAGTAAAAACCCAACTGTATCAATGGGTAATTGTATGTAAAAATAATGTGATATCTTGTAACAATTGTAAGTAAGCCCTGGATAGGGCGTCTGTCAGAAATAAATAATAATAATATCATTGATTTATCTTTTTAAAATGTCCCTTTTGAAGTAGCTTTAAAACACAGCCTGTTGTCTTTCCAAGTAATATTTGTTTAACTCTTACTGGCATAATAAACTGCACAAGAATGAAAATAAAAAGCTGTTTTAATCATTTAAGAAGGTTTTCTATTAGTACGATTAGTAAGCTGTGTGTTGATTGTGGTTATAAAAACTTCAATGAAACTGATTAAAACAAGTTTGTGGTTTTCTGTTTTATGGAAGTGTTGCTGTATTCATTTCATAACATCTGAAGAGAAGACTGACAGTGGCAATGGCAGGAGAGAGGTGGGGGCTGGTTTGTATTCACTTTGGTTCCTCTATTTCAGGGGTGGGAAATTCCGGTCCTTGAGGGCCGGTGTCCCTCCTGGTTTTGTTCCAACTGTACCCTAAATTACTGAATTACACCAATTAAGTGCTTATTAGAAACTTAATTGGTCTGTTGGGATGAACACCAGGAGGGGCACCGCCCTCCAGGACCGAATTGCCCACCCCTGCTGTAATTGTAGCTCCAGGAGGGAGAGAGGATACTGCTCTGTGTACCGCTTATCAATTCCATTGTTTTTTTGCTGAAATTAGTTTTTTCATGTTTTCCATTTGCAATTTGAAAATTTTAAAATGGTAATTTTGGTAAATAAATGTAAATAAATAAAAATAAAAATCACTATAGCTTCGTTTTTGTTTTTTTTCAAGATTAAAAAAAACAGAAATTTGAATCGGTGGTTCGAAATTGCACATCTTTCATTTTTGTGTTACTTCTGCTGAAATAATGGTGAACCAGAGACGGCAGAACTTTCAAATGCTTGCCATTTGTGTAATGAAAGGACAGGATCATACCATTAATGCTGGGGAACATGAGGCCTGCAAAGGCAAACGATTAAAAATGGTTTTTGTATTCTGAATCGAAATCGGAAAACCAGAAAATGTTTCTATTTCGGTTTTTCACGACAAACATTGAAAAACAAGAACTGAGCCGTTTGCATTTTCCAGTTTTAGGAGTTTGAAATACAAAAACAGATTCAGGCTTTTTTTGACCATGTTTCATATTGCTTGTTGAAACGAAATATGAGACATCGAATAACAGCTCAAATTTTCAAATGTCTATGTTTTAATTTGTCCAAATAGTTGTGAATTCCTGCAGGCTAGCTTTGCCCCGGAAATATATGATAGCCTATCCAAGAAGCTGTCTTTAATACTGTTGTCACGAGAAGCCCACTTAATACTGGTGTGGTTCGAGGATATGACATCAGAGAAAACTGGTCGTATTTTCCAGGTGCAGTATACAGTTTCAATTAGGATTAGGGTGAAGAAAAAAAATAATGATTCGAATATGGTGTATACAATTAATTATTATTAACAATGAGCGAATATATACATCGAATGAAATGGTCAAAAAGGCAAACCAAATTGTAAGCTGTTTTGGATAACGATGGAGAGATACCATCAATTAAATAGAAAAGCAAAAAAAAGCATGTGCTGTTTCAAATTCACTCATAATATTTGTAGAATAATTCACAATGACAATATTTTAACGCAGGTGTGATCTGTTTTTTGGTGTCTCCTCGGTTTAATACAGTATATGTTGTTACTCGTGCTCAGAATTGCTTCTAAAAGTATTTAATCGGTAGAATTCAATACATCCATTCATTAGCGTGCTGATTTCAAAACAAGAAAAGCTGCCCTCCACTCACCTTGACATTTGCGTACCAATCAATGGCAATGAATCTCTGCATCAAGTCTTTTCAAAGCTGATTGGAAGATTATTTTCCTCTCAGCTGGGGTGCTTGTTACTGCAGTACTGAGGCCATACACTTGAGTGGACTGAAAATCAGCTTGTATCTTACTGGACCATATACTAGAGTTTTCTGTCTATTATGTAGTAGATCCTGACATTGATGTGATACAGCCATCTGACATTTCTTTGTATCGGATAGTTTGTACCAGATGTAGTTTACTTAATAAGATTAGCTACGTTGTTTAATTATCCTTATTTAACGAGCTGATTTTCACCCACTCCAGGTCAGAGCTGCCAGCCTGTATCACGTGACAGCACCCTGTATTATACCCCATTCTAGAATGAAACAGCAGACATTTCAATATACCATAGAAGTGCTGTTCAAAACACCAGCAGATTAAGTTGTCAGCTAGACCAGAATGTGTTTATGAAAGACAAGAGACCTTATAGAATAATTTGCAAAGCTCACATAAATTGTGTTTTGAACCCAAAGTTTAAGAATTTAGCAAAAGCAAAAAATGTCAGCTGTTAGCGTGTCAAACCCAGCTGCTTGTGAAGTGGAAGGTAGTTGGTAGATTTCATTTAAAAAGAACGCTGGTGTGTATCTGAAGAGGCACGTATCCATACATGTTTACATGCTGTGTATGTCTGCTTCACACAATATCAGCTCAGTACCATGAAGCCTCCCTGTCCTGCTCGATAAAATGCTAATAGAGGTACGTAAAGCAACACAGAGTTCAAAATGAACAGCTCTCTTCTTTATTGATTTCGCTCCCTTGACAGTCACAGTGCATCGTGTTACATGCTGTGTTTCAAGTAACAGGACGCATTCAAAGAGTATACAGATTTGTCTTTTATTGGTTTGTCAGCCAGTCATCAAAACAGTAAGTCTTAAAAGGCTTTTATGGTTTTTGAAACAAAGTCTGGACAACGTAGTCGCTGTAAGAGCCTTCGATTGCTCCTCGTCCACCGTCTGGGACAACCCAGCAAGAGACTCTGTCTTTAGACAGTGTTCCGTAATCGATTGTGAAATCCCTGGAAAACAGAATGGAACAGAGTCAGCAATACAGTAAATGCACCGATTGTGAACACACGCTGTGTTCCTATACAGCAAGACCCATTAACAATCTGTTTACCTGGTCACAGTCACGTCGTGCCCATCTACTTCAATCAAGACATTACTGCCACTTCTACCTTTCTCTCTTACAGACAACTGTCTAGAAAACCGACCTGTAAAAAAAAAAAGAACTATATAACCAAACATGTAAGAGTGACTTACTGTACCTGCCTATGTACTGGGATTGCAGTGTTGAGTGCAGCTCTGGATCTCTTACTGGCAAGCCCGCAGGTGCCCGGCCAGACTACAGGGGCGCTGGTGCGCGCGAGCCGAGGACACCCTGGCTGACCTAAGCCCTCCCCACCCGGCGGCGCTTAGCCAATTGTGCGTCACCCCTGGGAACTCTCGTCCACGGTCGGCAGTGGAATAGCCTGGACTCGAACCGGCGACCTCCAGGCTATAGGGTGCATCCTGCACTCCACGCGGAGCGCCTTTACCGGATGTGCCACTCGGGATCCCTTGCATGGACAACCTTTAAAACCTTGGCACTGTATCCCGTCGTTGCCCCAGGAGGCAATTAAATAAAAAATCAAAACTACCGTGCTTCCTAATACATACCCAGCAGCCCAGTGCTTACTGCAGAGAAATCATTCAGTTTTATTTTGAGCCACAGAAAGTCTTGTCTTGAACGATGCAGTAAAACCTCAATGGCCGTGCTCCCCAGAGTCACTTCAGTGGTCCTCCCGTTTGAAGAGGATAGAGAGAGGCTGGAGCGAAAGGGGGAGCGGATATCAGACACTCAACTCCTTAACAATTTATTTTTGAAGAAGCTTCTAAGAAACCAAGTTGTTGATTTGATCGAGTGACATCCCGCCGAGATAAGCCACAGCTGGATCTGTTAGAGAGTTTTACAGCACCGGGGAAACCCACTGTAATGCACTGGCGTCTCAGCCCATTGAACTGAATGGAAAGACAAGGGCTAGACGTGAACCACAAAACATACGATTCAAAGACAATTCTTACCATCCGTCTGAAGAGCAAGCTCTGTAGTCAAGAGGTAAGGACAGGTCTTATGCTGATGTCAGCATCGTTAACAGATAATACATAATCTATTACATCGTGCGGATGACATCATCTGTTTAGCCCTTTAGGGGTAATCCTGGGATGCAATCCAGTGTGATTCTCGTGTGCTGTAAAATGCTCTATAAAAACCTTGACTGGGTTTAAGTCAAGCCAACCCCTTAGTGTGACGCATTCACGTCCTTACCTGTCCGACACGATGCTCATAGGGCTCCAGCTCAGTGTTTGAATGGAATGATCAGTTTTACTGACCAGGGAGAGTCCTTGTGTGTTAAACTCTATTTCGTACAGATCTTTGTAAACAATTCCTATCTTTTGGAATTTACTTTTCCCAGCCTCTCCCAGCTCTCCGTTGATCGTGATCCCTGAATTAATGATAAAGCAGAATTAAAGATTAGACACAGAAACTACATTTAAAAAAAAATCACGAATGAGAGGAGGCCATTCTGTCTCCACTTAATTTCCAACTGTGCTTCCTCTGGTCCTGGTTTCTGTGCTGCACTTAAAAGGATTGGCTATGGTTAACTTTGCCAACTCTGAGTGCAGTTCCTGTCCCCTGTATTTCTCTGTAGATTCTCACCTGAGTCTGCATCACTGATCAGCTGCAGAATGACACTGTCGGATGAAGCAGCGATCTCAAAGCACACGGACCGCTGTTTATTTTTCACTGGGATTACAAACCGCGGGTTTTCATCTGCTTGAAAACAAAAGGAACAGAAAAGAAAAATAAGCCTTTTCTGACACTTTCTTTTAATCTAACTAATCAGAGCTATATTTAAATTGACAGTTCGCACAGGGCTAATAAAACGGTTCTAGTGATTGTGATAAGCATGATATCTGGTACTACCCTTGGTTAAACAAACCTCTGTTTGCAAGCCTTGCTTTCAGATTGCCCTTTCATGGTCATTTCACCTGGAGAATCATCCCCACCCCTTTAGGGCTGGCTTACCCTGCCAGTAACCAACCAGCTGCTTCCCCTGATGACTGACACTCTTGGCATCCAGTAAGACGCTTGAAACCCCAGAGGGAAGCTGCCGAGTTGAAATGACCAAGGCAGTGCGAGTGTCATGTTTTAAAATGAATACCCATGTTTGCAAATAGCAGACTGCCCATTTAAAAGACCTTTCCAGTGAATGGAAGAATAATGAAAGTATCATTGTTAGAAACGACCCTTAAAAGGCTTTTGATGTGTAGTATTTTCTGAAAAGCAGCCATTGTTTTGGATGGCTTTATTGGGTAACACATTTGTATTCTGAAAATTGCAGTAATTTCTGTATTCTTGGGTACAAGAGGACAAAAGACATCAGCATTTTTGGAGTGTATCTGAAATCTTGGATTAACAGTGAGTTTTTTTTTACCTGTATGGGTTGGTGGTGGAGCTAAAGTACAGGAAGAAATATTCAGTTAGAGAGCGTCGCTCATGATTGTCACACAGACACACACAGACTTAGGCAGGCAGTCGCTGGACAACATATTAGTAAACAGCCAGGATGTCACTAACTCAACTCCGAATTGGGAGTGTGTAAACATACTCGTGGAATCTGCAATCCCACTCATTATTGTCTATCGCTAGGCCTGGCTAGGCCAGGCTACTGACCCTAATTAAAGGGACAGGTGGGTGAGACTTACACCCACATTATGTAGCATGGGAATTGCTACAAGGTAACTTAAAAAAACACCAGTGAATTCACACTGGAGGGAAGCCACATACCTGTACTGAGTATGGGAAGAGTTTCAGTCTATTACAAAACCTGAAACTTCATCAGCGAGTACACACTGGAGAGAATCCATATGTTTGTGCTGATTGTGGGAAGAGTTTTAGTCAGTCAGGCACTTTGAAAAGGCACCAGCGAATTCACACTGGAAAGAAACCACATGCCTGTAATGAATGTAGGAAGAGTTTCAGTCCGCTAAATAACCTGAAACTTCACCAGCGAATCCACACTGGAGAGAAACCACATCACTGTAATAACTGTGGGAAACGTTTCGGTCAGTTTATCTGAAAGCCCACCAGCGAATCCACACAGGAGAGAATCCATATGTCTGTGTTGACTGTGGGAAGAGTTTCAGGCAGTCAGGCACCTTGAAAATGCACCAGCGAATCCACACAGGAGAGAAACCATATCACTGTTCTCACTATGGGAAGTCTTTTAGTGTTTCCAGTTCTCTTAAGAGACACAAATGCAAGTTGTGAAAGTTTAGGCATAACGTGAGTATGTGTACTCCAGTATTTTTAAACCGCAGCTTAATATAAAAACTGTGAGAACTGGTTAATGTCTTCAGGTGACTCAGCTCCATCAATATTAAACACACCCAATTGTGAAGCCATTACACCAGTGGCCCCCAACCCCCAGTCCTGGAGAGCTACTGGGTCTGCTGGTTTTTGTTTCAACCGAGTTCTGAGTTACTTAATTGCACCAATTATTAACATAATTAGTCAAGATTAGCAGGTGTTCCAGATCTTTAGCCACTGATGATGTAAAGACACCTATAAAGCCTGCAGGATAGTGGCTGTCCAGGACCTGGGTTGGAGACCCCTGCATTACATTATAAAGTACACTTGATAGCAGCAGTGTGGAGTAGTGGTCAGGGCTCTGGACTCTTGACCGGAGGGTCGTGGGTTCAATCCTAGGTGGGGGGCACTGCTGCTGTACACTTGAGCAAGGTACTTTACCTAGATTGCTCCAGTAAAAAACCCAACTGTATCAATGGGTAATTGTATGTAAAAATAATGTGATATCTTGTAACAATTGTAAGTAAGCCCTGGATAGGGCGTCTGTCAGAAATAAATAATAATAATATCATTGATTTATCTTTTTAAAATGTCCCTTTTGAAGTAGCTTTAAAACACAGCCTGTTGTCTTTCCAAGTAATATTTGTTTAACTCTTACTGGCATAATAAACTGCACAAGAATGAAAATAAAAAGCTGTTTTAATCATTTAAGAAGGTTTTCTATTAGTACGATTAGTAAGCTGTGTGTTGATTGTGGTTATAAAAACTTCAATGAAACTGATTAAAACAAGTTTGTGGTTTTCTGTTTTTATGGAAGTGTTGCTGTATTCATTTCATAACATCTGAAGAGAAGACTGACAGTGGCAATGGCAGGAGAGAGGTGGGGGCTGGTTTGTATTCACTTTGGTTCCTCTATTTCAGGGGTGGGAAATTCCGGTCCTTGAGGGCCGGTGTCCCTCCTGGTTTTTGTTCCAACTGTACCCTAAATTACTGAATTACACCAATTAAGTGCTTATTAGAAACTTAATTGGTCTGTTGGGATGAACACCAGGAGGGGCACCGGCCCTCCAGGACCGGAATTGCCCACCCTGCTGTAATTGTAGCTCCAGGAGGAGAGAGGATACTGCTCTGTGTACCGCTTATCAATTCCATTGTTTTTGCTGAAATTAGTTTTTCATGTTTTCCATTTGCAATTTGAAAATTTTAAAATGGTAATTTTGGTAAATAAATGTAAATAAATAAAAATAAAAATCACTATAGCTTCGTTTTGTTTTTCAAGATTAAAAAACAGAAATTTGAATCGGTGGTTCGAAATTGCACATCTTTCATTTTTGTGTTACTTCTGCTGAAATAATGGTGAACCAGAGGCGGCAGAACTTTCAAATGCTTGCCATTTGTGTAATGAAAGGACAGGATCATACCATTAATGCTGGGGAACATGAGGCCTGCAAAGGCAAACGATTAAAAATGGTTTTTGTATTCTGAATCGAAATCGGAAAACCAGAAAATGTTTCTATTTCGGTTTTCACGACAAACATTGAAAAACAAGAACTGAGCCGTTTGCATTTTCCAGTTTTAGGAGTTTGAAATACAAAAACAGATTCAGGCTTTTTTGACCATGTTTCATATTGCTTGTTGAAACGAAATATGAGACATCGAATAACAGCTCAAATTTTCAAATGTCTATGTTTTAATTTGTCCAAATAGTTGTGAATTCCTGCAGGCTAGCTTTGCCCGGAAATATATGATAGCCTATCCAAGAAGCTGTCTTTAATACTGTTGTCACGAGAAGCCCACTTAATACTGGTGTGGTTCGAGGATATGACATCAGAGAAAACTGGTCGTATTTTCCAGGTGCAGTATACAGTTTCAATTAGGATTAGGGTGAAGAAAAAAAATAATGATTCGAATATGGTGTATACAATTAATTATTATTAACAATGAGCGAATATATACATCGAATGAAATGGTCAAAAAGGCAAACCAAATTGTAAGCTGTTTTGGATAACGATGGAGAGATACCATCAATTAAATAGAAAAGCAAAAAAAAGCATGTGCTGTTTCAAATTCACTCATAATATTTGTAGAATAATTCACAATGACAATATTTTAACGCAGGTGTGATCTGTTTTTTGGTGTCTCCTCGGTTTAATACAGTATATGTTGTTACTCGTGCTCAGAATTGCTTCTAAAAGTATTTAATCGGTAGAATTCAATACATCCATTCATTAGCGTGCTGATTTCAAAACAAGAAAAGCTGCCCTCCACTCACCTTGACATTTGCGTACCAATCAATGGCAATGAATCTCTGCATCAAGTCTTTTCAAAGCTGATTGGAAGATTATTTTCCTCTCAGCTGGGGTGCTTGTTACTGCAGTACTGAGGCCATACACTTGAGTGGACTGAAAATCAGCTTGTATCTTACTGGACCATATACTAGAGTTTTCTGTCTATTATGTAGTAGATCCTGACATTGATGTGATACAGCCATCTGACATTTCTTTGTATCGGATAGTTTGTACCAGATGTAGTTTACTTAATAAGATTAGCTACGTTGTTTAATTATCCTTATTTAACGAGCTGATTTTCACCCACTCCAGGTCAGAGCTGCCAGCCTGTATCACGTGACAGCACCCTGTATTATACCCCATTCTAGAATGAAACAGCAGACATTTCAATATACCATAGAAGTGCTGTTCAAAACACCAGCAGATTAAGTTGTCAGCTAGACCAGAATGTGTTTATGAAAGACAAGAGACCTTATAGAATAATTTGCAAAGCTCACATAAATTGTGTTTTGAACCCAAAGTTTAAGAATTTAGCAAAAGCAAAAAATGTCAGCTGTTAGCGTGTCAAACCCAGCTGCTTGTGAAGTGGAAGGTAGTTGGTAGATTTCATTTAAAAGAACGCTGGTGTGTATCTGAAGAGGCACGTATCCATACATGTTTACATGCTGTGTATGTCTGCTTCACACAATATCAGCTCAGTACCATGAAGCCTCCCTGTCCTGCTCGATAAAATGCTAATAGAGTGCGTAAAGCAACACAGAGTTCAAAATGAACAGCTCTCTTCTTTATTGATTTCGCTCCCTTGACAGTCACAGTGCATCGTGTTACATGCTGTGTTTCAAGTAACAGGACGCATTCAAAGAGTATACAGATTTGTCTTTTATTGGTTTGTCAGCCAGTCATCAAAACAGTAAGTCTTAAAAGGCTTTTATGGTTTTGAAACAACGTCTGGACAACGTAGTCTCTGTAAGAGCCTTGATTGCTCCTCGTCCACCGTCTGGGACAACCCAGCAAGAGACTCTGTCTTTAGACAGTGTTCCGTAATCGATTGTGAAATCCCTGGAAAACAGAATGGAACAGAGTCAGCAATACAGTAAATGCACCGATTGTGAACACACGCTGTGTTCCTATACAGCAAGACCCATTAACAATCTGTTTACCTGGTCACAGTCACGTCGTGCCCATCTACTTCAATCAAGACATTACTGCCACTTCTACCTTTCTCTCTTACAGACAACTGTCTAGAAAACCGACCTGTAAAAAAAAAAAGAACTATATAACCAAACATGTAAGAGTGACTTACTGTACCTGCCTATGTACTGGGATTGCAGTGTTGAGTGCAGCTCTGGATCTCTTACTGGCAAGCCCGCAGGTGCCCGGCCAGACTACAGGGGCGCTGGTGCGCGCGAGCCGAGGACACCCTGGCTGACCTAAGCCCTCCCCACCCGGCGGCGCTTAGCCAATTGTGCGTCACCCCTGGGAACTCTCGTCCACGGTCGGCAGTGGAATAGCCTGGACTCGAACCGGCGACCTCCAGGCTATAGGGTGCATCCTGCACTCCACGCGGAGCTTTACCGGATGTGCCACTCGGGATCCCTTGCATGGACAACCTTTAAAACCTTGGCACTGTATCCCGTCGTTGCCCCAGGAGGCAATTAAATAAAAAATCAAAACTACCGTGCTTCCTAATACATACCCAGCAGCCCAGTGCTTACTGCAGAGAAATCATTCAGTTTTATTTTGAGCCACAGAAAGTCTTGTCTTGAGCGATGCAGTAAAACCTCAATGGCCGTGCTCCCCAGAGTCACTTCAGTGGTCCTCCCGTTTGAAGAGGATAGAGAGGCTGGAGCGAAAGGGGAGCGGATATCAGACACTCAACTCCTTAACAATTTATTTTTGAAGAAGCTTCTAAGAAACCAAGTTGTTGATTTGATCGAGTGACATCCCGCCGAGATAAGCCACAGCTGGATCTGTTAGAGAGTTTTACAGCACCGGGAAACCCACTGTAATGCACTGGCGTCTCAGCCCATTGAACTGAATGGAAAGACAAGGGCTAGACGTGAACCACAAAACATACGATTCAAAGACAATTCTTACCATCCGTCTGAAGAGCAAGCTCTGTAGTCAAGAGGTAAGGACAGGTCTTATGCTGATGTCAGCATCGTTAACAGATAATACATAATCTATTACATCGTGCGGATGACATCATCTGTTTAGCCCTTTAGGGGTAATCCTGGGATGCAATCCAGTGTGATTCTCGTGTGCTGTAAAATGCTCTATAAAAACCTTGACTGGGTTTAAGTCAAGCCAACCCCTTAGTGTGGCGCATTCACGTCCTTACCTGTCCGACCACGATGCTCATAGGGCTCCAGCTCAGTGTTTGAATGGAATGATCAGTTTTACTGACCAGGAGAGTCCTTGTGTGTTAAACTCTATTTCGTACAGATCTTTGTAAACAATTCCTATCTTTTGGAATTTACTTTTCCCAGCCTCTCCCAGCTCTCCGTTGATCGTGATCCCTGAATTAATGATAAAGCAGAATTAAAGATTAGACACAGAAACTACATTTAAAAAAAATCACGAATGAGAGGAGGCCATTCTGTCTCCACTTAATTTCCAACTGTGCTTCCTCTGGTCCTGGTTTCTGTGCTGCACTTAAAAGGATTGGCTATGGTTAACTTTGCCAACTCTGAGTGCAGTTCCTGTCCCCTGTATTTCTCTGTAGATTCTCACCTGAGTCTGCATCACTGATCAGCTGCAGAATGACACTGTCGGATGAAGCAGCGATCTCAAAGCACACGGACCGCTGTTTATTTTTCACTGGGATTACAAACCGCGGGTTTTCATCTGCTTGAAAACAAAAGGAACAGAAAAGAAAAATAAGCCTTTTCTGACACTTTCTTTTAATCTAACTAATCAGAGCTATATTTAAATTGACAGTTTGTACAGGGCTACTAAAACGGTTCTAGTGATTGTGATAAGCATGATATCTGGTACTACCCTTGGTTAAACAAACCTCTGTTTGCAAGCCTTGCTTTCAGATTGCCCTTTCATGGTCATTTCACCTGGAGAATCATCCCCACCCCTTTAGGGCTGGCTTACCCTGCCAGTAACCAACCAGCTGCTTCCCCTGATGACTGACACTCTTGGCATCCAGTAAGACGCTTGAAACCCCAGAGGGAAGCTGCCGAGTTGAAATGACCAAGGCAGTGCGAGTGTCATGTTTTAAAATGAATACCCATGTTTGCAAATAGCAGACTGCCCATTTAAAAGACCTTTCCAGTGAATGGAAGAATAATGAAAGTATCATTGTTAGAAACGACCCTTAAAAGGCTTTTGATGTGTAGTATTTTCTGAAAAGCAGCCATTGTTTTGGATGGCTTTATTGGGTAACACATTTGTATTCTGAAAATTGCAGTAATTTCTGTATTCTTGGGTACAAGAGGACAAAAGACATCAGCATTTTTGGAGTGTATCTGAAATCTTGGATTAA
>CM060294.1:2866661-2957271 GCA_030684275.1 Acipenser oxyrinchus oxyrinchus
TTTAGTCAATGTTATTGGTGAGGTCTTGGTTCGAATGAAGACGCTTTTAAAGCGCTTATTATGAGTCCCGTTAATAACTCAACTCCACTGTCCTAATAGCACACCAGTCTAATTAATTATCCACACTATAAGAAAATACTGGTTATGTTTGTAAATCCCACCTAGGCTGGGACCAAATCAAAACTTTGAGAAATCGCACTTAACAAAACTGTATTTAATAGCGTTTTCTTTTTATGAGTATAAGAAATGATATTTACCAAAAAACAAACAAACAAAAAAAAAACAACAACGCTATTACATACAGTTTTGTTAAGTGCGATTCGCGGGTTGTCTGGTTTGATTTGGTCCCAGCCCTAGTTTAATTTAAGATTTAAATGGGTTTTCTGCAAACTGAAAGTACTCGTCTATATTGGTAAACCTTGATCAGTCTAATTAGTATGGATGTGCTTTTGGTGCATTTTTATGAACGATGGCGGTGGACACAACACACTGCAACGATACTATTTTTAAACAGGGCAATACCTGTCTGTTTATTTGTCAAACACTGCGCTCTGTGCCTTAAGGTGTGATCATTTTAAGTTAAAGCAAACAAAACAAACCCTAACTCCTTCTGGGAGCGCTAACTAAACTATATAGATGCTCTTTCTAACTGTCAGTTGGATAATCTGCTTGCTGACAAAGTCCAAACATTCACAATAATAAAGTTACAAGAACACAGGTTCAAGTTCAGTGATTCAGTAATACAGTCTCTTTGTCAGGACTCAGCTCTAAACAGGTCCTCACCCTCGCACAGCCCCACAGGCTTGTTTACTCAGGGCTTTTATACCGACCTTCTCACAGTAAATTACACACAGCTGTCTCAGGTTAGCGGATTACTTAAACTATCAACTCTTTACCTGTTTGTGAGGCATTCTGGGAAATGATGCATTTTCACAGACTTCCACTGTCAAGCTCCTGGGAGTAAAGCATGTATTGACTTGGTTGTGTTAGTAGAGGACACTCGCTGTATTCCTTAACTGTTTGCTCCAGTGAGGGTAAATTATTTTTATTGGTGGCATTAAAAGCAGGGTAATGTATCTGGGAGCACTATATCCATTTAAAAATAAATAAATACCATTTTAAAAAACCCTCCTCAGAAATTGTTCCACCAGAATGACCCCATGGCATCTCTCAATAGAATTCTGACAAGGGGCAGGCTTTGTAGAGGAATCTGACTAGTAAGTAAGAGTTCTAATTTTGTACAATTTTCTTTCACACAGATCCCAAAGAGAGCCATGCTATACTTAAATCTGAAGCACAGGAGGGACCAAGGATAGAAGCAGTTTACACACTAGAGGAGTCCTTTGACCAGGAGTGGTGTGCAAGTCTAAAGCAGGTTACAGAGCTGACATGTGTTAAAGATGAAGAGGTCCCTCGACTGGAATGTGTTCCTATTAAAGAGGAATTCATAGAACAGGAATGTGTCCCCATCGCAGAGGAAGTTCCTACTGAAAATAATGTCTGTACACTTGAGGAGAACAACCAGCTGGGATCCACCCTGTGTGATGATTGTCCACCTGAATGTGAACTGGGATTTAGAGGTAATCATACAAAACAAGAAACATTGAGCTGCCATTAATCTTGCAGAAACTGGTTATTGAACTCCAGAAGTTTGTTGAATATGGGCGTGGTGAATATGAATATCATATCTGTAACACATATCGCCTTTTTTCCAAGTAATGAATAAAGACACTAACACTTCCTGGTAGATTGCAGTTGGTCTGCTGTAATGTCTGTCAAGTCGATGGGGAGAATAATTCAGCCAATCACAGCTTAAAGGGAGAGTAATTCAGCCAATCACAGCTTTGTGGGGGTTGGAACACTTATGCTAATAGTGTAAGGATCGGCCATTTTTATTATTATTAGTTTTATTTAGCAGACGCCTTTATCCAAGGCGACTTACAGAGACTAGGGTGTGTGAACTATGCATCAGCTGCAGTCACTTACAACTACGTCTCACCCGAAAGACGGAGCACAAGGAGGTTAAGTGACTTGCTCAGGGTCACACAATGAGTCAGTGGCTGAGGTGGGATTTGAACTGGGGACCTCCTGGTTACAAGCCCTTTTCTTTAACCACTGGACCACACAGCCTCCTATATTTTTGTTGCTTTGTTTACTTGTGTTGTTGTGTAGACAGCAGCATTGCTTAGTTTTCATAGCTGCTTTGCTTCTCTTTTTTTGTTTAGTTTTTCAACAATTAGTTGCTTTTCTATTTTTTTTTTTTAACCTAGGGAAACAACACACTGCAGCGTTTGAGTTTTGACTTTATTTTTTTTCTTTTTGGAAAGAAGCTACGTCTTGACTTGTCTCATAAACATTGAAATAATTGTAGATACTAAAATAACCAAGAAGAAGCAAGTGCCCTTTATATGGACTTTTGATGCATCATGCCCAAAGTCCTAATTAAACTTAATTACACACAAAAGTGAAAGAAAACAAGTCTAGAGCCTCCAAATAATTTTAAAATGTTTGTCAAATAAATGTTTTAATGCAATCTGGACTCATCAGAGTACTTCCGTTTTTTACCATGCTCAGATCTGGTTGCGCTCCGCATAATGAATATGACGTCCCTGAATACAGATATAGATAAAGTACCCTCTGCACGCCTCTAGTACTGAAGATTAATATTTTTGTCAATTCTACCTCAATTTAAGCTAGGGAGGCTGCCCAACCAGTATGTCAATGGCTTGCAACATAACTATACTTCCTACTGTGGCATCTGCTTGATGTGCAGCCACTATCATGCTGCTTTCGAATGCTTTTAGATCTCTGCCTTTCCCTGTTTCTGGTAGACTGTTTGCAGTTGTGCTGCTCCCACAGCTTTATAGTGGTGCTGGGATCACATGTCTCATCACTGGGTGATGCCAAATCCAGTCGGGTTGCTAAGTGTCACCAGAAGAAACATTTCAATACAGCACTTGCATGTAAACCTGATCTTATATTTTTATTCCTCACAGTGATATTAAGTGGGGTGGAAGTCAATGACTGGCAAATGTGAGTGATATTAACTGTGAGTGTTGATAATCGGTGATATTCTCAAGCATTTGTACTTATTGACACCCATTATATCCAATGTGATGATGAAAGGAGGCTGGTGTTAACAGGAGTGATATTAAGCAGGTTTGACTGTATTCTCATCAGAGTTCACTCTAGGAGTTGGTCATGGTTATGAGGGGAAGCCCTGCAGAAGAGTGAATGTGTAAGAATGCTGTACAATAACCTTTGTCTCCTGTCTTTTTTTCTCTAGCTGCTAAAGGAAATCTCACAGGAGTGACTCCATTTCCCTGTGCTGATTGTGGGAAGAGTTTCAGTTATTTATCAAACCTTAAAAGACACCAGCGCATTCACACAGGAGAGAAACCTCATCACTGCACTGAGTGTGGGAGGAGTTTCATGCTGTTACAAAATCTTAAAATCCACCAGCGTGTTCACACAGGAGAGAAACCTTATCACTGCTCTGAGTGTGGGAAGAGATTCACGCAGTTACAAAATCTTAAAACACACCAGCGTGTTCACACGGGAGTGAAACCTTATCACTGCACTGAGTGTGGGAAGAGATTCACGCAATTTGGAAATCTTCAATCACACCAGTGCAGTCACACAGGAGAGAAGCCTTATCACTGTGCTGAATGCGAGAAGAGTTTCACATATTTAAGTTCCTTGAAAATCCACCAGCGGACTCACAAAGAGAGAAATCTTCTCAATGTAGTGAATGTCTGAAGAGTTTCACTCACTTAAAAGACACGATAAAACTCACAGGTGAGTTCAGTCAGTTACTGGCTCTTGAAGAACACGAGAGAATTCACAGAACTTCAGCCACTTGAGGACACCTGAACACCAGGAGTAAATGTGACTAAAATACAGAAATATTTACTGAAAACAAAAGAATATAAACTTGCTTGATAAATAGTCTGACTCCTAATCATTTCAGATAAAAAATGTACACTCACGAGTGGAACATATAAACTACTACATCTTGTTTGGACCATACATCATCTTGTAGACCATTCTGATTGTGTTATGTCACATTAGTAATCTATGAAATAGATTGTAGTGTGGAGTAGTGGTTAGGGCTTTGAACTCTTGACCGTAGAGTTGTGGGTTCAATCCCAGGTGGAGGACACTGCTGCTGTACCCTTGAGCAAGGTACTTTACCTAGATTGCTCCAGTAAAAACCCAACTGTATAAATGGGGAATTGTATGTAAAAAATAATGTGATCTCTTGTAACAATTGTAAGTTGCCCTGGATAAGGGTGTCTGCTAAAAAATAAATAATAATAATAACAAACAGGCTATAGCAGATCTGTGTTCAGAGAGAACGATCTACTGCCAGGAGCTGTGTCATACCAGCGCACGTAATGGCTGCTTTGGTTAAGAGGGCAGATAAATACATCGTTTTTTCCTGTCCGCTGCAAGCAACACTGCCAGCTGGGGTTCGGCCAATGTAACCCGCTGATGTTCCTGGCTGCGGAACATTAGACTCTGCTTCACTGAGTCCTGAAATATCATGGTCTCCAACTCCCCCGATCAGATGTGGATTAACAACTACGGACCCCCGTTCTTCAGCACTGGCTAATTGCGTGTTTGTGGGAGCCCCCTCCAGTGCCCCTCTTATTCTTTTCGTTTTTTTGTTGCTAATTTGTCTTTAGCAAGGGTTGTAGTGAAAAAAATTAAGCTGACAAATGGTTTTTGATTCCAAAACACTGTATATACAGTGCCTTCCAAAAGTATTGGGACAGTGAAGTCTGAACTGTGCTTTTCACTATGAACTCTAATAATAATCATTTCTCCTGAAAAAAAAACATGACTGATAAGTACAACCCCTAAGTGTTTTATTTTTAATAAAGTCAATTCAGTTCTACCCTCTTGGGTCAATTAAACAAATTGATAGTGTTGAACCTCTTTCTTTTGAAGGAGCGAAAGTATTGGAACAATTGGCTGACAGGTGTCTCTTGTTGGTCAGGTGTTTGTTGTTGGGTAATTAGGCAATCATAAAAGAGCTGCGAACATCCTATCAACCTGTCTTGCTTTGACATCAGTGTTTGGAGTCCATAGTCGAAAATCAATATGAAAACCAAAGAACTTTCTGTTAAAGAAAAGCAGGCAATTTTGAAGCTGAAAGAAAAGAAAAACTCAATCAGAACCATAGCACAGAAATTGGGCATACCAAAATCAACAATTTGGAATATACTGAAGAAGAAAGAAACCACAGGTATAATTGCCAATCAGCCAAGACTGGGTCGGCCAAGAACAACATCTGCAGTTGATGACAGAAAAATGATCAGAGCTGTCAAGGAAAACCCTAAAACAACTGTCAGTGAAATCACCAACAACCTCCAGAGTGCAGGGGTGAAGGTATCAAAATCCACATTTCGCAGAAGACTGAGACAGCAGAAGTACAAAGGCTACACCGCAAGATGTAAACCTCTCATCAGCACCAGGAACAGAAAAGCCAGATTAGAATTTGCTCGAAAGTACAAAGATGAGCCAGGAGAGTTTTGGATCAAAGTTTTATGGACAGATGAGACCAAGATAAACCTTTACCAAAGTGATGGAAAGGTTAAAGTATGGAGAAAGAAAGGAACTGCAGATGCTCCAAAGAACACCACCTCATCTGTGAAGCATGGTGGAGGTCATGTCATGGCCTGGGCATGCATGGCCGCCTCTGGAACTGGCTCACTCGTCTTTATTGATGATGTAACTAATGATGGTAGCAGCAGAAGGAATTCTGAAGTTTACAGAAAATATTTTGTCTGCTTATGCAGAAGAAAATGCTTCCATACTTATTGGGCGGCGCTTCACCATGTAGCATGGCAATGCCCCAAAACATACGGCCAATGCAACCAAGGAGTTCATCAGGAGAAAAAAGTGGAAAATCTTTCTGTTTTCTACATGTTAACCACTCCCTAATCCATGTGCATGCATTTCCTTGAATCCCTACTGCGTTCAGTTTGAGAATTAATCTTTTATGCGGGACTTTGTCAAAAGCTTTCTGGAAATCTAAATAAACCATGTCATATGCTTTGCAATTATCCATTGTCGATGTTGCATCCTCAAAAAAGTCAAGCAGGTTAGTTAGACACGATCTCCCTTTCTTAAAACCATGCTGACTGTCTCCCAGGATATTGTTACCATATAGGTAATTTTCCATTTTGGATCTTATTATAGTTTCCATAAGTTTACATATAATAGAAGTCAGGCTTATTGGTCTGTAGTTACCTGGTTCGGTTTTGTCTCCCTTTTTGTGGATCGGTATTACGTTTGCAGTCTGTCGGTACAACCACTGTGTCAAGAGACTGTTGCATGATCTTGGTTAGCGGTTTGTAAATAACTTCTTTCATTTCTTTGAGTACTATTGGGAGGATCTCATCCTGCCCAGGGGATTTGTTTATTTTAAGAGCTCCTAGTTCCTTTAACACTTCTGCCTCTGTTATGCTAAAGTTATTTAAAATTGGATAGGAACAGGTCGACATGTGGGGCATGTTGTCTGTGTCCTCCTTTGTAAAAACCTGTGAAAAGTAATCATTTAATATATTTGCTATTTTTTTTCTTCATCTATGATTTTGCCATTTGTCTTAGACATTTAAAAATAAATAAAATACAATTTTAAAAAACCCTCCTCATGAATTGTTCCACCGGAATGACCTTTAATTGGGTTAGTTAACTGGGGGCAATAACTTTTTCACACCTAAGATTGCATGTTTGATTACCTTGCACACCAAACAAATGAAAGAAGCACCAAACTGATATGGTAGTATATGACTCCCTCTATATACTACTACAACCCACAAAAAAATCTGACCAAATACAATTTGAAAAATGTGCAAAAATGCAGAAAATCAGACAGGGGGCAAATAATTTTTCATGGCACTGTATGTATGTGTGTATATATATATATATATATATATACAGTACTGTGCAAAAGTTTTAGGCAGGTGTGAAAAAATGCTGTAAAGTAAGAATGCTTTCAAAAATAGACATGTTAATAGATTATATTTATCAATTAACTAAATGCAAAGTGAGTGAACAGAAGAAAAATCTAAATCAAATCCATATTTGGTGTGACCACCCTTTGCCTTCAAAACAGCAAGCATCAATTCTTCTAGGTACACTTGCACACAGTTTTTGAAGGAACTCGGCAGGTAGGTTGGCCCAAACATCTTGGAGAACTAACCACAGTTCTTCTGTGGATTTAGGCAGCCTCAATTGCTTCTCTCTCTTCATGTAATCCCAGACAGACTCGATGATGTTGAGATCAGGGCTCTGTGGGGCCATACCATCACTTCCAGGACTCCTTGTTCTTCTTTACGCTGAAGATAGTTCTTAATGACTTTTTGCTGTATGTTTGGGGTCGTTGTCATGCTGCAGAATAAATTTGGGGCCAATCAGATGCCTCCCTGATGGTATTGCATGATGGATAAGTATCTGCCTGTACTTCTCAGCATTGAGGAGACCATTAATTCTGACCAAATCCCCAACTCCATTTGCAGAAATGCAGCCCCAAACTTGCAAGGAACCTCCACCATGCTTCACTGTTGCCTGCAGACACTCATTCGTGTACGCTCTCCAGCCCTTCGCGAACAAACTGTCTTCTGCTACAGCCAAATATTTCAAATTTTGACTCATCAGTCCAGAGCACCTGCTGCCATTTTTCTGCACCCCAGTTCCTGTGTTTTCATGCATAGTTGAGTCGCTTGGCCTTGTTTCCACGTCGGAGGTATGGCTTTTTGCCGCAAGTCTTCCATGAAGGCCACTTCTGACCAGACTTCTCCGGACAGTAGATGGGTGTACCAGGGTCCCACTGTTTTCTGCCAGTTCTGAGCTGATTGCACTGCTGGACATCTTCCGATTGAAGGAAGTAAGCATGATGTGTCTTTCATCTGCTGCAGTAAGTTTCCTTGGCCGACCACTGCGTCACGGTCCTCAACGTTGCCCGTTTCTTTGTGCTTCTTCAAAAGAGCTTGGACAGCACATCTGGAAACCCCTGTCTGCCTTGAAATTTCTGCCTGGGAGAGACCTTGCTGATGCAGTATAACTACCTTGTGTCTTGTTGCTGTGCTCAGTCTTGCCATGGTGTATGACTTTTGACAGTAAACTGTCTTCAGCAACCTCACCTTGTTAGCTGAGTTTGGCTGTTCCTCACCCAGTTTTATTCCTCCTACACAGCTGTTTCTGTTTCAGTTAATGATTGTGTTTCAACCTACATATTGAATTGATGATCATTAGCACCTGTTTGGTATAATTGTTTAATCATACACCTGACTATATGCCTACAAAATCCCTGACTTTGTGCAAGTGTACCTAGAAGAATTGATGCTGTTTTGAAGGCAAAGGGTGGTCACACCAAATATGGATTTGATTTAGATTTTTCTTCTGTTCACTCACTTTGCATTTAGTTAATTGATAAATATAATCTATTAACATGTCTATTTTTGAAAGCATTCTTACTTTACAGCATTTTTTCACACCTGCCTAAAACTTTTGCACAGTACTGTGTATATATATATATATATATATATATATATATATATATATATATATATATATATATATATATTATTCCATGGTCAAAATACAGTATAAATAATAACTTGGGATACATACATTTTACTAGTTTGCAATACAAAACAAATGACTGAAGCATATGATAATGTTTTCACAATATCTACATTTTAAAATGCTGCATGAACACGTTGTCGCTTGATTTTAATAAGTTAATGTGAAGCCAATGTATTAATTATGTTGTATCTGGGATTCAATTAGTCCACCACAGATGCAGGTATTGCAAGTAAAAATCTTCTTATTTTAGCAGGATCAGAGGTTCTTCCCCAGTTGTGAACATATATTTGTACTTAAACACATAAGATATTGTAATATTAGAAAGGCCCAATTTAAAATAATAATAGCTTATCTTTATTTTTAATATAGCACCTTTCACATTAAACATTGCTGCAAAGTGCTTCACATGAATAAAAACCATTGACAAATATTAAAAGAAAGCAAGAGAAGTATAAAACTAAAGAAAAAAGACATAAAACAGTCAAGGCAGAGAATAAAAGGAACATCAGTTTAGCATAAAAACATTACATTACAAAAGTGTGCTTTTAATCTTGTTTTAAAAGCAGTGAAATTGAATGCTCTCCCACCTCTGTGTGTGTTGTTTTTTTTTGTAATTTGTGGGACTGTAAGCAACCTGGCATTCTGTGATCTGAGAGGGCGTCTAGGAATATATGACATTAAAAGATTGTTTAAATACGATGGTGCAATGCCATTTAATGCCTTGTAAGTTAAAAGCAACACCTTAAAATCTATCCTGAATGGGACTGGAAGCCAGTGCAGAGATGCCAGCACAGAAGTAATGTGATCTCGTCTCTTAGTCCCGGTTAAAACTCTAGCTGCAGCATTTTGTGTAAGTTGCAGTCGAGTTATAACATGGCTATGAATACCAGAGAACAGGACATTACAATAATCAATTCTAGAAGACACGAAAGCATGCATCAATCTCTCAGTATCTGAGTGGGGAAAGAATACTTCTCAATTTGGCGATATTTTGTAGTGATAAAAATACATTTTAGTAACATTCCTGATGTGTGTCTCAAAAGAAAGATTTGGGTCGAAGATCGCACCCAGATTTCTCATTTCGTCTGCAAGTTCATAAGAGAAGCCACCAAGGAGTAAATCAGACATGTTGCTTTGCTGCTTCTGAGATCCCAGAATCATCACTTCTGTTTTATGTGAGTTTAGCATAAGGCGTTTCTACCATCATTTTTTTATTAGTGAATGTTTCAGTGATAAATATAGCTGTGTATCATCAGCTTAACAATGAAAATTAACCCTATAGCTACGAATAATATAACATAATTTAACAATGTAAACCTTATAACTCCACTATACTGGACTACATGGCACCCAATTGTACCAGTACTTGCATCAGCTTGTACCTGCACTGATCTGCTCCACACCTCGCCGTAATCTACTGCTGCTCTTAATTATAATTATTTCTTGTATCTTATATTTGATTTTACTGTTACAGGTATCCGTATTCACGTTTTTTGTAATTGCTCTTATTGGAAATCATTCTCATCCATTTTATTATATTATTATTATTATTATTTATTTCTTAGCAGACACCCTTATCCAGGGCGACTTACAATTGTTACAAGATATCACATTATTTTTTACATACAATTACCCATTTATACAGTTGGGTTTTTTACGGGAGCAATCTAGGTAAAGTACCTTGCTCAAGGGTACAGCAGCAGCGTCCCCCACCTGGGATTGAACCCACGACCCTCCGGTCAAGAGTCCAGAGCCCTAACCACTACTCCACACTGCTGCCCATATCATACTTACTGCGTGCTCTTACTGGACTTTACTCATAGAAGCAAATAATTTTACTATAAGGTAAATTCTCTTAGTTAAACTCGCTCTCAAATGTTAATTATTTGCTGTGTTCTTTATTTTGCTCTTATTTGAATTTGATCTTATTTGCTACTGATTTTATTGTACTTTATAACTGCTCTTATCTGCAATATGATACTCTAATGTAATATTCTGTAACGTGATATTCTGTAACGTGATATTCTGTATATTCAGTAATGTGATATTTTGTTATGTGATATTCAGTAATGTGGTATTTTGTTATGTGATATTCAGTAATGTGGTATTTTGTAATGTGATATTCAGTAATGTGATTTTCTGTAACGTGATATTTTGCAGTGTAATATTCTGTAATGTGGTATTTTGTTATGTGATATTCAGTAATGTGGTATTTTGTAATGTGATTTTCTGTACTGTGATATTTTGTAACAATTGTAAGTCGCCCTGGATAAGGGCATCTGCGAAGAAATAAATAATAAAAACAATAATATCTTTCACGCCTTGGGTTCCACTACATGCTTGACAGTGCTGTTTAACAATAGACTACATGAGAAAGTTTATTCAGAAGCTAAATACTACTAGATATTAGCAATACTTCAGCATCACCGACACATACTGTATATAGACAACAAATATAACTATAAGCATTTAAATATTATAATTCTAAGCCATACACTGCAAATTCAATACATCAGTTACCTTCCTTTATGACTTGGAGGGATGTGCAAAAGTCTCTTTTGGAGAAATAAAGCAGTGTTATGAATAAGTAAGAAGAATACCAATCCTGCGATGGTCGTTGCTCCGCGGTCCAGCCTGGAGGGATGCAAAGAGAAGCCCAGCGTTCACACCTTCCTCCAGGGGTTTAGCCGTGAAGAAGCCAAGTCACAGTCCTGCCTTTGTAGCGTTTTTCCCTTCTGGTTTTAACACAACGTGTCTGTCAGTTTACAAGCAGTTCCCTGACAGTTTCCAAGTAGAGGCATTAGTTAATGTGGTGATGCAGACAGGAAATGTTTTTTATTTATCATTTTAATTTTTTTTTTTTTTTTTTAAATACAGGGTGTTTTTATTATTTCTGTGACCTGCACCCCTAGATTGAAACAAAGTCAATTAAAAGTCCTAGCACGGACCCCTGTGCCCCCATCAATAGAGGTTTATTGCTAAATAAATGTTTTTGTCTTGAGAGAATTTCCTGGTTTTTAAGGTGCGTCTCACCAAATTAAACCTTTCCCATCCTTCAGCGTTCAGGGTTTCACTGCTGTGTGAATTTCACAGTGTTTGAAAAGTCTATCTGATCGAAAGAAACCTTTTCCACATTCATTACAGTGGTATGGTTTCTCTCTTTTGTGAATTTGTTTGTGTTTTTCAAGACTTCTTAATTCAGCAAAGCTCCTTCTACAATCAGTACAGTAATGTGGTTTCTCTACCGTGTGAATTTGCTGGTGTTTTTTAAGATTTCCAAAATAATTGAAGCGCATCTTGCATTCTTTACAGTGGTACGGTTTCTCTCCTGTGTGAATTCGTTTGTGTTTTTTAAGGACTGACGCATCATTGAAACTCTTCCCACAATCAGCACAGGGAAATGGAGCCCTACCAGTGTGATTTCTCTTGTGAGTTTTAGGAGAGTCTAATTGACGGGAACTCTTCCCAGCTTTAGCTTTAGCAGAACAAGGCAAGGTCTTCAAGTTGCCCCGTGTTTCAGAGTTGTTCACACGCACAGAATGTGCAGCCTCTGTAGTCTGCAGAGTAAGTGGTGGTCTGTCTTGTAAAGAATGAATTTTAACTGAGCAAGTTCTCAATTTCTTTATGTGTTCTTCTTGGGTCATCTCTCTGTGTTTCTTGCTCTGCGGGTTGCCGCTGGAAGAGTTTTTGCAGTGGGGTGATGGAGTGGAGTCGTGTTCTCTTTCATCTACTGTGGAAGCTAAAGAAAGAAAGAGACCAAGGTTACTGTACAGCATTCTTACACATTCACTCTCCTATAGATTCCCCTCATAACCATGAACAACTCCTAGAGTGAACTCTCATGACTGCATACTGAGAGAATCCAGTCAAATCTCCTTAACCCTTTGCGGTCCATTGCCGGACTGGGTCCGACATTGCAATTATTCCTATCAGGTCCTTTGTCGGACCCTGTCCGACATCATCCAAAAAACGCAAAAAAGTCGTTTTTTCTACAGAAAAAGCCGAGAAAACCATTCAATGGCCGAGTGGGAGCGACAGGAGCCGAGACAAGCCGATAAAAAAAAAAGGCGTATCTCATGAATAGTCATACTTGCCCCTGGCTTCAGATAGGGGCGGTCATAAGGAAACAAGCTGGGTGTTACTGTATCAGCGCACAGAGACTATCACGGACATTTGCAGAGCTTTTTCGAGATGTTATAGCAATAAAATAATGACTTGGATTGCATTATTGAGGAGTTTGGTGATAAAACGAGTCATCAGGAGATGATTGATCGGTATGTACGACTATTATTATTATTTATTTGGTAGCATATGTGAAAGCGATAGCGAACGAAAGGGTGGGGCGGGGCTGGAGAAGCCTAGTGAGTGCTTTGTTGATATGCAGGGCCATTTAAACCCGTTTGACTGTGGAAAAAAATACTTTTAAACAGCTGCGTCTAAAATTAACTGCGCGTGTGAAAATAAATTAGACCTGGCGAGCCTGACGCACAATTAATAAATGGACCGCAAAGGGTTAATATCACCCCCGTTAATGTCAGCCTGCTTTTATCATTGTGGGTTGTAAAGAGGATATCTTAGACACAAATTAATTCCAGCATTCGATATTTATTGAGAAGATTTTTCTCTGTACTTTCTAATCACATATTTACATCGTGATCATAGATTTAAAAAGATTAATTTTATTAGCTACGCGACTCAATACAACATACATTTCATAAATAATTTGCCTGTTAAATAACTTAATATCTACCATCTCCTAGCTCACTACATTTACATTATATTCATGTCAGACGCGGCTGCACATATATTTGCAAATTGTTCCCCACCTGTCTCCGCCTTTAACGCAGAGTGTTCTGGGACTTCTGCACAAAAACACTTCCGCAGAAGTCAGCTGTTTTGTACACTCAGTCGAAGGGTGCAGTGAAGGGCGCATAAAGCTCCCTTCACTCGTTCCCATAGGAATTGGGACAACCCTTATGATGGCAAACACAGTACTTCCGCCCCTCAAGGGAAGGGAACGAGTGAGCAAGGGTGCGGTTTGGGATGCAGCCAGTATTGCTTGTGCGCGCTGGGTGAAAAAAAATAAATATTGGAACCACATGACAGCTGCGTTTTACGACTTGACACTACATTTAACCAATCAGAGAGTCGAAGGGGTGGGTTTTCCGTTTAAAATCTTTGCAGACAGCCCATTATAATTTTAGATGAATTTGTCCAATGACGTAACTGCACACAACGCTGTGACAAGTATGTTATGTTAAGATTGTAGGTCTGTATGCCCAGATTGATTTTTGTTTTGTTTTTGGCGAGAGATTCGGCTACCACAGTGTGTTCAAGTACAAAGAATTACCTGACAGCATACTAAACTCCCCAAAATGCTTATAAAACAAAAAAGAACATTTACTGCAGTGAAATATCTGTGTGACAAACTTCAGGCATGACAAACCAATCAAAATGTATTTCACTAAAGCCCCTAACCAATAGAGCTGAGTTTTTGGACGCAGTGCAGCATTTCTACGGTTGCAGTGTTTACTCGAGATTACCGTAGACCACAGCATCAAAGCGCAATGCTTTACCGGAGAGGTTTCTAAATCGTTTTGCAAGACCCAGAACACTTACTGATCCAAAAAAAAAAAAAAAAGACATTTTTATAGAAGATGTTGACGGAATGCCAGTATTTATTTATTTATTTATTTATTTATTTATTTATATTGAAAACGTGTTACATATTTTATGGACAATGTGCACTTTAAGCATATTTTTGAAAAACAAAAGTTGTTCAAATCTGAATTTTTTTTTTTTTAACGTTTACTGTTGCTCAAACATTCACATTCTAACATATGTCTGTACACAAGCATACTGCCAATCACATCTCAAAAAGGTAAAAACCCGCACCTGTCAAACAACTGTGTAAAATCAAGACCATACATGATATTAAAAAAAAAAAAAAAAGACAATAATAATTCAGATTCTAGTTCCTGCGGTTTAGGACACCCACTGATAACTTTACACATTTCAAGCTGGAGATCAGTAAATTACACTTGTAGACATTGCTAAAGAAAAATTAATTTTGAAGTGGATTTCTAAACTTTTTTTTCACATTCATACTAGGTCAGTGTGGGTATACTTGATCATAGAATAAAACCATTATTTATGAAGCAATCTGCAGAACAACAGCTTTTTAGAAATGTATAATAGTGTATACTTCAAGCAGATATTTGGTCTGACACATGCTCTAAATTTAAGTCATGTCAGTCGGCCCTCAGAATGGCAGAATTCTCACAGTCCGCAAAGGGTTAAGCACTTAGCGAGTCTGAAGCGTTAAAACGATGCCAAAAAAATAACCCATTATTTTCAAAGCAAAAATAGTGACAAAGACTATGAAAATTACCAATCCGAAATGGATGATGAAAAAGAAAAAAAAAAAATAGAAAATGAAAAAGAGCAAATTTGGGGGTTCTCTTTGATCCTGATTTATCATTTGAGTCTCGTATTAGGGACGTTTCTAAAGTATCCTTCTATCACTCGAGAAACACAGCCAAACTGAGACCTATGATCTCCTTATCCGACGCTGAGAGACTAACACATGCCTTTGCTTCTTCAAGAATTGATTACTGTCATGCACGCCTCTCTGGCATCCCAAAACGTGAGGTGTCCCACCTTCAGCTTGTTCAGAATACCACTGCCAGAATAAAACCAAAGAAAATGAGCATATCACCCCTGTTTGAGCCTCCTTGCACTGGTTCCCTGTTCAATATAGAATTGATTTTAAAATCTTATTATTGACCTATAAAGCCTTGAATGGAGCAGCTCCTAGCTATTTGCAGGAGCTACTGACCGCGTATCTCCCAAATCTCACTCTTAGATCACAGGAAGCAGGGCTGCTCGTTGCTCCCAGGGTCAGTAAAATCAATACAGGAGGTAGGGCTGTTTCTTTAGAGCCTCTAAACTATGGAATGCTCTACCTCCATGTGTTAGGGAAGCTGGGTCTGTGGGTATTTAAGTCTAAACTTAAAACACGTTTTTATAAAATGGCATTTTTATCTTAGTGGTTTTAATGCAACATAATTGCTAGCTTTTAATGATTATTTTTTTACTTTTATTTGTATATTATTGTATTTTTATGTATTTAGGTATACAGTGCTTTGTGATACTTCTATGAAAGGCGCTATATAAACGAAATAAATAAATAAATAAATAAATAAATAAACCCGTTAGTCAACGAAGATCAACTTGTAGAAAGCGGCTTGGAAGAACAGCAAGAGGGGGCCAGTGTGTAAAAAAAAATAAACATTGTGATAGTGGGTATGATGTTATGTGGAGAAAACAAAAATAGAAATGTTTTTTTTACAGCAAGGAATTGGGTGGTTTGATGTGCAAGCTCTGTCAGAAACAAACAAACAAAAAAAAAAAAAAAGATTGCTAAAGGATCTGGGGGTAAATGGAGCAGTGTAGCCTGGGTATGAATTAGGATGGTTCATTATTCATTACTCCATTTCTTATTATTATTCAAATTCTTTGTCTTATTCTATATTTAAGGGAAGTCCATTAATACTGTTCTACTTTGACTCTAGATGACTGACAAGAAAATGTGTGAAAATGTGGAGTAGCCCAAACACTCTCCAGTTTGCACGGTCCACCTCTCAGTTTGTTAACACTTTGCATTGCTGCCCTCAGCTTTACTCACATGCTGAGCTGCTCGTGGGCGGCATCGCTCCTTCCTCCTTTCCATCTGCAGCTCTTTCCTGAGGGGGGTGATGTTTCCCCTGAATGGACCCCAGCACAGTGCCCTCTTCTCCAACACTAGAACAAGTGTCTTCAGAGTCAGATTGATTGGGTTTCACGCAGACCAATTCAGGAATACATTCATCACAATGGCTAGTTTCCAGCTTCACTATATTCCCCTCCAGTATATTGGCTTTCTTTTCTTTAGAAACTTCCTCTGTGATGTGATCACACTCCAGTTCTGGGGCCTCCTCTTTAATGTGGACAGGTTCAAGTTCAGGGTCTTTACTGTCAACAAATGTCAGCTTTGTAATCTCCATTAGACTTACACACCACTCCTGCTCACAGATTTCCTCGTGTGTGTAAACAGCTTCTATCACTGGCCCCTCCTCCTCTTCACTGAAAGCATGTGTCTCTTCAGGATCTGTGGTAAACAAACGTGCATAGGTTTTTAACTCTTCCCTTCCTGCACAGGCTTTTCAGAATTCTACTGATAAACACACCAGGGTGACTCCAAGCTGACCTCATTCTAGGGGGGGCTATTGCTCAACCCAATAAGAAAATCACAGACATTGATCCCAGGGAGAGATTTTTACATTTCAAGTGTGTCCCAATGAATATTATTTATTATTATTATTAATTTCTTAGCAGACGCCCTTATCCAGGGTGACTTACAATTGTTACAAGATATCACATTATACATTATTTTTTAGATACAATTACCCATTTATACAGTTGGGTTTTTACTGGAGCAATCTAGGTAAAGTACCTTGCTCAAGGGTACAGCAGCAGTGTCCCCCACCTGGGATTGAACCCACGACCCTCCGGTCAAGAGTCCAGAGCCCTAACCACTACTCCACACTGCTGCCCTGAATACCAGGAAATTAATCACTTGGCCTGTGCGCTGTGATCAAACATTGCTAAATTCTTAGGTTTCAATGGCGATGCCTCAAAATGTGTAAAACTGAAAAATGTTCAGGGTCTATATTTGATACACTGTGATGAAAGGTCTCTTTAAAGTATAGAAAGCAAATATTTTAATTGCACCCTTATTTTAAATAGACATTCAACCAAAAATAATTGAGCGTTTTTAAATTGCTTTTTTTTTTTTTTTTTGCAGACTGTTTTTAAATCCCAAAATTTAGATTTACCTTGCACTCTGGTCAATAGTCCCTGGTTCTCATTCCTCTGAAAGTCTTGTTCATTGCAGTCGGGGTTCATGTTCATGAGAGCTTGTTTGATGTTTGCATCCGCAGCGCTGAGGCATTCCCGCACTGCTTTCAACTCGCTCTCTGATATTTCCAATCTCAGCTTCAGACTTTCATTCTCTTTCTCCTTTCCAGCCATTTCCATTCGGAATTCAGTGAATTTGCCGCCGACAACTTTTGTAATTTCGCACAAGACGGTGTCTACAGCCGCTTTCACTGCGTGCTCGATGGTAGAGGCGAGCTCGTCTTGAAAGAGCGACACGGAGACACTGACCTCCATCTTCACTGGTTTCAGTTTGAGACTCGAGTAGCGGGATTCACCTTTGAGTCAGAAACGTCGACTTTGGTTTCACTTACTGGGGAATTCCCATTCACGTATAATCAGCACCTCCTTTTGCTGTGATAAAGAAAGAACAAAAACAGCAAACGACTGTAAGTCACCCTGGATAAGGGCGTCTGCTGAGAAATAAATAAATAAATAAATAAATAAATAATAATAATAATAACTTTGCAAGGAGTAACTTTTTTCTTTCAGTATCCTACAGACTTGTAATGTGCTCAGAATTAAACAGAAAATTGACTCTGTCTCAGGCACTCCATGCAGGCAATAAACGAACAACAAAGACATAAATGACTGGAAAACAGTTTAACCCAAATTAAATCGTTTAAACCGCGGGTGATAAAATGCTGTAAAATTACCAGCGACCGCTGCGCTCTCTCGCTGCCCGACTTAAAAACAAACAAAATGTTTCTCTTTCCTGTAATGACATGAAAGCGTCACTGGTAGTGGGCGTGTCTGGTTTGTTACCGTCGCGTATGATTGGCTGCAGAAAAGCTGTGACTAACCCAGCTTGCGAGGCTGATTGGCTGGCCTCCCTGTCTCAGCAAAGGCGGGCTCATAATAAGAAGGAGACTGTTCATGCAAACTGCAAAGCATTATTGAGTCCCTTGGATGATGATGTTAATGTTAAAATTTGATGACCCATATTATTTCAAAGATTAAAACTAATTGTCTCCCAGCAAAACCACAGCAACCTAAAATGACCATATTGACACTGTCAGAAATATGTTATTTTATGAGAGACAGCTGACTGGAGGAAAGAGACCCCATTGGGGCTGGCAAGGGTTAGCTACCCTTGTCGGCAGTATCCAGCGCTGTGTTTACAGGATGCTGGAGACACCCGCCCAAGGCTTCTAAGAAATTAAAGAGAAAAATACCCCTAGAGTCTGCGAGAGCGGGGCGAAGATGACTCAACGTTGGACAACACGGTTAAGGACTTAGGAACGGAAACGGATATGAGTATGGAGAGTACTTCACAAAAGACTAGTTCAAGATCTGCAGTTAGCAAAGACATGGAACTCCAGGTTTGTGTCTGCGGCTGGAGCAAGGCGACAACGGTCAGGGGTTTGAAGATTCATCAAGGGAGAATGAAATGCTTGAGGGAGAAGGGACAAGGGCCTCAGCATTGATCAGTACTTCTTACAAAGTCAGTCAAGTCAGTCGAATGAAATCCAGCGACAGGAAGCAAACCACAGTTCGCAGGATATCAGCACCCTGTCATAGATGTGAGGAGGACTTGCATGGACACAGTTAGTGATGAACCTAATGATCCTTGTGAACCCGGTCAGACAAACCAGCGTAAGAGAGAAAAGAACCTCAACGGGCACAAGCCTGGAGTTAAATGGCCAAGAGCTTGTGAGAAAACTGCATGGGACACAGTAAACACAGATCTCTGCTTTGCATTGGAAAGGTTAAGTGGAACAGTTGAAAAGAAACTGGATAAATTTGGGGACATCATCTATGCATATGGAAGCGAGAGGTTTGGAGTTGAAAAAGGAAGGAAAAAGTACAAACTATTCCTGGAAAGTCTAGATGGCAGCAGGAGATTGAACGCTTAGTTAGAGAAAGGAGACAGCTGAGGAAGCAATGGAGAAGAGCAGAAGAAAGTCAGAAGGAGGGACGCAATCTCTTACAAAGGGTCATAAAAGATAAGCTTGCAACATTGCGCAGAGCTGAGCCCACGGAAACGCTACAAAAAGAAGGAGCGTGCGAGAACTAACTTTTATAAAGACCCATTCAAATTTGTAAAGAAGTTATTCACCAGTGAGAAGAATGGCACACTAAAAGCATCTAAGTTTGAGCTGGAGAGATATTTGGAGGAAACACATACAGATTCAAAAAGGCAGGAGCCTATGTCAATTCTGTCAGACATCCCTCCTATCAATCCACCAGAATAACAAATGGAGGACTCTGCACCTAAGTGGAAAGAAGTAGAGCAAGTTGTGAAAAAAGCAAGGGCTTCATCATCTCCAGGGCTGTGGAAATTGATGAAAAGTAGCATGGGAAAAACAGGTTGTACCAAGAGCATGGCGCCGAGCAGGTGGAGTCTTTATACCTAAAGAAAAAGATTCTACAAGCATCAGTCAGTTTCGCCCTATTTCCCTATTAAACGTAGAAGGCAAGAATTTCTTCAGCATTATTGCTCAGAGATTGTCAACTTACCTATTAAAGAACTGCTTCATTGACACTTCAATACAAAAAGCGGGCATTCTAGGTTTCCCAGGATGCTTAGAACACATCAATGTGATCTGGCAACAAATTCAATCAGCTAAAAAGGAGAGGAAGGAGCTCCATGTGACATTCCTGGATTTGGCTAATGCATATGGTTCAGTGCCACATGAACTTCTTTGGGCAGCATTTGATTTTTTCAGTGTACCGATGACAATAACAAATCTAGTGAAAGCCTACTTTGGAGATTTGCAATTTAGTTTTTCAACTTCAGAATTCAGCACTACATGGCAATGCCTAGAAGTTGGAATAATGGCAGGATGCACCATTTCTCCACTGGCTTTTACCATGGCAATGGAAGTAATCATTAGGGCATCAAAATGGGTAGTGGGAGGAGAGGCTTGGCTTCTGAATGCGACTACCACCAATTCGAGCATACATGGATGACATGACAACCATGACTACAACAGTAGCCTGCACTAATCGGTTATTGGGCAAATTAACTAATAACATTGAATGGGCACGAATGCAATTCAAGCCCACTAAATCAAGGAGCATCTCTATAATTAAAGGTAAAGTAGTAGATAAAACGTTCTTCATTAATGGTGAGGCAATACCAACAGTGTCTGAGAAGCCAGTGAAGAGCCTTGGGAGATGGTACGACGGGGATCTAAAGGACACAGTTCGTGTGGGAGAAGTTAGACAACAAGCTGTGGAAGGGTTGAAGAGCATAGACAGCAGCGATTTACCAGGCAAACTAAAACTCTGGTGCTTTCAGTTTGGTCTACTGCCAAGGTTGCTGTGGCCACTGACTGTGTACGAGGTTTCTTTGACAACAGTAGAGAAGCTGGAAGCTTTAATCAGTTCACACATCAGGAAATGGTTGGGAGTTCCACGCTGCCTCAGCAAAGTGGGACTTTATGGTAAAGGAATACTGCAGCTACCTGTCTCCGCTCTAACCGAGGAGTTTAAGTGCGCCAAGGTCCGACTGGAAATGACATTAGTAGAGTCACATGACAAATGCGTAAGGGAGGCAGCACCTGTGTTGAAAACTGGAAGAAAGTGGGCGGCAAAGAAAGCTGTGGAGGATGCAAAGGCTGCCCTTCAAATTGGTGATATCATGGGGCAAGTTCAGCATGGAAGAGGGGGTCTTGGTCTCAGTTCAGCTCCTCTTACATGGCACAAGGCAGCCCCAGCTCAACGGAGGAAGCTGGTAGTCAACGAGGTGCAAAAGCAGGTGGAGAGGATGAGGTGTGTAAAGGCCATTTCCCAGGCCAAGCAGGGAGAATGGATGAGATGGGAGAGTGTGGAACAACGCAAGATTGGCTGGTAAGATGTTAAAACTCTACAATGCATTAGTAAGACCTCACCTAGAATATTGTGCTCAGTTCTGGTCACCTCGTTACAAAAAGGATATTGCTGTTCTAGAAAGAGTGCAAAGAAGAGCAACCAGAATTATCCCGGGTTTAAAAGGCATGTCGTATGCAGACAGGCTAAAAGAATTGAATCTGTTCAGTCTTGAACAAAGAAGACTACGCGGCGATCTGATTCAAACATTCAAAATCCTAAAAGGTACAGACAATGTCAACCCAGGGGACTTCTTTGACTTTGAAAAAGAAACAAGGACCAGGGGTCACAAATGGAGATTAGATAAAGGGGCATTCAGAACAGAAAATAGGAGGCACTTTTTTACACAGAGAATTGTGAGGGTCTGGAACCAACTCCCCAGTAATGTTGTTGAAGCTGACACCCTGGGATCCTTCAAGAAGCTGCTTGATGAGATTCTGGGATCAATAAGCTACTAACAACCAAACGAGCAAGATGGGCTGAATGGCCTCCTCTCGTTTGTAAACTTATGGTCAATGGAAGAGAGCAGGATCAGTTTCCTTATAAGGTCAACATATGATGTTCTCCCATCACCACAGAACCTAAACCTCTGGGTAGGAGAGGATCCCTCATGTCCTTTGTGTTCATCACCTGCAACATTAAGGCACATTTTGACAGGATGTAAGGTGGCTCTTAGCCAAGGACGGTTTACTTGGCGCCATGACCAGGTGCTGCGATGTTTGGCCTTTGCATTGGAAGACAAGCGTAACATGACCAATAAGTTGCCACCTGTTCCATCAAAACATTACACACAAAAGACAACATTCCTCTGCCCAGGAGAGCAACCACCAAGAAAAGGTGTTAAAACCAATCCTCGCCCAGGACAACTAGAAGCTGCTAGAGACTGGAAAATGCTGGCAGATGTTGGTCAACGGCTTATTTTTCCACCTGAGATTGCCACCACTAACCTTCGACCAGATATTGTCTTGTGGTCTGGATCAGCACGCCTTGTTCACCTGGTAGAGTTAACAGTGCCATGGGAGGATGCTGTAGATGAGGCGTATGAGAGGAAGAAACTGCGGATCACATATGGATCACATTAGTTTACTGTGAAGCTACATCTTAGTTGGTGCTTATCTTGGCGAGAGCCAAGTTCAAATCAGCATGAAGTTTTAACATCTACTCTCATGTAATGGAAATCATAAAAGAACAAGAATATAACATCAATATTAATAAGTAGATGGGCTCATACCTTTATTGACTTGCATTTGGTTCACTGCTACTTAAGTTGCCTTACACTGCTGGAACTGGTAACTGCTGGGACTGGTGCTGACACTGGGACTGGTGCTGACACTGGGACTGGTGCTGACACTGCGACTGTTGCTGACACTGCTGGGACTGGTGATGACACTGCTGAAACTGGTGCTGACACTGCTGGGACTGGTGCTGACACTGCTGGGACTGGTGCTGACACTGCTGGGACTGGTGCTGATACTGGGACTGGTGCTGACTGGGACTGGTGCTGACACTGACTGGTGCTGACACTGGGACTGGTGCTGACCCTGCTGGGACTGGTGCTGACCCTGCTGGGACTACTGCTGACACTGACTGTTGCTGACACGGGGACTGGTGCTGACACTGCTGACACTGGTGCTGACACTGACTGGTGCTGACACTGACTGGTGTTGACACTGTGACTGGTGCTGACACTGCTGGGACTGGTGCTGACACTGCTGGGACTAGTGCTGACACTGCTGGGACTAGTGCTGACACTGTGACTGGTGCTGACACGGGGACTGGTGCTGACACTGTGACTGGTGCTGACACTGCTGGGACTAGTGCTGACACTGTGACTGGTGCTGACACGGGGACTGGTGCTGACACTGACTGGTGCTGACACTGCTGGGACTGGTGCTGACACTGTGACTGGTGCTGACACGGGGACTGGTGCTGACACTGACTGGTGCTGACACTGCTGGGACTGGTGCTGACACTGTTGGGACTGGCGCTGACACTGGTGCTGAGACTGGTGCTGACACTACTGGTATTGGTGCTGACACTGGGACTGGTGCTGACACTGCTGGGACTGGTGCTGACACTGACTGGTGCTGATACTGTGACTGGTGCTGACATTCGGACTGGTTTTAACATCTACTCTCATGTAATGGAAATCATAAAAGGACAAGAATATAACATCAATGTTAATAAATAGATGGGCTCATACCTTTATTGACTTGCATTTGGTTCACTGCTACTTAAGTTGCCTTACACTGCTGGAACTGGTAACTGCTGGGACTGGTGCTGACACTGACTGGTGATGACACTGGGACTGGTGCTGACACTGGAACTGGTGCTGACACTGCTGGGACTGGTGATGACACTGCTGACACTGGTGCTGAAACTGCTGGGACTGGTGCTGACACTGACTGGTGCTGACACTGGCACTGGTGCTGACACTGGGACTGGTGCTGACACTGCTGGGACTGGTGCTGACACTGGGACTGGTCCTGACACTGGGACTGGTGCTGACACTGCTGGGACTGGTGCTGACACTGCTGGGACTGGTGCTGACACTGTGACTGGTGCTGACATTGGGGCTGGTGCTGACACTGCTGGGACTGGTGCTGACACTGGGACTGGTGCTGTTCGTGTACAACTCTACAGTATTTTGACAAGGTATTCACCAAAAATAATAATAATAATAATAATAATAATAATAATAATAATAATAATAATAATTATGTGATGTTCCTACCTCTGAACGCTAGCTCTCCTTTGAATGTTTACACAGTTTCTCAGTCAATTCTAATATTCTTTTGTCAATATAAATCGATGATAGGAAGTAGTACAGTACTTCAGGCGGGGGAAACCGGTCGCTGAGGTCCTGTTGCTGCCTAGCACACAGGCCGGGTCGCTATAGATGCAAATACACAGCCACTATGCTGTAATAAAACGCTATGCTATGGCAGGTAGGGTGATACTTGGACGAGCTGACTGTCCAATTAAAGTGACAAGAGAAAAAAAACACATACAGCCAGCTATCCCGGTTTAGCTACACATTTTAATGTCATCATAAAAACAGGTACTTTGATTTTTGCTGTGCTGGCGTTAAAACATTCTACATGAGAAAAAAAAGATTTATCAAAACGTATTGCAGCTAAACATCACATTGCGCAGGGGAAAAACAACAATATAAATGATAAATTCCTTTAACATTGATTCTTACCAAGAGTTGGCTTCTTTAGAAAGAGTAGCCTACAGAATAACTTGGGAAACTGACTAATGAGAAACGTCTTTGTGGCGCGAATTTTACATACCGCAGTGTCTGTACAGCCCGAGATCACAGTAATGTGAAGAAATTAAAAATACTATATATATATATATATATATATATATCAATTATATTAATATATTATTATGTCAATTAACAAAATGCAAAGTGAGTGATCAGAAGAAAAATCTACATCAAATCAATATTTGGTGTGACCACCCTTTGCCTTCAAAACAGCATCAATTCTTCTAGGTACACTTGCACACAGTTTTTGAAGGAACTCGATAGGTAGGTTGGCCCAAACATCTTGGAGAACTAACCACAGTTCTTCTGTGGATTTAGGCAGCCTCAGTTGCTTCTCTCTCTTCATGTAATCCCAGACAGACTCGATGATGTTGAGATCAGGGCTCTGTGGGGGCCATACCATCACTTCCAGGACTCCTTGTTCTTCTTTACGCTGAAGATAGTTCTTAATGACTTTTGCTGTATGTTTGGGGTCGTTGTCATGCTGCAGAATAAATTTGGGGCCAATCAGATTCCTCCCTGATGGTATTGCATGATGGATAAGTATCTGCCTGTACTTCTCAGCATTGAGGAGACCATTAATTCTGACCAAATCCCCAACTCCATTTGCAGAAATGCAGCCCCAAACTTGCAAGGAACCTCCACCATGCTTCACTGTTGCCTGCAGACACTCATTCGTGTACCGCTTTCCAGCCCTTCAGCGAATAAACTGCCTTCTGCTACAGCCAAATATTTCAAATTTTGACTCATCAGTCCAGAGCACCTGCTGCCATTTTTCTGCACCCCAGTTCCTGTGTTTTCGTGCATAGTTGAGTCGCTTGGTCTTGTTTCCACGTCGGAGGTATGGCTTTTTGGCCGCTAGTCTTCCATGAAGGCCACTTCTGACCAGACTTCTCCGGACAGTAGATGGGTGTACCAGGGTCCCACTGTTTTCTGCCAATTCTGAGCTGATGGCACTGCTGGACATCTTCCAATTGCGAAGGGAAGTAAGCATGATGTGTATTTCGTCTGCTGCAGTAAGTTTCCTTGGCCGACCACTGCGTCTACGGTCCTCAACATTGCCCATTTCTTTGTGCTTCTTCAAAAGAGCTTGGACAGCACATCTGGAAACCCCTGTCTGCCTTGAAATTTCTGCCTGGGAGAGACCTTGCTGATGCAGTATAACTACCTTGTGTCTTGTTGCTGTGCTCAGTCTTGCCATGGTGTATGACTTTTGACAGTAAACTGTCTTCAGCAACCTCACCTTGTTAGCTGAGTTTGGCTGTTCCTCACCCAGTTTTATTCCTCCTACACAGCTGTTTCTGTTTCAGTTAATGATTGTGTTTCAACCTACATATTGAATTAATGATCATTAGCACCTGTTTGGTATAATTGTTTAATTATACACCTGACTATATGCCTACAAAATCCCTGACTTTGTGCAAGTGTACCTAGAAGAATTGATGCTGTTTTGAAGGGAAAGGGTGGTCACACCAAATATGGATTTGATTTAGATTTTTCTTCTGTTCACTCACTTTGCATTTAGTTAATTGATAAATATAATCTATATATATATATATATATATATCAATTTTACACTCTGAAAAAATAGTGGGTACGTTTTTTTTCATCTTCACAATTAAGAATTGAGCCGATTTTTGCAGATTTTTTGCCTCAATGGATGCTACGGGCCTGGCATGGTTAAAAAGGCTATGTGCTTCATTCATGACAACACAAGTGTTTAACTTTAGTGTTACTTCTCACCACAGCATCGAATGTTCTAATGTTCCTGACTAATGTTCCTGAAATATCATGGTCTCCGACTCCCCCGATCATATGTGGATTAATAATTACGGACCCCGTTCTTCAGCCTGGCTAATTACGTGTTTGTGGGAGCCCCTCCCCCCTCCAGTGCCCCCTTGTATTCTTTTAGTTTTTTTGTTGCTAACTTGTCTTTAGCAAGGGCTGTAGTGAAAAAAATGAAGCTGACAAATGGTTTTCCAAAACACTTTATATACAAGAAAGATATACCTCCAATACAATCATATAAGCACGGGTTACAAACTGACTTCGGACAAGGCCTCAGTACAGCTCAGTGCATATGTTTGTATCAGAAAGCACGGATATCAATGCAGTCAATTCGAAAGAGATGAAAAGACAAAGCTTTACAATGTTTGATATTTACACCTAATATAAAATTTCACAACGGAAATCGAAAAAACTAATTTTTATCAGTTACCTGATAATGAATGACAAAGGTGCACACCCTGAAAATGTCCCCTCTTGTAATTTTCATTAATGAATTTTATTTTGTGTTTTATTTTAGATCACATCTAGGTGAAAGGACACCATCTTAAATTGTAGTATACAAGTGGACAAATCATCCCCGTGTTCTGCTTTACAAAAATAATTGAAAAGAATTACTCCAATCAGATATGTTGTGTTCTCCTTGTATGTCAGGAAACCAAAATAAACAGAAAACAACTTCTTGAAAAGCCTTACACATAATGTACCCTCCTTTTTAAATGCAGGAAAGGCTGTGTTGCACTGTAGTTGTTCTGAGGATGTGTTGCCTGTTCCCTTCATGCATTCTTATTAAAATGTTGCAAGATAAACTAAATAACCAGATTAATAAATATAACAAGGACCTGAATTGAATGTGGTGGTGTTAAAAATATATTTTTATATTAAAATAAAGGTTGATTGCATTTCCTCAGAGGAAAGAAGATACTGTTTGGTTGCACAGTGGTTGATGATCGCACTGTGGAAGCCTGACACACATGAAGTCGGGCCAAGGGGAGAGAGCTTCTGGAGACAGGTTAGGATGGAGGAGAATGTGTTTCATTGCCTTGGTGTCTGCACTGATAGAAGTAGGGCTTGAAGTTTTCAGTTTTAACCGAAAAAACACCCCGAAGACCTATTTACAAAGTTCAGTTGAATTTTTTTAAACCGATAAACGCGGGTTTTGGCACTATGTTTTAAATGATGTCGATCATGCACACCACTCTCCTTCACAAACAGAAAACAGCTTACAGAAGGCAGGCGGTGTGCAAAGACAATGATTCTATTCACCAGTCATCAATTTCGTGGAACTGCGTAATACGCTAGGAACATCAATTGTTTAGCAACGGGCTTAACAACCATGAACTTAAACAAACCAGCAAGGTGGTGTTCCAGGTCTCTATATAGTTATGCTTCCAATGCATAGTAAAGTTTTTCTTGTGTACAATTATTATTATTATTATTATTATTATTATTATTATTATTATTATTATTATTATTATCGTTGTTATCATAAGCTAGGAATGGCAAGCAAACATTATAAAATGACTTGTGTTTTATTGCTTTGGCCATCCATGACAGCAATCCTGCCTTCAGCTTTGCCACTGTTATTCAATGCAATGGCATTTCCATTTCCTATCCCTACTGTTCACTTCTACTCAACTCAGAAAACTATTTGAATTTGAGAGATTACAGAATATGATCTAGGATGTACAGGAGTTACCTGTGTTATAATTACTTTTGTATTTCTATATTTTTATATCAATTTAAATGAATACAAATTTACTAATTTACTTGATTGATTAATATTATTAATTGTATTTGTAATTGATTTATTTAAATATTTGATCAGCACACCACTACAAGTTTACCTTGTCAGTTAAACATCATCTATGCTTGGATATATTGTGAGAAGTGTTGAATTTAAATCAAGGGAAGTAATGTTAAAACTCTACAATGCATTAGTAAGACCTCACCTAGAATATTGTGTTCAGTTCTGGTCACCTCGTTACAAAAAGGATATTGCTGCTCTAGAAAGAGTGCAAAGAAGAGCAACCAGAATTATCCCGGGTTTAAAAGGCATGTCGTATGCAGACAGGCTAAAAGAATTGAATCTATTCAGTCTTGAACAAAGAAGACTACGTGGTGATCTGATTCAAACATTCAAAATCCTAAAAGGTATAGACAATGTCAACCCAGGGACTTCTTTGACCTGAAAAAAGAAACAAGGACCAGGGGTCACAAATGGAGATTAGATAAAGGGGCATTCAGAACAGAAAATAGGAGGCACTTTTTTACACAAAGAATTGTGAGGGTCTGGAACCACCTCCCCAGTAATGTTGTTGAAGCTGACACCCTGGGATCCTTCAAGAAGCTGCTTGATGAGATTCTGGGATCAATAAGCTACTAACAACCAAACGAGCAAGATGGGCTGAATGGCCTCCTCTCGTTTGGAAACTTTCTTATGTTCTTCTTATGTTCTTATCTAGCAATTATTAATATTATTTTTTCTTTTAAATTACATTTCTCCACTTCTTGCTACATAAATATGAAACCTTAATCAGAGTACCATGATGAATGTTTAATCTTAGGGAAAAATGTAAACAACGTTGTGGAGACCCCCGATATAGGAGGTAAAGGAAAGGATTCAACACTTGCAGGTCCCTGCGAGGTAGATTGTCAAGGTGTTTACTGAAGCACAAAACAGAGCTCTGGAGAATCATCTGCACACGGTCAGAGGTGCAGCAAGTCAGTTCTGCCAGTGAATCCTTAAGGGATGCTTTATATACAATTATGATTATATGATGATATGCCATACCTGTCCCCATATCCAATCCCTACACCTACGCACTTTATACTCATTCATTAGCCCATCCCCTGATGTGTCGCAGTTTAATAGCCCCCCTCTGGTTCTTGTGGTATCACATACTCCTGCTGAGACATCTGTTATTGCCCAAGTTGTTATTGCTTATCGAATAGAACATTCTGTCAACCTTGCCCTTCAACTGGCACTTTATCTGTGTATTTGAGCTCATGCAGTGTTGACCCATTGTTCTTGTTTCATTCTAGAACGTTCTAGCACATTGTGGTTTCGTCCAGTCGTTCTGCCTTGGTGCAGGAGACGGTTTCAGCATTCGGTTTCTACAACATCTTGTATGCTGAGATTAATTACTGCAGTACATTACAGTCCTACGATGGGGTGGCAGAAAACCATCAACTGCAGTGTGATAGACACGCGGGTGGTAATGGATGTAAAATGAAAACTGTTACTTCTCAAAATTCTCGGATTCAAAATGCATCTAGAGTTCCACGTTGCTGGAATACTAACGTGGGCATCCTCACTTCCACACAGTGAGTTGACGCTTGTGTATGTATCAACGTACATTCAATGTATCACAGAAACTGAAAATCGACGGGTTTTGAGTTATTTTTTAATGTTTTCCCCATTGGCTGTTCTCGTGCCAAGACGGCCCTGTGTTCTCAATTGGTCCGCTATTTTGACCCTGTCAGCTGGATTTATGAAATGGACTGTTCTCTCTCTGAAGTATCTAAAGTGCTGGAGCCACAGGATTTATTCAGCGACGGTGAAGATAAACCGCTTGTCCAGTATTTTAGTTTACGACTCTTTTTAAAAGCATTTTTTGTCAGTGGGGGGGGGGGGGAGTTTGTGACAAGAAACCAAGTAGACAGAGAGAATGGCTTAGGACCCCCTTCCCCCTGTATATTGGAGGCTGTGTGGTCCAGTGGTTAAAGAAAAGGGCTTGTAACCAGGAGGTCCCTGGTTCAAATCCCACCTCAGCCACTGACTCATTGTGTGACCCTGAGCAAGTCACTTCACCTCCTTGTGCTCCGTCTTTCAGGTGAGACGTAATTGTAAGTGACTCTGCAGCTGATGCATAGTTCACACACCCGAGTCTCTGTAAGTCGCCACCAAGGAGTATATCAGACATACCGTATAACAGGAAATTTGGTTTGGAATTTATTTTGACTATGAAAAAAAATAGAATACTTGAGAAAAAAAAGTTTATTCAGAAGCTACTAGATATGAGCAATACTTCAGAAACACCTACATCAAGCATCACCTACACATACTGTATATAGACAACAAATATCACTACAAGCATTTAAACAACATTATAATTATAAGCCATGCACCGCAAATTCAATACATCATAGTTACCTTCTTTTATGAGGGAAGTGGAAGATGCACAGCTGTTATTACCAGCAGAAGATGAGAGAACATGCAATAGCCAACGTTATATAAATATTTATATTTAAATAGAGGCTGTATTTTTTTTTTGTTTTGTTCTGTGACTTGCCCCTAGAACAAAGGCAATTTCCTGTCACGGACCCACGTGTCCCCATCAATAGATTGCTAAATTAATGTTTGCAGTCTGAGTCAGTGGGGTATTGGAAAGCAAAATCTCCCACGAGATAAACATCTTGGCAAGCCTCTCTCTTACCAGCGAGGGTGTGAAATAGTGTCTCTCTCTTTGGATTGTGTTAAAAGTGTCGATTTTGTTTGAAGCTCTGATGACTCTGACTGGAATGGTATCCTTTTGTCTGTTTCAAAGTGTAAACATAAGGCTTGTTTGTCAAGAAATATTTTTTAAAACTCTAAATGCATTATAAATTGTTTTTAACCCTTTGTGGTCCTATGTCGGACCTGGTCCGACATTACAATTTTCCCTTTCCGTTCCAATGTCGGACCCTGTCTGACATCATCAAAAAGACACAAAAAACGGGTCTCTAGTCGTTTTTTCTCCGGAAAAAGCCGAGAAAACCATTCAATGGCCGAGTGAGACTGATAGAAGATGAAAAAAAGTGCCGGATCTGATCAAAACAGAGATAACACGGACATAAACAAACAAGAGAGCTGCTTCTGCATCCAGCGCTCAAAGAATATCACAGACATTTGCAGAGCTTTTTGAGATGTTATAGTAATAAAATAATGACTTGGATCGCATGATTGAGGAGTTTGGTGATAAAACGAGTGATCAGGAGATGATTTATCGGTATGAAAGAGTGCAAAGAAGAGCAAGCAGAATTATCCTGGGTTTAAAAGACATGTCATATGCAGACAGGCTAAAAGAATTGAATCTGTTCAGTGTTGAACAAAGAAGACTATGCAGCGATCTGATTCAAGCATTCAAAATTCTAAAAAGTACAGACAATGTCGACCCAGGGGACTTTTTCGACCCGAAAAAAGAAACAAGGACCAGGGGTAACAAATGGAGATTAGATAAAGGGGCATCCAGAACAGAAAATAGGAGGCACTTTTTTACACAGATAATTGTGAGGGTCTGGAACCACCTCCCCAGTAATGTTGTTGAAGCTGACACCCTGGGATCCTTCAACAAGCTGCTTGATGAGATTCTGGGATCAATTAGCTACTAACAACCAAACGAGCAAGATGGGCCGAATGACCTCCTCTCGTTTGTAAACTTTCTTATGTTATGAATAAATGGACCGCAAAGGGTTAATCACATTAATCTCTTCAGGTGATCAGTAATCCACCAGATTAAGCCTTTCCCAACATTCAGCGTTTCACTGCTGCGTGAGTTAGTTGGTGTCTTCTACAATTGCCTAAATCATTAAAACTCCTCCCACATTCATTACACTGATACGGTTTCTCTCCTGTGTGAATTAGTTCATGTCTTTTAACATTTCGTATTTCGGTAAAGCGCTTCCCACAATAATTACACTGGTGTGATTTATTTCCTTTGTGAACATACTGGTGTCTTTTAAGCTGTAATAACTCACTGAAACTCTTCCCACAATCAGCACAGGGAAATGGAGCCCTTTCTGTGCGATTTCTCTTGTGAGTTTTAGGAGAGCCTAATTGACGGGAACTCTTCCCAGCTTTAGTAGAACAAGGCAGAGTAAATGGCAGTCTGTCTTGTAAAGAATTCATTTTAACTGAGCAAGTTCTCAATTTCTTAAAAATTTCTTCTCGGGCTGTCGTCTCTCTGTGTTTCTTGCTCTGCGGTTTGCCACTGGAAGAGTTTTTGCAGTGGGGTGATGGGGTGGAGTCGTGTTCTCCTTCATCTACTGCTGAAGCTAAAGAAAGAAAGAAAGAAAGACAAAGGTTACTGTACAGCATTCTTACACATTCGCTCTTCTATAGAGCTCCACATAACCATGACTAAACTCCTAATGTGAACTCTGATCAGAATGCCAGCTGAATATCACTCCTGTTAATGTCAGCCTCCTTCTATAGAATGGGTGTCAATGAAGACAAAACTAATTTTAAAACTACCTTAAATGTAATTGAAAATGGATTTTCACTGCTCCCCTTATTGGTTTAGTGAAACTTTTCCTTGTTAAAGGTGTTGTTGCTGAGGTTTTAAAATACGTTTTCTTACCTCTGCCATGGTCACCGCCCCCCTTATCACTGAATGTTATCTTGCCCATCACATCTCAGCATCTCTGCTAAAAGCCTAGTCTGGATGCAGCTGAGTTATGGGTGGTATGATTTTTTCCTGACTTTTCTGGCTACAAGCTTAAATATTAAGTAGCGGGGTTTCCAAAAAAATAGCATTATACATCCCTGCATGTTGCTCCAACTACTTAAATAACGGACCTGTAATTTTTATTTTTATTTTTTTAAGGAGGCTGTGTGGTCCAGTGGTTAAAGAATCGGCCTTGTAACCAGGAGGTCCCCAGTTCAAATCCCAGCTCAGCCACTGACTCATTGTGTGACCCTGAGCAAGTCACTTAACCTCCTTGTGCTTCGTCTTTTGGGTGAGACGTAGTTCTAAGTGACTCTGCAGCTGATGCATAGTTCACACACCCTAGTCTCTGTAAGTCGCCTTGGATAAAGGCGTCTGCTAAATAAACAAATAATAATAATAATAATAATAACATATTGACACGTTTTAACACTTTCTACCGCTCCCTCCTCTCCTCCTTCTCCTGTACTCTCTCCTCTGCTAAACGCTCCTATGTCCAATCTATTATCCAATCCTCCACGAACAACCCACGGAAACTATTCTCTACCTCCTCTTCTATCTCCTCTGATGACTTTGCCTCTTCTCCTCTAAAATCTCAGATATCTGCAAACTCTAACACCTCTCCCTCCCGTCACACCCTCACGCTCCAACCCCTACACCCTCTGTCTCCCCTACTAACTCACTCTCCTTCTTTCCCCTCTCAGACTGACCTCTCCTCCTTCCTCCAGGGTCACAAACCCACCACGTGTGCCCTGGACCCCTCCCCACTCACCTCTTTCAAGCTGCTGCTCCTGCTCTACTCCCCTTCATCTCCTCCCTTCTCAACACCTCCCTCCTCTCTGGCCTTTTTCCCTCTGCCTTCAAACAAGCCTCTATCACCCCCCTCCTCAAAAAACCTACCCTCAACCCCACCTCCTGCTTTCCTGTCTAACCACTCTCTGCTCGACCCTCTCCAACCTGGCTTCCGCTCTGCTCACTCCACTGAAACTGCTCTCCTGTCTGTCACCAACTCACTAAACTCTGCCCGAGCTGGCTCTCTCTCTCTCCTCTGTCCTAATTCTCCTCGACCTCTCTGCTGCCTTTGACACTGTCGATCACTCTATTCTACTATCCTCTCTCGCTGATCTGGGAATCTCTGGCACTGCTCTGGCCTGGTTCTCCTCCTACCTCTCCAACCGCACTTACCAGGTAACCTGGCGTGCAGCAACTTCCACACCTCGCCCTCTCTCAACAGGAGTCCCCCAAGGGTCAGATTTTCCTCTCCTTCCCCACCTCTGACCCTGCCATCCCCTCCCGTATCTCTACTCGTCTGTCTGATATCTAGTAACCCTGGACCCCTGCCTCTCCAACTCCCAGCATATCTCCAGTCTGGCACACACTTGCCGATTCTTCCTGAGCAACATAAGAAAGAATCCGACCCTTCCTCACCAACTACACCACCCAGCTCCTGGTTCAGTCCCTGGTATTCTCTCGCCTAGACTACTGCAACTCCCTCCTGGCTGGCCTCCCTGCGTCCGCCACCCGTCCGCTCCAGCTCATCCAGAACTCCGCTGCCCGCCTGGTGTTCTCTCTGCCTCGCTTCTCCCACGCAACTCCACTACTCCGCTCACTCCACTGGCTCCCAATCACCGCTCGCATCCAGTTCAAGACTCTTGTACTCGCATACCGATGTCTTGACCAGACTTCACCCAGCTACCTCCAGACCCTCATCTCTCCCTACACACCCACTCGACCTCTCCGCTCCGCCTGCACTAGAAGACTGGCTGTACCTCCTCTACGGTCCCCTGCCTCGAGAGCCTGCTCCATCTCCACCCTCGCCCCGCAGTGGTGGAATGACCTTCCTACAGATGCCAGGACTGCCCAGTCCTTGATCACCTTTCGGCGCCTCCTCAAGACACACCTGTTCAGACAACACCTGTAAAACTCAACTCTTCCCTTCTAGACAATATAGCACCTTTTAATGCACTTTAACTTGCACTTATCTGCTCCCTATTTTACTGTATTTAATCCTGCACTTAACCCAATCTGAAGTATCTTTATTTCACCTGCACTCTAACCCTGATGTAACTATCAACACTGTTCTCTGCTCTTGAGCTGCCCCGATATCAAATCGTACTGTGTTTTGTATTTGCTCTTATTAGGACTGAAGTCATTGTATTTTGTATCTTGCTCTTAATTGTACTGTAATTCTTGATATGTATTTTTTGCATACAACTGTGTCGCCCTGGGTAAGGGCGTCTGCTAAGAAATAAATAATAATAATAATAATGTCTGCCTAGTGCACTCGGGTTTGAGATCAGAGGAGCTTTGCATCTCTGCTGAATGAAAAACTGTGAGATTTGCATCGCAACAGAAAATAAGTAAGCCACAGCTGCTTAAATGCAGTGGTAGTCCTGACAATAAAATACTGTAATGTAATTTCAATTCAAAGGCCATTACACGTAACACCGCACGGCAGTTAAACTAGGCACCCTCATGAGACGATCGCGTCTCAAGTATACTGTAGTAAAATAGGATTCTTTATCCTTGAGTAAACATAATCGTGATCATATAACAAGCTGCTTACCCACGAGGGCTTGTTTTGATGTATTGTCCTGAGCACCATTGACACTTGTATTGTGTGCTGTATTTAAACTGCTGATGTGCAGAGGCGCTTTTGCTAATTGTAATGTGACGTTGCCGAGGGCAGAGTAAATGATCAGGCTGGAGTCTTGATTTACAGATTAAAACCGGTGTTGGTTTTGATTTTTCTTTCAGTGCTGTGGGAAAACAACTGCTAATAAAACAAACAAACTAAATAAACCTAGCTCTCAGCTGGAGCACTAACTAAACGTGTGGTCCCTGTGCATACATGCAGGAACTCATGACACCAAGTGGTCAACCCGTTACACTGCAGGGAACAAAGCTTTCATTCTCAAACATACTGCATCAACCGCTTATAGTGGCTCCCGAGTGTCACATCCAGTAAAGGCGCTCCGCGTGGAGTGCAGGATGCGCCCTATAGTCTGGATGTCGCCGGTTCGACTCCAGGCTATTCCACAGCCGACCGTGGACGGGAGCTCCCAGGGGGCAGCACACAATTGTGGGCGTGCCTGTAAGCTGCCCAGAGCTGAGTTGTCCTCCGACGCTGTAGCTCTGAGGCGGCTGCACAGTGAGTCTGCAGAGTGTAAAGAAGCGGGCGGCTGACGGCACACGCTTCAGAGGACAGCGTGTGTTCGTCTTCGCCCTTCCGAGTCAGCAGGGGTGTTAAGGGTGAGCTGAGCCTAAAAATAATTCAAATAATATCAAATTGGGAGAAAATAATAAAAATAATTGGCAACGATATACTACCATAGAATCAACCCGCGGCATCTACAGAACATCATGTCACATTTTCAATAAAAAAAACTAAAAACGTTTTTTTTTTTTTGGATGCTTCTCATGCCCCTCCCTCCCTGTTGAGAAGCACTGGCTAAATGTTGTGGATTAGCTACTGCAATACTTATGAGCTGCTAATGTATACTTTACTTTGAGTTGTTACAATAGTGGAAAACACTAGTGGAAGCTTTGAGTAAATTGTTGATGCTCATAACAACAGATATATATTGTAACTCCTGAATTTGTCTAAGACTTTTGCACATAAACACACATAAACACATATATATATAAACATCCTGATTAGATACTTCAGGTCTGTGAAAAGCCATTGGATTCAGACCGCTGTGTATTGTATTGATTATTATTATTATTATTATTATTATTATTATTATTATTATTATTTGTTTATTTAGCAGACACCTTTATCCAAGGCGACTTACAGAGACTAGGGTGTGTGAACTATGCATCAGCTGCAGAGTCACTTACAATTACGTCTCACCGAAAGACGGAGCACAAGGAGGTGAAGTGACTTGCTCAGGGTCACACAATGAGTCAGTGGCTGAGGTGGGATTTGAACCTCCTCAGAGATATATTATTATTTATTTCTTGGCAGACGCCCTTATCCAGGGCGACTTACAATTGTTACAAGATATCACATTATTTTTTACATACAAGTACCCATTTATACAGTTGGGTTTTTTACTGGGGCAATCTAGGTAAAGTACCTTGCTCATGGGTACAGCAGCAGTGGCCCCCACCTGGGATTGAACCCACGACCCTCCGGTCAAGAGTCCAGAGCCCTAACCACTACTCCACACTGCTGCTGCCCTATATAAAACACTCTGCCACCCAGCTATACAGAATTCCTGGGGAGAACCCTGGGAGAAGTACAAACGAGAGTCTAAACTGCCAGTACAAAATCCTTCAGCACGAACACTGTGCAGCCCTGCGCAGTCGGAGCTTGTGTTACAGAAGAAGCCGAAACCACCGACGGTCGGGGGTGTAACCGGGTCGGGTTTCATAGTATAATACCCGAGGATAAGTTCAGGGATTGTAGCTCCTCAAAGTACAGTGAGGTGTACAAGCAGGACCTCCAGTGTATTAGCAGAGTAGCTCAGCCGTGTTTGTTTATAGTTTTTGTAGTGTTTTTATTCTGCCTTTTGTACATTCTCATGTATGTCCTTCGTATGCTACCATCGCTGGTTGCTTCACCGAGTCGAGTCTGTGCTGTCTGTAAATAAAGCCTGCGCGCTCGCAGGACGGGACATGTCAACTGCATCCTCCATCTCTGTCTCCTGCCTGCCAATCAGTGAATACCCACACCCCCTATTCTCCACTGTTACACGGTCATAAAATGCTTGGCTGAGGGGAGACATCTGACAAACGCCAGGGTCAGGCCGATTTAGAGAACACTGCTCATGCAATTTGAAGCTACTTACGATTAAAGTCATTTTATTGGTATTTTATATAAATACCAGCTTGAAGAGAACTTTACTAATGTAAATACAGGTTTACATTTGGGTAACAGAAAACTGCAATTCCCCAAGGAACTGCACCCTCCCCTCAAACAAACAGCCTAAAATGCACATCATTTCCTAATACTGTTCTACTTTGACTCTAGATGACTGACAAGAAAATGTGTGAAAATGTGGAGTAGCCCAAACACTCTCCAGTTTGCACGGTCCACCTCTCAGTTTGTTAACACTTTGCATTGCTGTCCTCAGCTTTACTCACATGCTGGGCTGCTCGTGGACGGCATCGCTCCTTCCTCCTTTCCATCTGCAGCTCTTTCCTGAGGGGGGTGATGTTTCCTCTGAATGGACCCCAGCACAGTGCCCTCTTCTCCAACACTAGAACAAGTGTCTTCAGAGTCAGATTGATTGTGTTTCACGCAGGACAGTTCAGGTGGGGACTCATCACAATGGCTAGATCCCAGCTTCACCATATCCTCCTCCAGTATACTGACTTCATTTTTTTTAGAAACTTCCTCTGTGATGTGAACACACTGCAGTTCTGGGACACCCTCTTTAATGTGGACAGGATCAAGTTCAGGGTCTTTACTGTCAACAAATGTCAGCTTTGTAATCTCCATTTGACTTACACACCACTCCTGATCAGAGATTTCCTCTTGTGTATCTTCTAGTACTGGCTCCTCCTCCTCTTCACTGAAAGCATGTGTCTCTTCAGGATCTGTGGAAACAAACGTGCATAGGTTTTTAACTCTTCCCTTCCTGCACAGGCTTTTCAGAATTCTACTGATAAACACACCAGGGTGACTCCAAGCTGACCTCATTCTTATTGCTCAACCCAATAAGAAAATCACAGACATTGAGCCCATAGAGAGAGACTTTTACATTTCAAGTGTGTCGCAACGAATACCAGGAAATTAATCACTTGGCCTGTGCGCTGTGATCAAACATTGCTAAATTCTTAGGTTTCAATGGCAATGCCTCAAAATGTGTAAAACTGAAAAATGTTCAGGGTCTATATTTGATACACTGTGATAAACGTCTCTTCAAAAGTATAGAAAGCAAATATTTTAATTGCACTCTAATTTTAAATAGACATTTAACCAAAAATAATCGAGCGTTTTTAAATTGATTTTTTTTTTTTTTTTTTTTTTTTTGCAGACTGTTTTTAAATCCCAACATTTAGATTTACCTTGAACTCTGGTCAATAGTCCCTGGTTCTCATTCCTCTGAAAGTCTTGTTCATTGCAGTCGGGGTTCATGTTCATGAGAGCTTGTTTGATGTTTGCATCCGCAGCGCTGAGGCATTCCCGCACTGCTTTCAACTCGCTCTCTGATATTTCCAATCTCAGCTTCAGACTTTCATTCTCTTTCTCCTTTCCAGCCATTTCCATTCGGAATTCAGTGAATTTGCCGCCGACAACTTTTGTAATTTCGCACAAGACGGTGTCTACAGCCGCTTTCACTGCGTGCTCGATGGTAGAGGCGAGCTCGTCTTGAAAGAGCGACACGGAGACACTGACGTCCATCTTCACTGACTGTTAGCTTGAGACTCCTCTTAACTGGTTTCAGTTTGAGACTCGAGTAGCGGGATTCACCTTTGAGTCAGAAACGTCGACTTTGGTTTCACTTACTGGGGAATTCCCATTCACGTATAATCAGCACCTCCTTTTGCTGTGATAAAGAAAGAACAAAAACAGCAAACGACTGTAAGTCACCCTGGATAAGGGCGTCTGCTGAGAAATAAATAAATAAATAAATAAATAATAATAATAATAATAACTTTGCAAGGAGTAACTTTTTTCTTTCAGTATCCTACAGACTTGTAATGTGCTCAGAATTAAACAGAAAATTGACTCTGTCTCAGGTACTCCATACAGATAATAAACAAACAACAAAGACATAAATGACTAGAAAACAGTTTAACCCAAATTAAATCGTTTAAACCGCGGGTGATAAAATGCTGTAAAATTACCAGCGACCGCTGCGCTCTCTCGCTGCCCGACTTAAAAACAAACAAAACGTTTCTCTTTCCTGTAACGACATGACAGCGTCACTGGTAGTGGGCGTGTCTGGTTTGTTACCGTCGCGTATGATTGGCTGCAGAAACGCTGTGACTAACCCAGCTTGCGAGGCTGATTGGCTGGCCTCGCTGTCTCAGCAAAGGCGGGATCATGATGAGAAGAGGCGGTTATGAAGAGGACGGAGTTCGCCATGTTGGCTCCGACCGCGCTATGTTTTAATACGCAAGCTTACACTGTGGTGGAGCCGAAACGGCGCCGGTTTCGACTTATTTTGCGCCTCTCTCTCTCTCTCTCTCTCTTGATTTTGTTGTTCCACAGGCTGCTGTTCGGCGTGTGAGCGTCATTGTATTTGGATGATGCTGTATCATCTGGTTGTTTTCTTAACGGGGAGGACTATCTGTTTGCTTTTGTAACTGAATTGTTTTAGTTAAAGAGGCGGTTTATACATGAAACGCAAGACTTGAAAGTAAAGAAAGAAACAGAAACTCATATCGACTGCAGAGAGGTGAAGGAGGTAAATACAACTTTAATTCGCTTTGCTTTGACAGTACAGCGCATGTCCATTTCAAAACTGAACAACACAAAAAAACAATTCATTTTTAACTGCACTAATATCCACGTGACAGAACTACGGTATTAGCATAGGTATGCAGTATAGAGCTAGGAGACAGCGTGGAAGTGGAATAACATAAGAAAGTTTCCAAACGAGAGGGGGCCATTCAGCCCATCTTGCTGGTTTGGTTGTTAGTAGCTTATTGATCCCAAAGTCTCATCAAGCAGCTTCTTGAAGGATCCCAGGGTGTCAGCTTCAACAACATTACTGGGGAGTTGGTTCCAGACCCTCACAATTCTCTGTGTAAAAAAGTGCCTCCTATTTTCATATTGTTTCACACTGTTTCAGCGCTTTTACCTGAACGTGCATGAAAGCAGAGTGGTTAAAAAGGCTATGTGCTTCATTCATGGAGGCTGTGTGGTCCAGTGGTTAAAGAAAAGGGCCTTGTAACCAGGAGGTCCCCGGTTCAAATCTCCCCTCAGCCACTGACTCATTGTGTGACCCTGAGCAAGTCACTTCACCTCCTTGTGCTCCGTCTTTTGGGTGAGACGTAATTGTAAGTGACTCTGCAGCTGATGCATAGTTCACACACCTGAGTCTCTGTAAGTCACCTTCGATAAAGGCGTCTGCTAAATAAACAAATAATAATGACAACGTTAGTGTTTAACTTAGTGATACTTCTCATCACAGCCTTTGAGTTAACAAGTACATGTGATTATATAGTGGGAAGCCTCTCTGTCAACACGCACAGGTGGTTTATATAGTTTACCTCATGTAACAAACGTTTCCATGGTAGATTTTTATTATTATTATTATTTATTTATTTATTAGCAGATGCCCTTATCCAGGGCGACTTACAATTGTTACAAGATATCACATTATTTTTACATACAATTACCCATTTATACAGTTGGATTTTTTTACTGGAGCAATCTAGGTAAAGTACCTTGCTCAAGGGTACAGCAGCAGTGTCCCCCCCACCTGGGATTGAACCCACGACCCTCCGGTCAAGAGTCCAGAGCCCTAACCACTACTCCACACTGCTGCCCCCAAGATTAGCCCCAAGTGCAGACTTTTCAGGGTTTTCAAAATAAGCTGGTGACCGGCCTTGATCCATACTATATTTGCGGCGGCTGCTTTATTAAAAAAATATTAAGATTATTTTCAGGTATTATCATCCAGTCCATTTTGTGTAGCATTGTCGAACAGTTAGGAATACATAATAGCTCTACATATGCGGCAAAAAAGCGTATTATCTTTGTTGTGAGATTGTAAAAATATGTACCCAAGTGCTTGTCAGATGCCTGTGTCATGACTCAAATCCATATCTTAAAACAAATACGTTTATTCTTATAACTGAATAACTTTTTCATTAGTTAGGTAATTAATCATCCATTTTCTTCAATTAGCCTACACTAACAATCATATGCAGCTATAAACAATAACATTTTAAATTTGAGTTAGAAACTTTAAATACAGCGCTGAAAAGTAAACTTATGAGAATCTGAGAATGTAGTGTTTAGAAATACAAGATTGGGAAACTTAAGAAGTACATTAAAATAAGAATTTAAAGTGTATATTAATAAGTACAGGTTAACAGAAACATATTCTGATCTGACAGAATTCCTGTTGTGCTCTAAGTATGGCCTGTAATAAAAACACTTTATATGCAATCTGAACTCTAAATGCAATCAGCCTCACTCGAAGGAAGTTTCTGAGATGGAAGCAGCTCACATCAGCCCAGAGCTTCCTGTTCGATGGGTTGTTTCTGCAGACAGGACTGTTGAGATCAAGGAGGAAGTGACTGAGCTGGGGTGTGACCAGGCCAATGAGCGGATCCTGCAGGAGGAAACCCCACCTTCTAGCATCACTGAGAGAGGTGAGTGACACTGGAATGCAGATCTATAGAGGGGGGCTTTATTGAAAGAGGGGAAGAAAGCCTGTGGAATACACTGCGTTAGGGAGTCATTAATTTCTGTTTGGCGTCTTCACTGGACTTCAGAAGAAAGCTGTGTACAATCCCCAACACTAATTTTAGTGCTCCCTTCTCTGAAACCTGCTTGAAACACCGTTACTATATGACAGTGCTATTGGTGACCTAATTTACATGGAAACAGCATTGCTTTCTCTGAAATTGTTTAAACTGGCACTATTGAACACATGAAATTGGATTGTTTTCATGATCAGACTCACAGGTTTTAATGTTTGCAGGATCAAATGTACATGTCAATATCCTGAAACATGCTTTCTGGCTTAAAAAATGTTCAGACAGGTTTTTCATGATGTTAAATGTCTATTATTTGAATAGGACTTCAGGGTACAACTGACTGAATTGTGAGACACAAAGTTACATCACACGTTTATCTAAATTATTTTAAAATAATTTTGCTCCAGGTAGATATCCATGCTAAGACAGCACACATCAATCAGCTCAACATTGTACAGCAACTGATAGTATGCATTTACCTTTCACTGTACCTTTCTAGTTGTTGTGAAAATGTGAAAGCAGTCTTCCACTGAATTACCCACATAAACATTCACAGGCAGATCTGCATATTTCTTCTTCACAATGATATCATGAGCAGTGTTTACAGTAGGGTTTTCTGTGTTCTGTGACCCGGGGCATGCAGAGCGCTGTCCCGCGGACAGTACAGGACAGCACAGGTCAGTGAGTCTTGTGTCCTGCGCTGTCCTGACTGTGCTGAGTCTTGTGTTCTGTGCTGTCCTTACTGTGCTGAGTCTCGTGTCCTGTGCTGTCCTGGCTGTGCTGAGTCTCGTGTCCTGTGCTGTCCTGACTGTGCTGAGTCTTGGAGTTAGAAACTTTAAATACAGTGCTGAAAAGTAAACTTATGAGAATCTGAGAATGTAGTGTTTAGAAATACAAGATTGGGAAACTTAACAAATACATTAAAATAAGAATTTAAAGTGTATATTATTAATAAGTAAGTACAGGTTAACAGAAACTTATTCTGATCTCACAGAATTCCTGTTGTGCTCTAAGTATGGCCTGTAGTAATTCACCACAGTGTTCTAATCTAAATCATAGGCTATTAAAAACTACCAGACCATGGGCACTTCAGCTTTATAAGGCTTTTCTTCTCTAATTATTTAGTTTTTACTTTTTGGTTTAAGGAGTGCATGGTAAACACCAGCACCTCTTGCATTAGAGGCCATGTTAAAACGAGCACACCAGGTTAGAATGCAAAATTGAATAAAATGTGTTTTATGCTCAATCGCAGGCATTCGGGAAAAACTGACAAGGTGTGTAATGCATCATGTAAAATATATTTAAAAAAAAAAACTTTTATTATGCTTTTCAGGTACTGATATGAAATTGGTACATCTTGGTAGAAGAGAAGAATCAGAAATGGCATCTTCTCACATTAAAGAGGAAACCCCAGAACTAGAACCTGTCCACATTAAAGAGGAGAGTCCTGTGCTAGAACCTGTCTACATGAAGAAAGAAGTCTCAACGCTGGAACCTGTCCACATTAAAGAGGAGAGTCCTGTGCTAGAACCTGTCTACATGAAGAAAGAAGTCTCAGCGCTGGAACCTGTCCACATTAAAGAGGAGAGTCCTGTGCTAGAATCAGCAGAATGTGAACACCTTTCAGGTAAAAAATGAATGGTGGGGGTGTATTGCTCTATTCACCATCATTGAAGCCTTACTTTGAGTTGTTATCAGAATCCCCCTATCACTCATGAAACTCTTCCTTACTTCCGGTGTCTGAATCAATAAATAGTGCTGGGACGAGCATGCAACTGTCTTGTTCGGAAACGCGTTCAAGATTCATTCATTTGCAAAAACATTATCAAAGCTATTATATGTAACGCTTAAAAGTTTCAAAATGTCACAGAAGTAACAGGTTGTGACAGCCTTACTTTACCTCACTGAAGTAACTACCAAAAGCTACCACAAACACCTTTTCATAAATTTAATAACATTGCATTTTAACTTTTTAAACAGAGGGGACACTCTCTGACGTCTCGGACGCATGCTTGTATTTATAGCAGAGAGACAGACGCTTCTCCTGTGCAGTGTTGGGGAGTAGCTTGCTACTGTAACAAGCTAATTTTTACACTAGCAAGCTACTTTTAATTTAATAGGTAGCTTTTTACACTAGCAAGCTACTTTTAATTTAATAGGTAGCTTTTTACACTAGCAAGCTACTTTTAATTTAATAGGTAGCTTTTTACACTAGCAAGCTACTTTTTTTCAGGAACGCATAGTGGCCTCTACCACTGCTTTGGAAGCTACTTAGTTTTCTTGTGCTTCTGCAAAAAAAAAAAGTTTCGATATTATTCTGTGGACTACTTGTGCAGTTTTTGTAGGGGTGTTCTCTCCCAAGTTAGCTAAGCTAGGCTGTCAACTTGTGCAGTTATACAACCCCCCTACCCCCCATTATAACGTGTGTACGATGTAATTTTCCAAGGAGTTTGTTCTTTACCTGCAGACCTTACTTGGTTCTTGTGTTGCGGGCAGTGTGCCCTGTGCTTGGTTCTTGTGTTGCGGGCAGTGTGCCCTGTGCTTGGTGCTTGTGTTCCGGGGCAGTGTGCCCTGTGCTTGGTTCTTGTGTTGCGGGCAGTGTGCCCTGTGCTTGGTTCTTGTGTTGCGGGCAGTGTGCCCTGTGCTTGGTGCTTGTGTTCCGGGGCAGTGTGCCCTGTGCTTGGGGCTTGTGTTCCGGGGCAGTGTGCCCTGTGCTTGGTTCTTGTGTTGCGGGCAGTGTGCCCTGTGCTTGGTTCTTGTGTTGCGGGCAGTGTGCCCTGTGCTTGGTGCTTGTGTTCCGGGGCAGTGTGCCCTGTGCTTGGTGCTTGTGTTCCGGGGCAGTGTGCCTTGTGCTTGGTGCTTGTGTTCCGGGGCAGTGTGCCCTGTGCTTGGTTCTTGTGTTCCGGGGCAGTGTGCCCTGTGCTTGGTGCTTGTGTTCCGGGGCAGTGTGCCCTGTGCTTGGTGCTTGTGTTCCGGGGCAGTGTGCCCTGTGCTTGGTTCTTGTGTTCCGGGGCAGTGTGCCCTGTGCTTGGTGCTTGTGTTCCGGGGCAGTGTGCCCTGTGCTTGGTTCTTATGTTCCGGGCAGTGTGCCTTGCGCTTGGTTCTTGTGTTCCGGGCAGTGTGCCCTGTGCTTAGTTCTTTTCAGTTGTCTTTTTCTTTACCCAGAGTACTAAACCCTTCTCAGTAAACTGTTCATTTCTGTTTTTAAATCATGTCGCTGGTGACGAGGTGCTTGGCTGGTAAAGGTTGGGTTTAACCGAGATCGAACATACGCTTAAATTGGACATTTCAAATTGGGAGGGGGAAAATAAATAAATAATTGGGCACACTAAAGTTAAATAAAAATTAGAATCTCTCTATTATGGCTGAAGGCGGCAACGAAGACCTTGAAAGCACACCGGCAGAAGGAGGGGAAACTGGAGAAGTCGTACCATGGCCGTACTTGAAAACTGTCAATCCACTATGGGGGAAAAAAAAAGTTACGTGTTTCTTTTCCTGTGCCAACCAAAGCAGAAAAACATCGAGGCGATCTAACACCAACCTCAGGACGCATGTTATGGTGAGTTAAGCCTATTTTAAACACATTTATCAGAAATGTCCGACATTACCACGTTTTATTTTGTTGCCCTTACGATTACTTTTAGCGGGCCTAACTAGGGTGTGCCATGTGAGGGCAGCACCTGTTGAACTTCGTCAGTTCTCCTAGGTGGCACACATGGTTAAGCCTGGATGTATTGTTAAATCATTTTGGAAGGAAGGGCGCGGGTTGAACACAGGGAAATGATTTTGTTCGATCAACAGCAACATTAGACTACGTTAAAACAGAACGACCACCACATAAGTGCCGCAGGAGCAGTGTGGAGTAGTGGTTAGGGCTCTGGACTCTTGACCAGAGGGTCGTGGGTTCAATCCCAGGTGGGGGACACTGCTGCTGTACCCTTGAGCAAGGTACTTTTTACCTAGATTGCTCCAGTAAAAACCCAACTGTATAAATGGGGAATTGTATGTAAACATAATGTGATATCTTGTAACAATTGTAAGTCGCCCTGGATAAGGGCATCTGCTAATAAATAAATAATAAAATAAATAAAAAATAGGCCTCAAGCGCATAAATAATGAAATGTGCAAAAAGTCTTAACATTGTCTATCAAATTGTTTTATAGGTCATACATGCATATTATTATTTTTTTCTATTAACACATAAGGTGCTTTTACAGTGATCGCACTCGGGTTGGGATTGTGAAGAGAAGCTAGCAGTGTACTGAGGTGGCAATAACGTGGAGAAGAGTTACAAAGGTAATTTTAAAACTAATTAATCGTTAAAAAAAAAAAAAATTCTTGAAATTAAATCCTTTTTTTCAAATTTGTTTGTGAAGTTTTGTTCTATTTTTTTGCAATTTTACATCGGTATAAAAAGCATTTGTGAGATTAAACTATTTTTTTTTTTTTTTACAGAGGGTTCATCCATCAAAGGTGGAGCAGCTGAGAAAGCTACAGGATGCCAGCAAACACACCAGAAAGAGCTTTCAGTGGTGATCCTCCATCAAAGTTAGCAGAGAATTGTGAGGGTCTGGAACCAACTCCCCAGTAATGTTGTTGAAGCTGCCACCCTGGGATCCTTCAAGAAGCTGCTTGATGAGATTCTGGGATCAATAAGCTACTAACAACAAAACCAGCAAGATGGGCTGAATGGCCGCCTCTCGTTTGTAAACTTTCTTATGTTCTGAAGTGCAGCTCCATTCTTCCAAGCTAGTGCACCTGGAGCAACCATTGTGAACCAGAAGAAGGTGGGCCAGCTGGTCCTGAATTTTGTTGTGAAAGAACTTTAACCATTCAACAACATTGATTGACCTGGGTTCTGGGAACTTGTACTTGGGTTACAACCAACAAGGCAACTGATGTCTAGGAAGACCCTGGTAAAGATGGTGGAAGATGATTTCACCACCATGAAGAAAAACCTTCTAAATTCTAAAGAACCTGCGTTGGCAAATCTTGATTTTGCGTCAACTACAGCAGACGGATAGTCAGACAACAACAAAAGCTTTCTCGGCATTCCCATCCACTGGATCGATCCAGACTCTCTAGCAGTCCGGTCAGGAGCGTTGGCCTGTCGGCGACTCTTAGGGCGCCACACGTATGATTTCCTTGCTTCGATGCTGGAAGACGTCCACGTGGAATTCCTTGTACAGAACAAGGTGAAAATGACACAGGCTCAAACTTTTATTCAAACTTTCCGTTTGTTTGCTGACGATGAAGAAGTTGAAGAAGCTGAGGAAGAACAACTCCTGTTTCAGACGCCTCATGTGGAAAATCAATGTGTCACACCCTCAAACTTGTTGTGATCAGTGATACAGAAGTGTGGCAGAGTGGTTGCAGTGCTGATGTCACGGACCAGGAAGAAGCAACACAAAACAAAGGCAGCAAAGGTAGGTAGGGGAAACAAGACGCGTTTGCGCTCGCGTTTTAATAATAAATCAAATAATAAACAAAACACTTTACAGCAAACAAAAGGGCACGTTGGCCAAACAAAACAAACCCACAAACAGTTGTACTCACAAATATTGTGCTGGCTGTTCCAGCACAATAGCAGTTGTTTCTTTTTCACCTCTTTCTCTCCTTAACTCTCTCGTTCCTTACTCCCTGAACTCTCTCTCCCGGCGCAGAAAAGCTGCAGGTTTTATACAGGTGACCATCTCCCGATTAGCAACAATTAATCAATGAATTAACTCGGAGATGGTCACCGGCTGCACGAGGTTTTTAAATAAATAAACTAAACAAACCCACGACTTTTAGCGTCATCCCAAATAATAACTAAGGCGGACGGCTTTGTCCGCCTGCATAAAACACAATACAACAATAATAATAATAATAATAATACAAAATATACAAATAATAATACAGGGACGAGGTGTACCCCATCACAAGAAGTTATAAGTGCATCCGATGCATTCAAGAGGATCACAAGGGAAACTTTTAGAAAATGCCAGCCACTGTGAACAAACAGAGCAGAAGCACACAGGCATCAGACTTGATCAATGCCACCCTTGGATGTCTTTTTCCAAATACCAAATGCTACACGGCCATGGAACAACTGAAGAGGTTGATGGTGGAGCAGGAGGAAGGTTTTGTATGCGATTGGGCTCGGGCTGCCACGGTTTTAAACCGGTGGAGACGGCATTCCTTTGGGAATATGTCATGGTAAGGTTAACTTCAAACGTGACACCAGATACCTGTGACTGTGAAAGGAAGAGGCCAGTCTGTGTGGCGAGCAGCTGAAAAGCATATTTTTGAGCTCCGTCACACCGTGAGTTCAGCTGGCGTCAGAGTTTGTCAATTAGTAGGAGCAGTGCGCTTCCGTTGTAATGGCCAACTTTTATTTTTTTTAGCTATTTGTGTTTTTCTTTTTGTATTTTTCATTACTGTTGCCTTCACCTGTGGCCTTCCATTTCCGGTAGGGTCACGCGGTTTGTTTTCTTGCAGTGCGCGGATGAGAATAAAACTGGGTGCCTGAGTGGCATTTGCAAATGCAACCCGACCTGTCGTTCTCGTTTTTTTAGCGGTTGCAACCACACCCCCATAAAAGGGGTCATTTATACAGTAACAATCTCAACTCTTAACGAAAAAGCCAATAGTCATTGTCCATCTTGATTCTCCTTTTGTATCGAGGTGCGCTTTTTAACCCCGGTAAAAAAAAAAAAAGAATTGTCCAAACAAAAATGCCTATGTAATCCAGCGTCCCCATGGAAAAAATAAACACCGCAGGTAAACACAGCCAGCACAGGTGTAGGAGCACTGTGGGGCAGCAGTGTGGAGTAGTGGTCAGGGCTCTGGACTCTTGACCGGAGGGTCATGGGTTCAATCCCTGGTAGGGGACACTGCTGCTATACCCTTGAGCAAGGTACTTTACCTAGATTGCTCCAGTAAAAAAACCCAGCTGTATAAATGCGTGTTTGTATGTAAAATAAATAAATAAATAATGTAATTGTATGTAAAAATAATGTGATATCTTGTAACAATTGTAAGTCGCCCTGGATAAGGGCGTCTGCTAAGAAATAAATAATAATAATAACACTGCTTTGATGTCACCCAGCGTTCTGACACCTGCCCACAGCCAGAACTATCAAAAACGGATCACTCCAGACAATCAAAACCCCAACATGGAAATAAAGAGACTTCTTTGTTCTTAAATCAGCTTCCAAACCCGAGGTGCCCCGATAGGTGTCCCCAACTCCCCAGTAATGTTGTTGAAGCTGACACCCTGGGATCCTTCAAGAAGCTGCTTGATGAGATTCTGGGATCAATAAGCTACTAACAACCAAACGAGCAAGATGGGCCGAATGGCCTCCTCTCGTTTGTAAACTTTCTTATGTTCTTATGATAATGCTGGCAGCTTATTAATGTTATTAGAAAGTAAGTTTACCACGTCAATGATGTGGTAAACTTACTTTCTAATCACCCTGTACATCATGCTGTATAACTAAGTGGGTTTACAGGTCTGTATACAAGAAATGTTCCACGAACCGCGTTCTGCTACAGCTGTATCACAATACCTACGCTACAGTTAAACATGAAGCGCGAGTGAGCTGTTTAAATGTCTGTAATTGAAATTCCCTTGCTTTTGCTCACCAGTTACGTCTGAAGGCAACACGTGTGCACCCACCACTCAGCTTCGCTGGACTGAGGAGGAGACCCGGGCATTAATAAATATAGTCAGTGACCTGGGCGTGATGAGTCAGCTCGATCGCCCCAAACAGCGCAACCAGCATGTGTACCAACAAGTGGTCGATGCCCTCTCCAGACGAGGAATAGAACGCACAGTCCCGCAAGCCAGGGACAAATTCAAAAAGCTGAAGCAGTCCTACCTGCAGGAACGAGCAAGGAGGTGCCGTTCGGGCGAAGCAGGACAGTCCCGGTTCCGGTTCTGGGAAGAGATGAACAGTTTACTGGGACGGCGGCCAGTGGCAGCTGCCCACTTGACTGGCACCTCCCAGCACGCTGCACCCGAGGCGTCGTCCTCCTGTCTTGATCAAGGTACCGTCTTGTTTCATGTGTACGTTCAACAGTCGCCTTGTAACTTGCATTCCCGCTACTTAAAATGAATTGTAATACTTTGTGTGTTTTGAAGACCCCTCCACCAGTGTTACTGCAGCATCGCAATCCGCAGCCACAGCCTCCTCCAGTCCACAACCGCAAGGTGAAGAGCTGAGCAAACGGTCCGATTCAGATGCCACGCACGTGGAGCGGCAAGAGGAGGCAACTGAGGATGCAGAATTGGTGGATGAGACTCTGCATCCACAACCTGATGTGCCAGCTAGAGGACGTGAGTGTATTTTTTTTTTAATCTTAAGTTTTATTTATTTATTTTTGTTTTAGCAGACGCCTTTATCCAAGGCGACTTACAGAGACTAGGGTGTGTGAACTATGCATCAGCTGCAGAGTCACTTACAACTACTGTACGTCTCGCCCGAAAAGACGGAGCACAAGGAGGTTAAGTGACTTGCTCAGGGTCGCACAATGAGTCAGCGGCTGAGGTGGGATTTGAACCCGGTGACCTCCTGGTTACAAGCTTGTTTCTTTAACCACTGGACCACACAGCCTCCTATGTTTTGATACATTGGGTTTAAGTGTATATGTGAAATCAACAATAGCTTTTGCAAATTGCTATTTATTTCTTCTTTTGATTTTTTTTTTTTTTTTAACCCCACCCCGCCACCCCCAGGACGTCGCAATGCTCGCCCCTCACAGTGCTCTTTAGTAACTGAGTACAGGCGGTCCAGTCTCCTAGAAATGAGACTAATGCGACGCCAGATGCAAGCCGCAGCTGCAAGGCAACAGTTCCTCTTCCAGCAGGCAGAGCGCCGGCGACGGCGCGACTGGTCGAGGTGGATGAGACAGCAGCAGCATCAACACCAGCAGACCATGGCAATGTTCTCCAAGTTCATGCGCAGCATTGCTGAGGCTGCGACATCCCACCCACCTGCGGTTGACGTTGGCACTGACCCAGCTGTGGCTTCTCCTGGCAGAACACAAGACGGGGGACAATCTATTCGCCGTGCAGGTCCCCCTCCGAGAGAGGCGTCTGTACCAGGGGAGGAAGAGATGCCTCACAACTGTAATATGTAGGCCCCTGAATGAAATACTACAATAGAATTACAAACGAGCGCGTTGGTTGTGTGTTTTTTTTATTACTAATATTTAACACAAAGGTAAAATGCAGCACAACTTATAATAAAGAAAGGAGAGAGTCTCTGACAGCACGAGCCTCCTCGGATCGCTGCTGTCCAACTGAACCTGGTAGATTTTCCGCTGCCTGTCTCGCAGGCAGCAGCCACTGGTTCCTGAACCCTTCGTTTTGGTCCTGACACGGGTCGCGCAGGATACAGCAGGCAGTGGCCGTTTTTTGGTACAAACTCATGGTGCACTTCGGTCCGTTTTTGAGCAGTATGCGCCACCTCCCTGTCAAGTTCCCAAATGCCTGTTCAACCACAAGCCGTACTTGCCCAAGTGTGGTGTTGAATGTTTCCTGCTCAGCTGTGAGCCGTCCGGAGGGGGTAGGGCTTCATAAGCCACGGCAGTAGAAGGTACGCAGCCTCCCTCGACTACATATTATCATTTGTTTATTTAGCAGACGCCTTTATCCAAGGCGACTTACAGAGACTAGGGTGTGTGAACTATGCATCAGCTGCAGAGTCACTTACAACTACGTCTCACCCGAAAGACGGAGCACAAGGAGGTGAAGTGACTTGCTCAGGGTCACACAATGAGTCAGTGGCTGAGGTGGGATTTGAACCGGGGACCTCCAGGTTACAAGCCCTTTTCTTTAACCGCTGGACCACACATATAAAGAAACACCCTGATCCTCTATATGTTGTATTGCCTAAATGAAAGAGAAACATGCATTACTATCGTAACATGCGAGATGTATGCAAAAAGCAATCAATCAGTTGTATTTTGATACAGTAATACTTTCACAAATGTCAAGTGCTTAATTTGAAACTACAGCGTTAAGTTAGTAATATGTGTACACACAGATGAATACCCTATTTTTTCCTTAAGAAGACAGTGATCCGTAAGGCTACTAACCCGCAGAAGTGTTTCTTGATGCACGTACAGCCCTGAAGAACATAATGGCGCAGCATCGTGTGCAGACCCTGGCATGCCTCTAAACCTGTGAAATAAAGTAACAAGGGATGTCAAAATGAGTTATTCAGCTGTATTATGACATGTTATGGATTCATGACTGTGTAAGACATCATATATTCCTTAAATAGATGTTAGAGAGAGAGAGACACAAAGAAAACATTTCTATTTCCTGTTATGAATTGAAAGCGTCACTAGTGGTAGGCGTGCCTGGTCGTAACCGTGGCGTATTATTGGCTGCAGAAACACCCTACACCCATCTTGCGAGACTGATTGGCTGGCCTCCCTGTCGAAACCAAAGGCGGGATCGTGACGAGAGGAGACGGTTATGAAACTGGATACCGGAGTTCGCCATGTTGGCGCTTTACCGTTTTTCTACGCAAGCTTACACTGCCGTGGATCCAAAATGGTTTTGACTTGTTCTGCCCAGCAATGCGCGGGCTTTCTTGGATTTGTAATTCCACAGGCTGCTGCCTCGCGTGTGAGCGTCGCTGTGTTTGGATGATGCTGTATCATTGGATGATTTCTTAACGGGTTGGTGTTGTTTGTTTCCTTTTTTTAAACTGAATTATTTGAGATAAAGATGCGGTTTATGTGAAACGCAGGACTTGAAAGTAAAGAAAGAAACGGCAACTTACGCCACAGAGAGAGAGAGAGAGAGAGAGAGAGAGAACAGTGGTTAGAGCATTGGACTCTTGTCCGGAGGGTTGTGGGTTCAATCCCAGGTGGGGACACTGCTGCTGTACCCTTGAGCAAGGTACTTTACCTAGATTGCTCCAGTGTAAAAAAAAAAAAACTGTATACATGGGTAATTGTATGTAAAAATAATGTGATATCTTGTAACAATTGTAAGTCGCCCTGGATAAGGGCGTCTGCTAAGAAATAAATAATAATAAATACACAAATAAAGTAATATTATATAATATATATATAATGTGTTAACTTACTGTGTTGAAGTGAGGATGTCCAGATTTAGGATTCAGGCAATGCAGAACTCTGGATGCATCTTGAATGATGAGAAGTAACAGATTACCACCCGCGTATCTATCACACTATAGAGTTGGTGTTGTTTTTTTTTCAGCCCACCCCAGTCACAAGTCACTCCAGGGAGTGTACACTGTTACGTAGAGCCACACACATTGGTGATTGGTCAGCAGCAATGTCTTCGCACACTGCCCTCCGTCTGAAAGCCATTTCCTTTATGTAGAAAGAGAGTAGTGCATGACTGACATCTTTTAAAACACAGAGCCAAAACCCAGGTTTATCGGTTTAAAAAAAATAATAATAATAATAAATTTTCTAAATCGGTCCTTGGGGGTGTGTTTTTTTTTGGTTAAAACTTCAAGCCCTGCACACAACGTCTTTGATAACATTTTTGCAAATTAATTAATATTCAAATGCTTGTGTGAGTCTTGAACGGATCTCCGAACATGACAAGCCCATGTTCGCCCCCAGCACTATTATTACTGCAAGACTGATTCAGACAACGGAAATAAAGAAAACTTTAATGCATGATAGGGAGATTCTGATAACAGCTCTGAAAGTACGTTTTCATTTTGTGAAGATGACCTGGAGCCAAAACCATCCTTTGATTACAGCAATAGAACAATACACCCTGCCATTCATCTCTGCATGCTTTCAATAGAGCAATACACCCTGCCATTCATCTCTGCATGCTTTCAATAGAGCAGTACACCCTGCCATTCATCTCTGCATGCTTTCAATAGAGCAATACACCCTGCCATTCATCTCTGCATGCTTTCAATAGAGCAATACACCCTGCCATTCATCTCTGCATGCTTTCAATAGAGCAATACACCCTGCCATTCATCTCTGCATGCTTTCAATAGAGCAATACACCCTGCCATTCATCTCTGCATGCTTTCAATAGAGCAATACACCCTGCCATTCATCTCTACATGCTTTCAATAGAGCAATACACCCCGCCATTCATCTCTGCATGCTTTCAATCTCTGTTTTTTTTTTTTTACCTGAAAGGTGTTCACATTCTGCTGATTCTAGCACAGGACTCTCCTCTTTAATGTGGACAGGTTCCAGCTCTGGGGCCTCCTCTTTAATGCCAGAATTTTCCATTTCTGACCCCTTGTCCTCTGCCAAGATATACCAAAGTCATATCAGTACCTGAAAAATAGAAAAGACTTTTTTTCATTTTATTTTAAATACAATGCATTACACACCTCGTAAAAAATGTGTCCTATTAACCATAAAGCACATTTTCGTTCAGCATTCAAACCTAATGTGCAAATGACAACCAGTTACCATGCACTCCTAAATGAAAATGTAAAAAGAAAATAAGTACTGAAGAAAAACCGAATAAAGCAATAAACAGATTTAAAGAAACAAACAGCCCTGAAAGAAAAGAGCATGGAATTATCCTCAGTCTACAGATAGAAGGGAGCATCTGATTGAAGCTGCTGCGCTGCTGCACAGTGTTGGCAGCTGCAGAGAGCAGGGCTGTACAATTCATATTGAAGTTCTGTGTTAGAGAAACACTCTGGGTATATTTCTAGAGAGCCACAAAAGTTTCTGAAAACTGAATTGCGGAAGTCTAGCACCTACACACAATCATTTTAAAAGGTGTTTATGTCCCTATCGCTTCGGACTGGTTAGCCTTGGAAAAACCGGATCTTCTGTTGGTTACAAAGAAACCCAGAAATGGCTGCCAAGATAGCCTCTGGCAAGGCACAAACTAATCTTTTAAACTTAAGGTATTTTTTGTAAATTAGCAAATAAGGAATACTCCTTTCTTAATACATGAACCTGACATTTAAATGCAGCAAACTAGTAAAGTTACAAAAAAAAAAAAAAAAAACACCATGGTTGCTAAGGTATTAGCGGATTAGAACAAATTGTGCTGTGCAATTCATACAATTATTACTAATAGCGTGTACTTGTTGGGATGTTTAAAAAAAAAATGAAATTTACTGTTTTAGAAGCATTTCAATACAAACTCCCTGGCATTTTAAGATTTCTTTCTTTCAATTCTAGTGTTCCTAACCTAGCTTTACCATATTTACATATATTAAAAAATTACTTTTCTCTTTACTAGATTTGAACAAAATCAGTATTAGTTATTTATTGGACAAATATGTTTAGAAATTAAATGCTTCTATACATAAGATTATCTATACAATATTTTATTATTTTTTTTAAAATAAAGACTGTAAATCACATGGCAAAGTGTTTATGTATTAATTCATTTATTTTTCAGTGAGAGTAATGCAGAGAAAGAATGTTGCCCTCCCAAAAAAAAATCTGAGGTTTAGCCATTACAAAACAGAAAGAATGTCAAGAAAAATCGGAATTCCACAAAGCAGCAGTAATGGTTTGCAATGATTTTGTATCTGTGATGCAACAAACTAAAAGACCTGAACATGAGGAGGTGGATTCAGCTTCTAGAGAAAGAGTGGAAAAACAGGCAGAAGCTGTTTTTATATTTGAATAACTCCCAAGTATTGCTTATTATTATTATTATTATTATTATTATTATTATTATTATTATTATTATTTATTTATTTCTTAGCAGACGCCCTTAGCCAGGGCAACTTACAATTGTTACAAGATATCACATTATTTCACATTATACAGATATCACATTATTTTTTACATACAATTACCCATTTATACAGTTGGGTTTTTACTGGAGCAATCTAGTTAAAGTACCTTGCTCAAGGGTACAGCAGCAGTGCCCCCCTCCCCGAGGGATTGAACCCACGACCCTCCGGTCAAGAGTCCAGAGCCCTAAATACTCTCAGTATTTTACTTAAATTTACTAGCAAATGTGTTCCAAACTTCACTTAACTAATAGATAACTGCGTTGGACAAAACAAGAGCCAGACCACATTGATGCTGGACTGTCTGCTGAGTCTGATTCTGTAGAAGAGGGAAGGAAACTTGACCTACTAGCTGGACACAGCCACATGAAACCGGATCAAGTGACCAGCGCATGCAGGAAAGCCTTCAATCTGAAAAACCTGGACATTCTAACTGGAGTTCAATGGAGTAGTTTTTAATAGCCTAGAATTTAGAATAGAACACATCATATAAACATCAGTCTCAAAGCTTTGGTGGGCAACTCGCTGTAAATTTTACAACATACATTATAAGTGAAGTATATACAATGAGATTACTTGACTTGCCAGTGCTGTCGTTCTTTCTGTATCCCTTGCCAACCTCCCATGTTTTAAGTAAAATGATGGACAGAAAATTAATTTCATTGCCCCTGATCTGCTTCATCACAATATGTTCCAAGAGGCTGTGTGGTCCAGTGGTTAAAGAAAAGGGTTTGTAACCAGGAGGTCCCCGGTTCAAATCCCACCTCAGCCACTGACTCATTGTGACCCTGAGCAAGTCACTTCACCTCCTTGTGCTCCGTCTTTCGGGTGAGACGTAGTTGTAAATGACTCTGCAGCTGATGCATAGTTCACACACCCTAGTCTCTGTAAAGTCACCTTGGATAAAGGCGTCTGCTCAATAAATAAATAATGATGTTCAAGTAACAACAAAAAGTCAAGCTGTTTTTTTTTTCTCCACACAGCACAGTTTGCACTAAAAAAAATTCAGACAATTCTTTCAGAAAACTAGTAGACATTTTTGTAGTACACTGCGTAATGTATACCCACCACCAGTACAAACCTTTAAAAAATAATTTATTTAGTAGATTTATTATTTAGAGAGAATGTTGGCTTATTATTTAGAGAGACTCAGGGCAGCAGTGTGGAGTAGTGATCAGGGCTCTGGACTCTTGACCGGAGGGTCGTGGGTTCAATCCCAGGTGGGGGACACTGCTGCTGTACCCTTGAGCAAGTTACTTTACCTAGATTGCTCCAGTAAAAACCCAACTGTATAAATGGGTAATTGTATGTAAAAATAATGTGTAAAAAATAATGTAATATCTTGTAACAATTGTAAGTTGCCCTGGATAAGGGTGTCTGCTAAGAAATTGATAATGTTAAATAATACTGCATCTTTAAGACAATGAATTAATGAAAACTATTTGTTTTACTATTTGATGTTTGGTCTGGCTTCAAAGTAAACCAGGGGGTGAATTACTACAGGCCAGAATTAGATCTGTCAGATCAGCATACGTTTCGTTAACCTGCAATTATTAATATACACTTGAAATCCTCATTTTAATGTATTTGTTAAGTTTCCCAATCTTGTATTTCTAAACACTACTATATTGGACTAAGTACCATCCCCATTACATGAACGCAATTAAATTAAGTGTATTGTTTAAAATGAAATAGCTGTTTTTTTTTTTTTAAAAAAAAGGGGAAAAAATGCAAGACTGTAATTGTTTTTGTAAATAGTTCTTTATTTATTTGTTTGCAGTTCAACACTTAATAAAAAGTTTCATTACGATACCCCTCTGCTTCCTGATTACCTCCTGCAAACGTCAACGCTACAAATACATTCTCCGTTTCTCAAGAGTTTACTTTTCAGCACCGCATTTAAAGTTTCCAACTCCAATTTCAAATGTTATTGTTTATAGCTGCATATGATTGTTAGTGTATGAGTAAATTGATGATTAATTGCCTAATTAACAAAAATTAAATTCAGTTATAGTAATACAAGTATCTGTTCTAAGGTATGGATTTGAGTCAGGACTGGTAAAGTCTGCATGACCTACACCAGACGAGAGACAGACAGACAGACAGACAGGGCACTGCCACAGGATACAAGACTCAGCACAGCCAGGTCAGCACAGGACACAAGACTCAGCACATCCAGGACAGCACAGGACACAAGACTCAGCACAGCCAGGACAGCACAGGACATGAGACTCAGCACAGTCAGGACAGCACAGAACACAAGACTCAGCACAGTCAGGACAGCACAGGACACAAGACTCAGCACAGCCAGGACAGCACAGGACACGAGACTCAGCACAGTCAGGACAGCACAGGACACAAGACTCGGCACAGTCAGGACAGCACAGGACACGAGACTCAGCACAGTCAGGACACGAGACTTGGCACAGTCAGGACAGCACAGGACACAAGACTCAGCACAGTCAGGACAGCACAGGACACAAGACTCAGCACAGCCAGGACAGCACAGGACACGAGACTCAGCACAGTCAGGACAGCACAGGACACGAGACTCAGCACAGTCAGGACACGAGACTTGGCACAGTCAGGACAGCACAGGACACGAGACTAAGCACAGTCAGGACAGCACAGGACACGAGACTCAGCACAGTCAGGACAGCACAGGACACGAGACTCAGCACAGTCAGGACAGCACAGGACACAAGACTCAGCACAGTCAGGACAGCACAGGACACAAGACTCAGCACAGCCAGGACAGCACAGGACACAAGACTCAGCACAGTCAGGACAGCACAGGACACGAGACTCACTGACCTGTACTGTCTTGTACAGAACACAGCCTAACACAGTGTAAGCTTGCATAGTAAAACATGGCGCTTCCGGGGTCAACATGGCGAACACTGGTATCCAGTTTCATAACCTCGTCTTCTCCTGAAGATCCCGCCCTTGGCTTCGACAGGGAGGACAGCCAATCAGCCTCGAACACTGCGGTAAGAGCCAATAACGCGCGACGGTTCCAACCAGACACGCCTACTACTGGTGACGCAATCATTTCAGTACGGGCGGGGCGAATAAGAAACATCTTGTTGTCTTTGTTCACGCTGAAGAGAGATATTTTAAGGCATTCTGTCATCTGTTTTTACGCTGATTAGTTTGGGTTAAAGTGTTTGCTTGTTTTTTAAGTAATGTATGTGTTTGTTGCTCATGTATTGCCTGCATGGAGTTCTGAAACAAAGAGTCGCTTTTCTGTTTAATTAAAGATCGGATTGAGTGCAGCGTGTCAGCCGTAGCTACCGAGAAGTTGAAATCGTCTATTTGATTATTTACCGATAGAACAAACGCGTGTTAAATTCGGCAGGATACTGAAAAACTTAAGTTACTCCTTGGCAAGTTAAGACGAGCCTGTTTTGTTTGTGTGTGTTTTTTTCGGCACTCTGCGGATAAGATGTTTATCAGTGTCCTATTGTAAGTGACTCTGCGTATAATGCGCAGTTCACAGCCTGCCTCTGTAAAAAAGCTTTGTGATTGTGGGCTACTATGAAAGGCGCTATAACTTTATTTTTATATGGTTATATATGAATGGGAATCCAGTGAAGATGGACGTCAGTGTCTCCGTGTCGCTCTTTCAAGACGAGCTCGCCTCTACCATCGAGCACGCAGTGAAAGCGGCTGTAGACACCGTCTTGTGCGAAATTACAAAAGTTGTCGGCGGCAAATTCACTGAATTCCGAATGGAAATGGCTGGAAAGGAGAAAGAGAATGAAAGTCTGAAGCTGAGATTGGAAATATCAGAGAGCGAGTTGAAAGCAGTGCGGGAATGCATGAACGCTGCAGATGCAGACATTAAACAACCTCTCAGAAACATGAACCCCGACTGCAATGAACAAGACTTTCAGAGGAACGAGAACCAGGGATTATTCATTAAAGTTCAAGGTAAATTTAAATTATTGGATTTAAAAACTATCTGCAATAAAACAATGTACATACGTCTTTTTAATTATTGTGTAATGTCTATTTCAAAGGTTTGCTTTCTCTGCTTTGAAGATACCTTTATCACATTGTATCAAATAGAGACCCTGAACACAGACCTGGGGTCAAATTACAACTGCACTTGTCCAATTTGTAATGCAATTACAATGCTATTGCAATGTTGACACCCCTGTGTAATTGTAATTCAGCTGTAATGAGACCATGTAATTGATCGAATTACAGTTCAATTACGCATTTATCTGTCACACGATCATTGTTCTTTTCAATAGTATTTTCACCACTGTTAGTGACCCCATTTGAAATAAAATCAATCAATCTTTATTTTATATAGCGCCTTTCAAAGTGGACCACCATCACAAAGCGCTTTACAAGATGCAGGAACAAGAAAAAAATCCATAATACTTTAATACAGAGAAATGCACAATACATGCTATACACTAAAAATACAATGCACAATACATTAAATACAGAGGAAAGTTCATAATACATGAAATAGTAGCAACAAAGGAGGCTGTGTGGTCCAGTGGTTAAAGAAAGGGGCTTGTAACCAGGAGGTCCCTGGTTCAAATCCCACCTCAGCCACTGACTCACTGTGTGACCCTGAGCAAGTCACTTAACCTCCTTGTGCTCCGTCTTTCGGGTGAGATGTAATTGTAAGTGACTCTGCAGCTGATGCATAGTTCACACACCCTAGTCTCTGTAAGTCGCCTTGGATAAAGGCGTCTGCTAAATAAACTAATAATAATAATAATAATAACACAGCAGCTAATGGCAGAGAGAACAGGTGGGTCTTGAGAGTTGATTTAAAGCGAGCGACGGTAAGTTATATAGTATGTTTCTGTATGTAACTGTGATTGTTGCTCAGTTATTTAACATACATGGAGTAAACATGTTCATGCTTGGAGTTGTTTTTATATTACCTTTTAGTGTAAAAGTGTAATTACTGCCTCATATAACTGTCGTTGAACAAAATAGCATTGGAATTGCAATTGGAATTTCAGCAAACAATTCTGCTGGAATTGGAGTGGTAATTGTAATTTATAATTAACCCCAAGTTTAGAGACAATTTCAAAGAGAAAGTGTTAACAATCAGATTTACTCATGAGTAGTGTTCCACGTTTCCGGTTTATTCCGAATTTTACAAAGGATTTTATTTCTTTTTAACAGGACGTTTTTACTGAAATTAGCAATGTCTGACCACTGCTCATGGGCAAACTCTGACTTTCCTGGCAATCTTTGGGGCACACTTGAAATCCGGATGTGTAAAAGTCTCTCTCTGGGATCAATGTCTGTGATTTTCTTATTGGGTTGAGCAATCGCCACCCCCTAGAATGAGGTCAGTTTGGAGTCACCCTGGTGTGTTTATCCGTAGAATTCTGAAAAGCCTGTGCAGGAAGGGAAGAGTTAAAAACCTGTGCACGTTTGTTTCACACAGATCCTGAAGAGAGACATGCTTTCAGTGAAGAAGAGGAGGAGCCAGTGATAGAAGCTGTTTACACACACGAGGAAATCTCTGATCAGGAGTGGTGTGGAAGTCTAATGGAGATTACAGAGCTGACAATTATTGACAGTAAAGACGTTCCTGAACTTGAACCTGTCCACATTAAAGAGGAGGCCTCAGAGCTGGAGTGTGATCACATCACAGAGGAAGTTTCTAAAGAAAAGAAAGTCAATATACTGGAGGGGAATATTGTGAAGCTGGAAACTAGCCATTGTGATGAATGTATTCCTGAATTGGTCTGCGTGAAACACAATCAGCCTGTCTCTGAAGACACTTGTTCTAGTGTTGGAGAAGAGGGCACTGTGCTGAGGTCCATTCAGGGGAAACATCATCCCCCTCAGGAAAGAGCTGCAGATGGAAAGGAGGAAGGAGCGATGGCGTCCACGAGCAGCACAGCATGTGAGTAAAGCTGAGGGCAGCAGTGCAGTCACATGGGGATTGCAATTGTTTTTTTCACAGGTGAAATTTCTCTCCCAGGTCTGTTCCTGTCTCTTGTGTAGAAATGCAAAAACAATCGGGATCGACAAGACAACTATCTGATACAACTCAAAAGTTTTATTCAAGCACATCATATCAAACATCTGCACAGCCGAAACACAGTTATTTAAATGAACAATTAAACATAAAAGGGTTTATTTTCTAACTTACCACATACAAAGCACTACTTCAAAAAATGAAAAACTATAAACATTTCAATATAAAATAAACATTTCAAAAGAAACTAGTGTGTAAACAGGTGTATGTACATGCAAAACTGTAAACAAATGTATTTTTGAATTTAAAACGAAAGTAACATATGTTTTCTGTGTGTGTCACTGTATTTTATTTATAAATAGTTATTTTAAAATAATCGAGTAGTGTCCATTATTGCTTTTAAAGACTCTGAGAACACACATTTATTATGGCACTGCAATCACTCAGGTGACACAGTATCTTGTAATTTTGCCCAAACGTACATATTTTTCAACAAAACTTTTAGGAAGTATTGGAAGGTCCCCCAGATCATAGAATAAAACGTTTTTCATACATGTATCTCTCTAAGCAGAATACATAATAATACAAAAAAATATTTGGTGGAAAAACAAAACAAAACAAATATCGTGTTGATAAAAAGTTTTATGAATGTTCTTTATAATGTTCCCCAGAGTGTTCTGAACAAAAGGACACCAATTCCAAGATGTTACTGTAAAAAAAAAAATAGATATTTTGGTGAATTTTTATAGGAAGAGACAAATACAGCCAAAAAAACACCTGGTCCTTAGGGAGAGCATCCCACTGAAAAACGCTTGGTCCTTAAAGAGTTAAGTGGGTGGAAATCAGTGACTGGTAAATGTGAGTGATATTAACTGGAGTGTGTTAATAATCAAAGTGATATTCTCAAGCATTTGTCTTTATTGGCACCCATTATATTCAGCCTGGCAAATTTCATTGTGATGATAATAAAAGGAGGCTGGTATTAACAGGAGTGATATTAAGCAGGTTTGACTGTATTCTCATCGGAGTTCACTCTAGGAGTTGGTCATGGTTATGAGGGGAAAACCTGCAGAAGAGTGAATGTGTAAGAATGCTGTACAATAACCTTGGTCTCTCTTCTCTTTTTTTCTCTAGCTGCTAAAGGGAATCACACAGGAGGGGCTCCACTGTCCTGTGCTGTTTGTGGGAAGAGATTCAGTCATTTATCACGGCTTAAAATCCACCAGCGTGTTCACACAGGAGAGAAACCTTATCACTGCACTGAGTGTGGGAGGAGTTTCACGCGGTTACAAAGTCTTAAAATCCATCAGCGCATTCACACAGGAGAGAAACCTTATCACTGCACAGAGTGCGAGAAGAAATTCACACAGTTAGGAAATCTTCAATCACACCTGCGCATTCACACAGGAGAGAAACCTTATCACTGCAAAGAGTGTGGGAGGAGTTTCTCGCTGTTACAAAGTCTTAAAATCCATCAGCTCGTTCACACAGGAGAGAAACCTTATCAAGAAAAAACTTCTTGAAAAGTCTTGCGCACAATATACCCTCCTTTTTAAATGCAGGAAAGGCTGTGCACTGAGGATGTGTTGCCTTCATGCATTCTCATTAAAATGTTGCAAGAGAAAACTAATCAACCAGATTAATAAGTATAACAAGCTGAATTGAGTGTGGTGTTGTTGAAATATATTTTTAGATTGAATGAATGTTGATATGCCTTTCCTCAAAGGAAAAATTGTACTGTTTGGGGGCACAGTGGTTGTGAATAACTAAGCTACACTTAAAACACAAACACTTAGGTCTTAGGTCCAACATCGCAATTTTCCCTTTCCGGTCCAATGTCGGACCCTGTCCGGCATCATCAAAAAGACGCAAAAAACAGGTCTATAGTCGTTTTTGCTCCAGAAAAAGCCGAGAAAACCATTCAATGGCCGAGTGAAACCGATAGGAGCCAAGAAGCCGAAAAAAAGGGGGCGTATCTCATGAATACTGATAGACCCCACACCACATAGATAACGTGGACATACACAAACAAGATAGCTGCTTCCGAATCCAGCGCTCAGATAATATCACAGACATTTGCAGAGCTTTTTGAGATGTTATAGTAATAAAATAACGACTTGGATCGCATTATTGAGGAGTTTGGTGATCAAACGAGTGATCAAGAGATGATTTATTGGTATGTACTATTATTAAGAGTTATTTGAAAAATATAGTGAACAAGGGGTGGGGCGGGGCTGGAGATGCAGTACTGAGTGTCCTGTTGATATGCAGTGCCTTTTAAACCTGTTTTACTGTGAAAAAATACTTTTAAACAGCTGCCTAAAATAAACTGCATGTGGACCTGACGCGCCGAATAAATGCACCGCAAAGGGTTAAGGCCCCAGCCACATTCCCACATATATTCTGACAGGGAGGAATTTAACCCCCTCTCTGCCAAACCCGATATTCCTCACACACATATTACACTGGTAGGGTTTCAATAAGAAAAAACTACAGTTCAATCCGTTCACTGGCAAAGCGTGTTAGTGGCTGGTGGATAAGCGACTGGATTCTTGATCCCCCTCAACCTAACCTACCAATTTACCTCTCTTGTCAAATTTAATTTTTGGAAGGTAAATCTGTACACTAGGCTGTGTTTGGAGAGAGCTGGGATGCGTTATATTGCTATAGCAAGGCGACCAATAAGGAATACAATATTGTTGTTTCTTTATAAATATATAGTATGCGCATTTTGTTAAGTATATTCCTTCTGCAGCATTGCAATTAAAACAAATATATGTTCTGTTTCTGTGTTTATTACTTCCACAGCCATATCGTTTGTGGACAATAAAGCAAATGAGAATAATTGTTGTTTTTCTTTTTATTGTAAGATCAAGTTTTTGCACAGTAGTTCAAAGTAACGTTACAGTTCAAATGTAAAGCTGTAGTTAAGAACATAAGAACATAAAGTTTACAAACGAGAGGAGGCCATTCAGCCCATCTTGCTTGTTTGGTTGTTAGTAGCGTATTGATCCCAGAATCTCATCAAGCAGCTTCTTGAAGGATCCCAGGGTGTCAGCTTCAACAACATTACTGGGGAGTTGGTTCCAGACCCTCACAATTCTCTGTGTAAAAAAGTGCCTCCTATTTTCTGTTCTGAATGCCCCTTTATCTAATCTCCATTTGTGACCCCTGGTCCTTGTTTCTTTTCAGGTCAAAGAAGTCCCTGGGTCGACATTGTCTATACCTTTTAGGATTTTGATTGTTTGAATCAGATCGCTGCGTACCCTAAATTAATTCATTGGAACAATTTAGCTTCTACTAAGCACTTAATTTGTCCAATTATGTACTGAGTATTTGCTGTGCTGCTGCACAGTGTTTGCAGCTACAGAGAGACATATCATGAGCAAAGCAGATTCAGAATATCCAAAAACATGGGCTCCTGGTGATGAGGCGATTCACAATGCCATCCCATTAGAGACTGAGGCGTAGAGTCACATGACAGTACCTGTAGAGGAGTCACCTGTTGAGTTCCAGTGTGAAACTTCATCCCCAGCCGCTGCATCACCAAATCACAGAGTACAAATAGCAGTTTTGTGTCAAGATTATTGACAAGCAATTCTGCAGCTGTCTTACAGACTGGTACGCCCCGCCCCCCATGTGGATTACTTCTATTACCATCTCCATGTGCAGATGTTCCAGCTACAGAAGAAGACCCTACTGTATGACAAGCGCACAGCTGGCAAAGATGGGTATGCAGTTTGCTCACTGCACAAAACATTGGCATTCCTACAATGGTGATTAAAATAAGGGTTAATAAATGTTAATACTGTGAAGAAGGCACGGTTCACAATGCTGCATATCCCACTGTTTTACACTGTGTTAACGTTTACCTGAAGACGCACGGAAGCAGAATGGTTAAAAGGCTCCGCGCTTCATTCATGACAGACTATAATGAACACACTGATGCTTTATCACAATATAATCACCTACACTTACTGACACAGAGGCTGAAGAAAGCAAGCCCAAAACAAATTGGTAAAGAACTCTTATTGCATTTAGTGTACATGTAGAATTCCGACAAATACGCTAAAACGGGTATTCTGTTATACTGAAAATCAAGTTGATCTGTTTTTTTTGTTTTTAAAATGCCCGCTTCTGAATTCCGAAAGCTGATTGCAACTTCCATGTGGTCTCCTATTAACTCTACAGGGCACACCTATGCTAGTTACTATAGTGCTGTCCTGCGGATGTTAGTTCAATAAAACGTTTTGTTTTGGTGGTGGTCCGTTTCTGTTTTGAAATGGACACGTACTGTACTGTAAAATCAAAGTGAATTCGGATCTGTTTACCTCTCTCTCTCTCTCTCCAGTCGGTGTAAGTTGTCGTTTCTTTCTTTGCTTTCAAGTCCTGCGTTTCACATAAACCACATCTTTATCTCAAACAACTCAGTTTAAAAAAAAAGGTAACAAACAACCCAACCCGTTAAGAAAGCAACCAATGATACAGCATCATCCAAACACAACGACGCTCACAAGGGAGGCAGCAGCCTGTGGAATTACAAATCCAAGAAAGCCCGCGCATTGCTGGGCAGAACAAGTCGAAACCGGCGCCATTTCGGATCCACCGCAGTGTAAGCTTGCGTATTAAAACATAGCGCGGTCGGAGCCAACATGGCGAACTCCGGTATCCAGTTTCATAACCGCCTCCTCTCGTCACGATCCCGCCTTTGGTTTCGACAGGGAGGCCAGCCAATCAAGTCTCGCAAACTGGGTGTAGGGTGTTTCTGCAGCCAATAATACGCCACGGTTCCGACCAGGCACGCCTACCACTAGTGACGCTTTCAATTCATAACAAGAAATAGAAATGTTTTTTTTTTTGTGTTAGAGAGAGAGAAAAAAAAAAAAAAAAACAGAAACTGTTGATTTTATAGTTGTTTAAAGTATTTAGTTTGGGTTAAAATGTTTTCTAGTAATTGATGCATTTTTGTTAGTTTATTATCTGCATGAAGTAAACGATACGTTGCGTTAAGTTCTGCAGGATACTGAACTGAAAGACGAAAGTTAACTCCGTTTGTAACTCAGAAGAGGATTCCGCTATCCAGTCTCAAACTGAAACCAGTGAAGATGGAGGTCAGTGTCTCCGTGTCGCTCTTTCAAGACGAGCTCGCCTCTACCATCGAGCACGCAGTGAAAGCGGCTGTAGACACCGTCTTGTGCGAAATTACAAAAGTTGTCGGCGGCAAATTCACTGAATTCCGAATGGAAATGGCTGGAAAGGAGAAAGAGAATGAAAGTCTGAAGCTGAGATTGGAAATATCAGAGAGCGAGTTGAAAGCAGTGCGGGAATGCATGAACGCTGCAGATGCAGACATTAAACAACCTCTCAGAAACATGAACCCCGACTGCAATGAACAAGACTTTCAGAGGAACGAGAACCATGGACTGTTGACCAGAGTTCAAGGTACATTTTAATTTTGGGATTTAAAAAACAGTCTGCAAAAAAATGCAATTTTAAAACTCTCAATTATTTTTTTGGTTAAAGGTCTATTTAAAATGAGAGTGCAATTAAAATGTTTGCTTTCTATGCTTTGAAGATACTTTTATCACAGTGTATCAAATATATACCCTGAACATTTTAAGTTTTACACATTTTGAGGCCAAAGGAGGCTGTGTGGTCCAGTGGTTAAAGAAAAGGGCTTGTAACCAGGAGGTCCCCGGTTCAAATCCCACCTCAGCCACTGACTCATTGTGTGACCCTGAGCAAGTCACTTAACCTCCTTGTGCTCCGTCTTTCGGGTGAGACGTAGTTGTAAGTGACTCTGCAGCTGATGCGTAGTTCACACACCCTAGTCTCTGTAAGTCGCCTTGGATAAAGGCGTCTGCTAAATAAACAAATAATAATAATAATAAATTATGAATTAATTCAGCCACCAACCTAGAATGAGGTCAGCTTGGAGTCACCCTGGTGTGTTTATCAGTAGAATTCTGAAAAGCCTGTGCAGGAAGGGAAGAGTTAAAAACCTATGCACGTTTGTTTCACACAGATCCTGAAGAGACACATGCTTTCAGTGAAGAAGAGGAGGGGCCAGTGATAGAAGCTGTTTACACACACGAGGAAATCTGTGATCAGGAGTGGTGTGTAAGTCTAATGGAGATTACAAAGCTGACATTTGTTGACAGTAAAGACCCTGAACTTGAACCTGTCCACATTAAAGAGGAGGCCCCAGAACTGGAGTGTGATCACATCACAGAGGAAGTTTCTAAAGAAAAGAAAGCCAATATACTGGAGGGGACTATAGTGAAGCTGGAATCTAGCCATTGTGATGAATGTATTGCTGAACTGTCCTGCGTGAAACCCAATCAATCTGACTCTGAAGACACTTGTTCTAGTGTTGGAGAAGAGGGCACTGTGCTGGGGTCCATTCAGAGGAAACATCACCCCCCTCAGGAAAGAGCTGCAGATGGAAAGGAGGAAGGAGCGATGCCGTCCACGAGCAGCACAGCATGTGAGTAAAGCTGAGGACAGCAATGCAAAGTGTTAACAAACTGAGAGGTGGACCGTGCAAACTGGAGAGTGTTTGGGCTACTCCACATTTTCACACATTTTCTTGTCAGTCATCTAGATTCAAAGTAGAACAGTATTAGGAAATGATGTGCATTTTAGGCTGTTTGTTTGAGGGGAGGGTGCAGTTCCTTGGGGAATTGCAGTTTTCTGTTACCCAATTGTAAACCTGTATTTACATTAGTAAAGTTCTCTTCAAGCTGGTATTTGTATAAAATACCAATAAAATGACTTTAATCGTAAGTAGCTTCAAATTGCATGAGCAGTGTTCTCTAAATCGGACTGACCCTGGCGTTTGTCAGATGTCTCCCCTCAGCCAAGCATTTTATGACCGTGTAACAGTGGAGAATAGGGTGTGTGGGTATTCACTGATTGGCAGGCAGGAGACAGAGATGGAGGATGCTGTTGGCGCTGAATGATGATGCTGAAGTGCGTCCCATTTAATGCTTCTAGCTTCCCCCTACTTCCTACTCCCTCGCTCACCCAAGCGCGCACTCTGTGACGTCAGTAAAACGTCACGCGAAGTGTACACTTGTCGAAAGGTGTAGGGTGCAAGGGAATGGTTTGGGACGCAGCCCTAGTCTGCTAGCAGCGCAATTGGTCCTTATTGTTAAAGGCATTTGCAAGATGTGCGGTTCAGGGTTTTTCAGCTGGCTGGTGACAGCTGACGCCCGGCTGAGAACCCTGCTCTCCCCTCCGTTTCAAACTTAGAAATAATGTTATCATTTTATTCAGCTTTCTATTTACTTTAGATTCCCCCTGATTTTTTTTTTTTTTAATAAAGGTTGTTCCAGTCAATGACGTTGAAAAGTTTTGACTATTGTACAATCCTAATATGTTTCAAATCTATATAGAGGCTGTGTGGTGACCCTGAGCAAGTCACTTCACCTCCTTGTGTTCCGTCTTTCAGGTGAGATGTAGTTGTAAGTGACTCTGCAGCTGATGCATAGTTCACACACCCTAGTCTCTGTAAGTTGCCTTGGATAAAGGCATCTGCTAAATAAACAAATAATAATAATAATATATACTTAGGGCTTCTGATTTTCGATGCATTAGCCTGACTTTTATACTCACCTTTTTAAGAATTCAGTTGATACCTGTTAAGCCATTCGTGTGTCTGAAACACAACTGAGAAACGTGTTCATAGTAAAAATTATGGCATTTATGTTTTTTTTCTCTGAAAAAGTTGCAGTTAAAAGAAAGTCTGATTGTCCAAAATGTATTCTGTGGTGTCATTTTACGCTGCACATTTAAGTGAACTGCCTCCCAGCACATACTCGCGTGCCCTACAGTACCCAGTTCGACCGTGTGTGTGTGTGTGTGTGTGTGTGTTCGACACATCATTTTTTGGGGTAAATTACATTACTACAGATAACTAAGATTCCCTTTCAAGTTGAAAATAACCATCAAGTATGGGACATTGCCGTCAGGCAGTAGGGATTGGCTGAGCTTTATAGCAAAGCTGCCGATAGGCCTCTGCGTGAGCTGCCACGTAAGCCCGCCCCCCTGGGAGCTTACTATACGCAGCGCGCAGATACTCTCTTCCTCTTTTGTCTTCAGCATCGGTAGCGGTAGGTCATTAGAGCTTGTCGACTGACTGTACTCACTAAGCTTAGGCTTGAGAAGCTGGTTTTTGCCCCTTCTCCGAGTTTATTTCAGTTATACTCTTCGGAGTAATTATTATTATTTGTTAATTTGGATTATATATTTGTATATTTTTTATATTACACTTCCTTCACGCTTTGCTTCGGCATCGCGTTTTTGTTTACTTTCGTGGTCTTCGTCTTTCCTGTGTTAATTGTTAATAATTAATTTTAATTATTAATGTTGTGTTTTTGGGTTTTTCTGCAATAAAACATTATATTGTATATATAATTTGTGAAGGAAGCGCGTTGCGTTGGCCTTGGCCAGCAAGCGCATTTGCAGCCCCGGTCTTGCCTTGGCTAGACCACGTGGTGTAGAGCCTGCACGGCAGTCTCTCATATATTACCTCTGCGGTGTGTTTTACCAACCGCGTGGTAGCTATACTGTGCTCCAGTCACACAATCACTACATAGTGCAGCTGCAGCGTATTGCACAGCACCCCAGACACTGTACCAGCACTTAGCGTCTCCGCTCTGCGGGTCAGCTGACGCCTAGGCGTCTGTGCTAGCGTTCTACGCTCGGTACTCGCGCTCCGGCGTTTTTGGTGTCAGCGCTTCGGCACTTTGTGCAGCGCTTCTGCGCTTGGTGCTAGCGCGTCTGCACTTGGGACTCGGTGCTCCACGCGTCGACGCTCGACGCTTCAACGCTCGTTGCTTGACGCTCAGTGCTCGACGCTTCGGCACTCGACGCCGGGCGCCGACGCCGACCCTCACTGCACTTTGGCGCCGGTGATCAGCGCCGTTGCACTCCCTCGACATTCGGTGCTTGTTGCGTCGACGCCGGTGCACGCGCCTCGACGTTCGACGCTCACGCCGACGTTTGGTGCCTATCGGCACACGCACCTCGACGCTCCAGCGCTCGGTGTCTCAGCATGTCTGGGTTCCACCGTTGCGTTACATGCCAGGCCAAGTTGCCAGCGAGCGACCCCCATGAGGACTGCGTGGCGTGCCTGGGACCAGAGCACGCTGCGTCTGCCTTGGCGGACAGGTCGTTCTGCGCATTGTGCGCCATTTTTCAGCCGCGCAATTTCGCCAGAGGGCGAGGAAGGTGGTTGGGGATCACTCCCCCTCCTCAGGGTCGTCTCACACCCTGTCTGTCCTGCCAGCGGCGACTCCCGTTAGGCTGCGGCTGTCCGGGAGTCCATCCTCCCAGCTGACAGCTGGTCAGAGATCCCCCGGCAGCGGACGTGCTCGGCAACCCCGCAGCCCGTCGAGACAACCGCGAGACCCTTCTTACAGGGGACGCTCCCGCCGGACATCACGATCCCGCTCCAGGTCACCGCGCCGAAGGGGACGCTCCCGTTCCCCTCGTCACGAAAAGTACCATAGGGACAGATCGGGCTCTTAGAGCTCACCTCTAAGATGTCCCAGTTCTTGGAGGTCATGATGGGCCAACAGTCTCTGCTCATGACTCTGGCCAATAGGGTGCCTCGGACCGCAGATGATTTAGTTGGACCAGTTGCCAACCAGCCAACGGTTCCTCTGCAGCCCCTGCCCGCCCAGGTTGTGCAACAACCCCAGGAGGTTTGGGACGCTGACGTCATCTCCAGGGATGCGTCTGAAGGGGAACCTCTTCTCGAAGAGGATAGCGTGGAGGCGGAACTGGTGTCTCACCACTCGGAGCAGGAGTCTGAGTTGGAGGTTTTGGACACCAACGACCCCCTTTGGCCACTAGTGGAGCGAGCAACTCGCCATCTGGGGATCGAGTGGCCAGCCGTCGAGCAACCTCGGCGCTCTCTTTTTGAGTTGCCTTCAGTCCAGCCCCACCAGTCCAGGATGCTTCCGGCATTCCCGGACTTTATCAAGGAGATGCAGTCCACCTGGGGGGCCCCCGCCTCTGCCCCTGCCACTTCTCGCAAGGCTTCGGCCTTCACTATGCAAGGGCAAGCGAAACTGGGTTGGCATCGTTCCCACCGGTGGGCGCTGCATTCGCTGCGTTGGTGAAGACGCCAACGCTATCTGGGCTGACCAAGGATCCTGCATGCCCGAACAAACAATGCAGGATTACGGAGGTGCACCTCAAAAAGGGGTACGCTGCGGCCACAGAGGCAGTCAGGCTGTCAAACGTGGCCAGCCTCCTGACGGTCTACCAGGCGGCGCTCATTCGAGACCTACCTGAGTGACCCATCCCTTGCCCTTAGGACCGAGCTGGGTACAGTCGCTCAGCTGCTGGTGAAGCTGGCTCAGCTGAACGCGAGAGCTCAGGGCAGGAGCATCACATCCCTTGTGGTGGCAAGGAGGCAGCTCTGGCTCTCGCAGGCAAGGGTACAGGAGCCTGATAAGGTTCCATTGCTGGATGCCCCAATCACACCGGGGCACACATTTGGCCTGGCGGTGGAGGAGATGCTGCAACACTTCGCCAAGGCGCGTGAGGCGTCGCAGTAAATGGCTAGGATGTGGCCGAAGAAGCTGTCCCAGCCAAAGCGGCCACAGGATCACCAGTGGCGTAGGACGCCACCACAGCAGCAGGCGCACACATGGGGCAATAAAACCTCCCCTTCAGGTGCATCAGCGCGCGGCCAACCCGCGTTTGTCAGACCGCAGCGCGGAGGGTGGCGCCCTAGAGGAGGCGGCAGGCCACGCACTCGTGGCTCTGGCCAGGCCCCTCACGAACGAGCGCAGCCAAAACAGCCCTGAAAATCCCAGGCAGCTGTTAACCCACCCCTACACTGTCCCACAGCTCCAGTTCTGGCAACATTGCACCGACGACATCTGGGTGCACAAGACTATACTCACCGGGTACACCCTTCAGTTCCGGTTAAAACCTCCCCTTCCGGGAGTGGTGGTAACTGCAGTGAAGGACTCGGTTCAGTCCTCAGCTCTGAATGTGGAAATACAGGCATTGCTCAGGAAGCGTGCCATTCAACAAGTAGACCCTGCTCTGATCGACCAGGGGTTCTATTCCAAATACTTCCTGGTGCCCAAAAAGGACGGCAGGCTCCGCCCTATTTTAGATCTGCGAGTACTGAACAAATACCTGCGGGTGTTATCGTTCAGGATGCTTACGCACAGGCATATCATCCAGTCAGTCCGACACGGCGACTGGTTCACCACCGTGGACCTGACAGATGCGTACTTTCACGTTCCCATCTGCCCGGGTCACAGGAAGTATCTGCGTTTCGCATTTCAGAGCAGGGTATACGAGTTTTGTGTCCTTCCATTTGGCCTGTCACTAGCTCCTCGAACCTTTTCGAAATGTATGGATGCCATTCTAGCTCCCTTGCGGGCTCAAGGCGTCCGACTGCTGAACTATCTGGACGACTGGCTCGTCTGCGCGCAGTCGAAGGAGCAGTTGGCACAGCACACAGTGATGGTTACAGACCATCTTCAGTGGCTAGGTCTGAAGGTCAATTCAGAAAAGTGCCGCCTCGTGCCGAGCCAACAGACCGAATTCTTGGGTCTGCATCTGGACTCAGTGTCCATGGAAGCGACCCTGTCGACACAAAGAGTTGCCTCGATGGAGCGGTGTCTCTCCCTATTCAGGTTGAGAGAAACAGTCAGCATGGAGCTGTGTCAGCTCATGCTGGGGTTGATGGCTGCCGCCTCGCAAGCCCTTCCTTTGGGCTTACTACACCAGAGACCTCTGCAGGCCTGGTTCAATGCCTTCGCGTTGCATCCGCGGAGAGACAAACACCGCAGGCTAAGGGTATCCCGAGCCTGCTGGGAAGCGCTACGCTGGTGGAACATTCCGTCGAACATCCGCCTGGGCGTACGCTTGGGTCCCATTTTCCGGAGGGAAGTCATCACAACCGACGCTTCCAACCAAGGTTGGGGAGCAGTCTGGAACGGGACAGGGACCCGTGGAGTGTGGTCAGGACCCTGGAGGTCAGCCCACATCAATGCTCTGGAACTCAGAGCGGTGGACCTCGCCCTTCGGCACTTCTTGCCAGTGCTTCTAGGCAAGTATGTGTTAGTGCGGTCAGACAACACCACAGTTGTGGCGTATATCAACCGCCAAGGCGGCTTGCGGTCCCCCGGTCTTCACCGGATGGTAACACAGATGTTGCTATGGGCACAACCGCTTTTAAACTCTCTGCGTGCAGTTCACCTACCGGGCAGAGTCAATTACGCAGCAGACCTCCTATCCAGAGGAGGCCCTCTTGCTGGCGAATGGCGTCTTCACCCTCAGGTGGTAGAGCACATCTGGGAATGGTTCGGCACAGCGCAAGTAGATCTCTTACGCCGCGAGACCACGCACTGCCCCTATGGTTCTCGGTGAAGGACCTCGACAGCCCCTAGGAGTCGATGCACTGGCTCACGAATGGCCACCAGGGCTCCTATATGCATTTCCACCGATTCCGATGCTCCCCGCCTTCTTAGAGAAGGTCAGGGTAGAGCAAGCGACAGTGATTCTGATCGCTCCTCGGTGGCCTCGGAGAATATGGTTCCCGAGTCTGGTGCAGTTGTTGCACGGTCACCCGAGGGAGCTCCCTCTGCGAGCGGACCTGTTGTCCCAAGCCAAGGAGGGCTATGGCACCCGAACCCCAAGCTCATGCAGCTATGGGCTTGGCCCCTGAGCTGGAGCGCCTGTCAGCCTTAGGGCTTTCGACGGCGGTGATTTCGACCATTCCGAGTATACATACAAATGGCAGTTGTTTCAAGATTGGTGTCTGGCGGAGGGCCATGACCCAATATCCTGCCCTATGGCAGTGATATTCCAGTTTCTACAGAAACTGTTAGATGAAGGGAAATCTCCCTCTACACTTAAGGTGTATTTAGCCGCCATATCGGCTTGCCATGTACGCATTGACGGTTTATCACCAGGTTGCCATTTTCTGGCATCTCAGTTCCTGAAGGGCGCAAGACTCCAAGGATGACCAGTTTACCGTCATGGAGCCTTGACGTGGTGTTAGAAGCCTTTACCAAGGCACCGTTCGAGCCTCTCCACAGCGTGGATATGAAGCTCGTGTCTATGAAAACTGCATTTTTGCTATCGGTGGTATCAGCCAAACGCGTGGGCGAGTTACATGCACTTTCAGTGCATTCATCATGTACTCGTTTCGCAGGAGACGGTTCTAAGGTCTCCATGCGTCCAAATCCAGCCTTTTTACCCAAGGTCATATCCCTGTTTCATATGAACCAACCAGTCGAGTTGATGGCGTTCCATCCTCCTCCTTTTTCTTCCCCAGAGGAAGAACGGTTACACATGCTCTGCCCGGTGCGGGCATTGAGGTGTTATATTGACCGTACAATGGCTGTGAGGCAAACTGAACAGCTGTTCATATGCCATGGTTCTAGGACTTTGGGTCAGCCGTTGTCTAAACAACGCCTTTCCCACTGGATAGTGGATGCTATTAAATTAGCATATGAATCTGCAGGCCTTCCGCCACCAGGGCAGTTGAAGGCACATTCCACTAGGGGTATGGCGACATCCTGGGCCCTCTTTAGAGGGGTGCCGGTGTCTGACATTTGCGCTGCAGCCAGTTGGGCTACACCGCATACTTTTATGAGGTTCTACCATTTAAATGTACTGGAATCCTCTGCTCACTCATTCGGAGCATCCGTGTTACACTCTATGACGCCCTAGTTGGCGGTCATATTGAGTATTGTCACGATATGGTGTTGACCCCACTTTAGGATAGGTGTCATTGCGAGCATAGACGCTGAGGCGCGGCTCCGCATATGCGTAGATGTATTGCCTACGCAGTTGCGTTATGACGTAAGTCTGTCCTACTGCCGAGAATCCTCCCTCGCGACGGCTTGGGTACACTGTTCCCATACCTTGATGGTTATTTTCGACTTGAAAGGGAACGATAGGTTGCAGATGCAACCCCAGTTCCCTGAAAGAGAAAATAACCATCAAGCCGCGAGGTCGCTCCGGAAGCCTTCACGGCCTGAAGAGCAAAAGAGGAAGAGAGTCTCTGCGCGCTGCGTATAGTAAGCTCCCAGGGGGGCGGGCTTACGTGGCAGCTCGCGCAGAGGCCTATCGGCAGCTTTGCTATAAAGTTCAGCCAATCCCTACTGCCTGACGGCAATGTCCCATACTTGATGGTTATTTTCTCTTTCAGGGAACCGGGGTTGCATCCGCAACCTATCGTTATTCAAAATGAGAGGCATATTTAAAATGTTTCCAACAAAGAAAAAATGTTTTTTTTTTAAACAGTGCTGTGTCTAAGATATCCTCTTTACAACCCACAATGATAAAAGCAGGCTGACATTAACGGGGGTGATATTAAGGAGATTTGACTGGATTCTCTCAGTATGCAGTCATCAGAGTTGACTCTAGGAGTTGTTCATGGTTATGAGGGGGATCTATAGGAGAATGAATGTGTAAGAATGCTGTGCCTTGGTCTCTTTCTTTCTTAGATGAAGGAGAACACGACTCCACTTCATCACCTCACTGCAAAAACTCTTCCAGTGGCAAACCGCAGAGCAACAAACACAGAGAGATGACCCAAGAAGAACACATAAAGAAACTGAGAACTTGCTCAGTTAAAATTCATCCTTTACAAGACAGACCACCACTTACTCTGCAGAGTACAGAGACTGCACATTTTTTGTGTGTGAACAACTCTGAAACCCGGGGCAACTTGAAGACCTTGCCTTGTTCTGCTAAAGCTAAAGCTGGGAAGAGTTCCCATCAATTAGGCTCTCCTGAAACTCACAAGGGAAATCACACAGGAAGGGCTCCATTTCCCTGTGCTGATTGTGGGAAGAGATTCAATTATGTGTCAGTCCTTAAAAGACACCAGCGAATTCACACAGGAGAGAAACCATACCACTGTAATGAATGCGAGATGCGCTTCAATGATTTAGGAAATCTTAAAAAACACCAGCGAATTCACACGGGAGAGAAACCACATCACTGTAATGATTGTGGAAAGCGCTTTACTGAATTAAGATTTCTTAAAAAACACCAACGAATTCATACAGGAGAGAAACCGTACCACTGTAATGAATGCGAGATGTGCTTCAATGATTTAGGAAATCTTAAAAAACACCAGCGAATTCACACAGGAGAGAAACCACATCACTGTAATGATTGTGGAAAGCGCTTTACTGAATTAAGAATTCTTAAAAAACACCAACAAATTCACACAGGAGAGAAACCACATCACTGTAATGATTGTGGAAAGTGTTATACTGTATTAGGAAGTCTTAAAAGACACAAACTAATTCACACCGGAGAGAAACCCTGAACACTGAAGGTTGGGAAAGGTTTAATCTGGTGAGAACACCTTAAAAAAAACAGGAAATTCTCTCAAGACAAAAACATGAATTTAACCAATAAACCTCTATTGATGGGGGCACTGGGGTCCGTGCCAGGACTTTTAATTGACTTTGTTTCAATCTAGGGGGGCAGGTCACAGAAATAATAAAAACACCCTGTATTTAAAAAAATAAAATAAAATAAATAAAAAACATTTCCTGTCTGCATCACCACAGTAACTAATGCCTCTACTTGGAAACTGCCAGGGAACTGCTTGTAAACTGACAGACACGTTGTGTTAAAACCAGAAGGGAAAGACTGTTTCAGCGCTGCAAAGACAGGACTGTGACTTGGCTTCTCCACGGCTAAACCCCTGGAGCAAGGTGTGAACGCTGGGCTTCTCTTTGCATCCCTCCAGGCTGGACCGCGGAGCAACGACCATCGCAGGATTGGTATTCTTCTTGCTTCTTCATAAGAGTGCATTATTTCTTCAAAAGAGACTTTTTCACATCCCTCCAAGTCATAAAGGAAGGTAACTGATGTATTGAATTTGCAGTGCATGGCTTAGAATTATAATATTTAAATGCTTATAGTTATATTTGTTGTCTATATACAGTATGTGTCGGTGATGCTGAAGTATTGCTAATATCTAGTAGTATTTAGCTTCTGAATAAACTTTCTCATGTAGTCTATTGTTAAACAGCACTGTCAAGCATGTAGTGGAACCCAAGGCGTGAAAGATATTATTGTTTTTATTATTTATTTCTTCGCAGATGCCCTTATCCAGGGCGACTTACAATTGTTACAAAATATCACAGTACAAAAAATCACATTACAAAATACCACATTACTGAATATCACATAACAAAATACCACATTACAGAATATTACACTGCAAAATATCACGTTACAGAAAATCACATTACAGAATATCATGTTACAAAATACCACATTACTGAATATCACATTACAGAATATCACATTACAAAATTTCACATTACAAAATATGATGTTACAGAATATCACATTACAAAATACCACATTACTGAATATCACATTTCAAAATACCACATTACTGAATATCACACTGCAAAATACCACATTACAGAAAATCACATTACAGAATATCACATTACAAAATACCACATTACTGAATATCACATAACAAAATACCATGTTACTGAATATCACATTGCAAAATACCACATTACTGAACATCACATTGCAAAATATCACATTACAGAATATTACATTACAGAGCATCAAATGGCAGATAAGAGCAGTTATAAAGTACAATAAAATCAGTAGCAAGTAAAATCAAATTCAAATAAGAGCAAAATAAAGAACACAGCAAATAATTAACATTTGAGAGCGAGTTTAACTAAGAGAATTTACCTTATAGTAAAAGTATTTGAATAAAGTCCAGTAAGAGCACGTAGTAAGTATGATAAATGGATGAGAATGATTTCAAATAAGAGCAATTAGAGAAAACGTGAATACGGATACCTGTAATAGTAAAATCAAATATAAGATACAGGAAGTAATTATAATAAAGAGCAGTAGTAGATTACAACGAGGTGTGGAGCAGATCAGTGCAGGTACAAGCTGATGCAAGTACTGGTACAATTGGGTGCCATGTAGTCCAGTATAGTGGAGTTGTAAGGTTTACAACGCTGTGACAAGTATGTTATGTTAAGATCGTAAGCATGTAGGTCCATATCGATTTTTTTTTTGCTTTTGGCAAGAGATTCAGCTACCACAGTGTGTTCAAGTGTGTGTTAATCGTCTAAAATGTGGTTTTAACGCACCAAATTAAACTACTAATTCTACATTATAGGAGGCTGTGTGGTCCAGTGGTTAAAGAAAAGGGCTTGTAACCAGGAGGTCCCCGGTTCAAATCCCACCTCGGCCACTGACTCATTGTGTGACCCTGAGCAAGTCACTTAACCTCCTTGTGCTCCGTCTTTCGGGTGAGACGTAGTTGTAAGTGACTCTGCAGCTGATGCATAGTTCACACACCCTAGTCTTTGTAAGTCGCCTTGGATAAAGGTGTCTGCTAAATAAACTAATAATAATAATAATAAATAAATAAATACATCTTGGATTTGAGTTATACCCTCCCACTATAAGGAGGCTGTGTGGTCCAGTGGTTAAAGAAAAGGGCTTGTAACCAGGAGGTCCCCGGTTCAAATCCCACCTCAGCAACTGACTCATTGTGTGACCCTGAGCAAGTCACTTCACCTCCTTGTGCTCCGTCTTTCGGGTGAGACGTAATTGTAAGTGACTCTGCAGCTGATGCATAGTTCACACACCCTAGTCTCTGTAAGTCGCCTTGGATTGTTATGCTGAAGATACACAGCTATATTTATCACTCAAACATTTTCTAACAAAAAATGATGTTTGAAAACTTCTTAATGCTAAACTCACATAAAACAGAAGTGATGATTCTGGGATCTCAGAAGCAACAAAGCAACATGTCTGATTTACTCCTTGGTGGCTTCTCTTATGAACTTGCAGACGAAATGAGAAATCTGGGTGTGATCTTCGACCCAAATCTTTCTTTTGAGACACACATCAGGAATGTTACTAAAATGTATTTTTATCATTACAAAATATCGCCAAATTGAGAAGTATTCCGTCCCACTCAGATACTGAGAGATTGAGCATGCTTTCGTGTCTTCTAGAATTGATTATTGTAATGTCCTGTTCTCTGGTATTCATAGCCATGTTTTAACTCGACTGCAACTTACACAAAATGCTGCAGCTAGAGTTTTAACCGGGACTAAGAGACGAGATCACATTACTCCTGTGCTAGCATCTCTGCACTGGCTTCCGGTCTGATTTTAACTTACAAATCATCAAATGGCCTTACATCATCGTATTTAAATGATCTTTTAATGTCATATATTCCTAGACACCCACTCAGATCACAGTGTCAGGTTGCTTACTGTCCCACGAATTTAAAAAAAAAAACACAGGTGGGAGAACATTCAGTTATAGGGCAGCAGTGTGGAGTAGTGGTTAGGGCTCTGGACTATTGACCAGAGGGTTGTGGGTTCAATCCCAGGTGGGGGACACTGGTGCTGTACCCTTGAGCAAGGTACTTTACCTAGATTGCTCCAGTAAAAACCCAACTGTATAAATGGGTAACTGTATGTGATAATAATGTGATATCTTGTAACAATTGTAAGTCGCCCTGGATAAGGGCGTCTGCTAAGAAATAAATAATAATAATATAATGTAGTGCTTTTATGCGAAAATAATGTTCCTTTTACTCTCTGCCTTGTTTTACTGTTTTATGTGTTAATATTGTGTATGCAATGTCAATGCAATGTTTTTTATTCATGTGAAGCACTTAGCAGGACTTTGTGTTGTGAAAGGTGCTGTATTAAAAATTGTTTATTATTAGGATTATTATTATAATAAATGGAGCCTTTCTAATATTATAACATCTCATGTGTTTTAAGTAAAAAGAGATTTTCCCAACCGGGAAATAACCTCTGATCCTGTTAAAATAAGAACTTGCACTACGTGCTTTTGTGGTGGACCAACTAAACCCCCAGATACAACATAATTAATACATTGGCTTCACATTAACTTACTAAAATCAAGCGAAATTGTGTTCATGCAGCATTTTAAAATGTAGATATTGTGAAAACATCATATGCTTGTCATTTTTTTGTATTGCAAATTAGTAAAATGTGTGTATCCCAAGTTATTATTTATACTGTATTTGGACCATTTAAAAAAAAATATATATAATGATAGGTTAAAACTTTGTTAGACTTAATAGTTGGGAAAAATGTAGGAATGGCTCCAAAGATACCTGTTGGATTTCAATTGAATCCCTTAAGGAGCATGATGGTGTGAACACGATCATACTGAAGCGTCATTCTGAGACTGTGATCGGTAAACCCGATAAACGTACTTCATGTCTTTGACTGACTGGGCCCCCATACTTTGCAGCACAGCTTGTAAACTCACATCGTTGGATAGGGGAGGGATTGAATTTCACTGCCTGGTTGTTTTTTTCGTGTCACATCACTGAGACCGGCATCTCATTACAGCAGCACAGAGAAACAAAACATGGATACGAAAGAATAATCTATCCAATCCAATTATTATTTAGGCTCAGCTCACCGCTACCACCCCCGCGCTGACTCAGGGGGCGAAGACGAACACACGCTGTCCTCTGAAGCGTGTGCCGTCAGCCGACCGCTTCTTTACACTCTGCAGACTCACCGTGCAGCCGCCTCAGAGCTACAGCGTCGGAGGACAACGCTGCTCTGGGCAGCTTACAGGCAAGCCGCAGGCCGGCCTGACCACAGGCGCTGGTGCGGTGAGCTGAGGACACCCTGGCTGACGCCGACCATTGAGCCGCCCTGGGAGCTCCCGTCCAGGGTCTGCAATTAATCTGATGTATTTGAATTAAAATGATATCAGAACATGAATTCTGTCTCGTGTTTTTAATATATCTGTTTTTATAAATATTAAGAAATGAGTGGCTGTAAGCAGATAATCTTTTGTGAACAAAATTTATCAGGTATGTTTTAAGACTTCATTAACCCTGTGGTGATTCAGAGCTTACATTAAACACAGGAAAAGCACAATGTTTACAGACAGTTTCAATGATTTCTCACTTCCTTCATCATTAGGGAAGCATAAGTAACAGGTTGTATAATGAAAAGGAACAAAGGCTGATGATACATTTGTATAGTATGTTATTAGGCATTCCGTGAAACTTAAGTCATAGCATGTCACTTTTAACACAATGATTTTAAACCAGTTTTAATTGGTTTGATTATGGGTTGTGCTTAAAACAGCTTATTAATCAGAAAGAAAGGTTTTATCATCCCTCTGAGGGCACATCTGCATTTATTAAAAGCCAGTCACTCCCTACAAGGCCAGGGCAATACATAGAGAAGAGTTCCAAAATCCTTACTAAACCATGGTTACCAACATTCTAATTGAAATCACGTTTGGTCACAGCGGAGCTGTACATATAAAGATCCCACACACACATTTAATAATTGTCTAAAATAAACCGCAGCATATATAAGTATATTACACTTATAGCATATATTTACAAGTGAAAATAATATGCACGGAACTAACTTGCACTTATAATCTGAGTTCTGAGCTCCCCACCCTCTCCTGCTTCAGCACAGCTGGACTCAGTGTCACAGGAATTTAAGGCAGACATGCCCGCTTCGACCTGCCGCAGAGACTTCAGCCGTCTGTCATGGTTTTGATGATTTTTTTCTGATGAAAGAAGATTAGACCCTCAGATATTTTGTCGTGAGGCCAATTCCTTTTTCGAGATCAAACATCTAACTGCAAGAGCTGTACTGAGCATGCTCAGAACCAACATTTCAAATCTCTATAACTCCGGAAGAGATTTATATTTTTTCACCAAACCAGAAAAAAAAGGCACTATTCTGGGCCAGTCCCCTTGTATACTAAAATTGCCAAACAAAAATTTCAAACCGTTTTTGAGCTTTTTGTTCACTATCTGGATCTCTGAATCCGCATATCCGAGCAGAATGAAATGACATCAAGAGATCTAACCAAAGGGACCACACATCCAAATGTTTGTGCACATCCATTGAACAGGGTCAGAGTTATTAAAGCACAGAAATTGGGGTTTAACATTAAACTGTCTACTCAACCCTAACTATATATATATATTACAGTAAACGTCACAATATTGGCAAATCGAAAGGTTTGCTTGTAAATGTAGACATTTTACCAAGCAAAGAGGTAAATGTCTGAAATAAACATATCACTTCGGACATTTACCGGTGAATCTCAAGAATAACCCAGTGGCTTTGGCTGATGACTGAATGTCTTGCTTTCACGCATTGTAAGGCTTCAGCAGCCCTGTGTAACTCCAAGTGCTTCCAAGTGCCACATGCTGAAATAAGTAAGTAAATAGATCTGTTTACTGCCTGTGTCTGTAATTTTTTTGTGTGATTTTCTGTTGAAGAAACAAAGGTCCTAAATGATTTAATTTGCATTTTAGCATGTTATTATTATTTTTTTTTAATCAAACTACTACACATTTGGAGTACAATAGCCAATTGCTCAATTGCGCGTTACTATAAGCTCATTAATTATTATTTTGTTAATGGAACATTTGTTGAAGCTGACACCCTGGGATCCTTCAAGAAGCTGCTTGATGAGATTCTGGGATCGATAAGCTACTAACAACCAAATGAGCAAGATGGGCCGAATGGCCTCCTCTCGTTTGTAAACTTTCTTATGTTCTTATGTTCTTATTTGTACACAGAAATACACACACCGTTCGACAGCAATGTGTTTTTGCTAATGGCAAATGTGTATGCATGAATAAATAAATATAATAAATAAATAAATATATTCTTCGACATTAATGATTATTTTGTTAATTGGCCATTTATATGCAGGAATTAATACAATATTTGATGTTATACCTTAATTTACCAATAAGCTTCCATAAATCACAATATTAACTGGTAAGTGTTTGAAAAGAAATCGATTTCTAAGTCATTTCTGACCTTTACCAATAAGCCTTGGTAAAACTTAAGATTAAAGGGTAAGTGTGCAAAAAGCAACCTATTTCTACATAATTTCGGACATTCGCCACCTTTATTTTTTAATAACCAAAATTAACCGATTTTGCCAAACATTAATAAAAAAAACGGTACCTCCCCACCTCCCCCGAACTGAACCAAAAATGAATCTGAAAAATCCAAGCCCTAGATATAAGCAATCCTAATTGTGTATATGTTACGGTAAAAATCTGAATTTGGTCAAATTTGCCAGTTTTACTGGTAATAGCTAATCATTTAGTTGAGGATCTTGTGTGCTGTCTTCTAGTGTAAGAAATATTCCTCACAGAATATACGGTTCAAAACAGGATGATACCTGTATGTTTATTTTTCTTACCAGCGTCCTTACGCAGGTGGTTGGTCGTAACACAGAACAATACAGAATCATCAAAATAAAACCCAGCTCCGTGAAAAGAGCGCTAACTGTTTTAGACGCCACATTGAGGCTGGGCCTATCCGCAGGTCGAAGCCTTCACACAGGCAACCTGAATAAACTATTAAATGTCTTAAATACTCTGGCTTAATTGTTTTTAGGTGTGGCTCATTACTGTCTTATTATACAATCACTTTATGAAAGTTTTTTTTTTACCAGTAAATGTCAACATTTACCACATAAGGTGGTAAATGGCAGAAATTATGAAGAAATAGATTGCTTTTCGCATTTACCGGTAAAACTCAAGATTGACCAAATTGACCACTTGTACTGTAACATATTGTAGCGATCTCGGCTAACGCAGGCAGGCGCTTCACACAGGGAGTGGCAATCCGCTCACAGGAGGAGGGCGGGCGTGAACCCGTGACCTCTCGCACTAAAGCATAGCACTGATACTGCTGTACAAAAGAGCCGGCTCCTTTTGCAAGGAGCGTATATCGGGCTCATGTCTTCGTCTGTGATTACATCACCTACCAGCCCTGCTGCTGCCTTCCCCCGTGCACGCTACACTCTCCCCTGCCAGCCTCAAGTCCGCCCCAGACTTGCTCACCAGGCTACAGTCCGACGAGTGCGTGCCGGGGGTACCTGCGTCCACTTCTGACACCACTGTAGCGATGTCAAGAAGGAAAACACAAGGCAAGTTCTCAAGGGCTGAATTGATTTTTATTTCTCTAACAAGTCGCATTCCAGTCGTGTCCGCAGCTGCTGCTTCTTTTCAATTCGAACCTGGGATCCAGCTCCCACTCCGTTATAGGGGAGCTGGAGGGAGGCAGGGCCTGCTCCAGCCAATCCGGAGCTAGATACCTCACCTGGCTGGAAAATCCCAGGCTGGCAGCTGTGGGGAAATTCCCCAGCCCAGGGATCTATAGAACCTTCTAAAAAGGGGAGGGGCCTGGGCCCCAGCCTGACTGAGGGCAACCTCGCTCGGTGGAAAAGTACAGGCTGGGTTCTCCCGTTCACTCCAGTGCGCTGACCACGACCCAGATCCGTGGGGCACCCACTTCCTGGTTGGTGATGATCAGTCAGCACGCTGGCCCCGCCCCTCTCTCCAGCCTCGTGACCCGCTCTCACAGTATTATTATTATTATTATTATTTATTTCTTAGCAGACACCCTTATCCAGGGCAACTTACAATTGTTACAATATATCACATTATTTTTACATAAAATTACCCATTTATAGAGTTGGGTTTTTACAGGAGCAATCTAGGTAAAGTACCTTGCTCAAGGGTACAGCAGCAGTCTCCCCCACCTGGGATTGAACCCACAACCCTCCGGTCAAGAGTCCAGAGCCCTAACTGCTACTCCACACTGCTGCCCTACACGATTTGGATTGTTCTGTGTATGTAGCTTATATCTAGGGCCTGAATTTTTCTGATTTTTATTTGGGAGGGGGGGTATTATTATTAGCAACATCAGTTATTGTCGGTTATTAAAAATAACTCAAACACATCGATTTTTAGTTTCTGTGATACATTGAATGTGTTGACACATACACAAACATTAGCTTAATGTGTTGAAGCGAGGATGCCCAAATTAGTATTCCAGCAACGTAGAACTCTAGATGCATTTTGAGTCAGAGAATTGTGAGAAGTAACAAATTTCACTGTACGCCCATTACCGCCCGCATATCTATCATACCACTGTATTTTTTTTTCTGCCACCCCATCGTACGACTATAGTGTACTGCAGTAACTAATCTCAGCCTACAAGTTCTTTACATTTTTCCCTAAGGTTAAACACACTGGATACCAGATTAAGGTTCCATATTTATGTAGCTATAATAACAATTGTACACAAGAAAAACTTTTTAACATGCATTAGTCGTATTAGTTATTCTCAATAACTGTTTAAAAAAAATGAGGCCATGTTGCTGGTTTGTTTAGGTTCGTGGTCGTTAAACTTGTTTCTGAGCAAATGACACATTGACGTTCCTGGCGTATTACGCAGTTCCATAAAACTGATGAATGGTGAAATAGAAGCAATGTCTTTGCACACCGTCCGCCTTCTGAAAGACGTTTTCTTCATGTGGGAAGAGAGTTGTGTGCATGATCGACATCGTTTAACCCAGGTTCATCAGTTTAAAAAAAATAAACTGAATTTTCTAAATAGGTCTTTGGGGTGTTTTTTCGGTTAAAACCGAAAACTTCAAGCCCTACTTCTATCAGTGCAGACACCAAGGCAATGAAACACATACTCCCCCATCCTAACCTGTCTTCAGAAGCTCTCTCCCCATGGCCAGCAACTGTGCCCCCAAACAGTATCATTTTTCCATTGAGGAAATGCAATCCACATGTATTTAAATATACAGATGTATTTCAACAACAACACCACACTCAATTCAGCTCCTTGTTATATTTATTAATTGGTTATTTAGAGTTTCTCTTGCAGTATTTTAATGCATGAAGGGAACAGGCAACACAGCCTTTCCTACATTTCAAAAAGAATGGTATATCGTGTACAAGGTTTTTCAAGTTTTTTCTTTGTTTATTTTGGATTCATTTCACACAAGGAAAAACATATTTCAGGTTTTGGAGAAATTCTTTTGAATTCTTTTTTGTAAAGCAGAATATGGAGATTATTTGTGCAGGGGTTGTACACTACAATTTAAAACAGTGATCCCTTTTTGTGTCACTAGATGCAAAATTCCAAGAGGAAAAGGTATACAAAAAAGTTGTGAAATTGTGTATCGGGGGGCGATATATCGCAGTCAGAGCCTGTCAACAACAAAACTGTTTGAGGTGTGAAGTTCAGAATTGACCAAAGCTTAGCATTGACTTGAAAGAGCTGGAGACTTGGTCACTAGTGAGGAGTTACATATAATAATCCTAATGTTCAAACTAAGAGTCAGCAATGCATGAGACAAAAGTGGAATATTGCAGATGCAATTACAATCTATCTGAAATGATTAGGAGCAAGACTATTTATCAAGCAAATGAATTCTTTTGTTTTCAGTAAATATTTTCTGTATTTTAGTCAGATCTCCTGGTGTTTAGATCAAGTGGCTGAAGTTCTGTGAATTCTCGTGTCCTTCAAAACCCAGTAACTAACTCAACTCATGTGTGCATTTGTGGCAGACTGTCCCGCCCCTTTGTATATTTTGTTATGATTTATTGTATTATTGTTTGCGGCGTGGATGACAAGCTGCCGCCATTATCTGTCATTGTTTGTATTTTAAAAACCTTGTGAGGATGCGTGACTGATCAGCTACTGATTATTTAACTAGCTGACAGTCACACATCCTTACTAAACTCATGCAGACTGTGGCCGAGGGGTAATAAGATAATTAATATCTAGTTAACCCCTCAGCCATAATATAAGCAGAGTGGAGAACAAGAGTGGTAGAATTATTTAAAAGATAACAATAGCTAGACGTGTTGGTTTGGCAAATGCCAACCTTTTATTTGCGTTTATTTAAATAAAGTATTGGGCGCCATAGTCTCTCAGTTTGCCTCGCCAGTCCTTGTTTTGGTTTGTGTTTCTGGTCTGACATCACCGCCACCCGTGTCACAGCATTTCATGGCATCTTTTAAGGTTTGTTAACTAACATAAACTCTTCAAACAGTCAGTACATTGAGAAGATTTTTTATTTTTTTAGGTGAGTCCGCTGGTGGATTTTCAAGGAACTTAGATAGGTGAAACTCTTCCTACATTCAGGACAGCGATAAGGTTTCTCTCCTGTGTGAATGCGCTGGTGTGATTGAAGATTTCCGAATTGCGTGAATCTCTTCCCACACTCAGTGCAGTGATAAGGTTTCACTCCCGTGTGAACACGCTGGTGTGTTTTAAGATTTTGTAACTGCGTGAATCTCTTCCCACACTCAGAGCAGTGATGAGGTTTCTCTCCTTTGTGAATGCGCTGGTGGATTTTAAGGTGCGATAAACGACTGAAACTCCTCCCACACTCAGTGCAGTGATGAGGTTTCTCTCCTGTGTGAACACTCTGGTGGATTTTAAGGTGCGATAAATCACTGAAACTCTTCCCACAATCAGCACAGGGAAATGGAGTCCCTCCTGTGAGATTTCCTTTAGCAGCTAGAGAAAAAAGAGACAAAGGTTATTGCACAGCATTCCTACACATAACCCCTCATGACCAGCTCCTAGAGTGAACTCTGATGGGAATACAGTCAAACCCGCTTAATATCACTCCTGTTCATACCAGCCTCCTTTTATTATCAGTATAAGATCAGGTTTACTGTATTGAAATGTTTCTTCTGGTGACACTTAGCAACCCGACTGGATTTGACATCCCCCAGTGATGAGACATGTGATCCCAGCACCACTATAAAGCTGTGGGAGCAGCACAACTGCAAACAGTCTACCAGAAACAGGGAAAGGCAAAGATCTAACAGTATTCCAAACAGACATGATAGTGGATGCACATCTAGCAGGGTCACAGCAGCAAGGATAGTTATGTTGCAAGCCACTGACTTTGTTTGGGCAGCCTTCCTAGCTTAAATTGAGGTAGAATGGCCAAAACATGATTGTACTTGGGGCATGCAGAGGGTCCTTTACCTTATTCACGGACGTCATGTTCCTATTCGTTATGTGAAATGCAACTGGATTTGGGCGGGGGCTAAAACCGGAATTATGTTAACAATAGATTCCTGGCACTCATTTTTACTCTGAAGTGTCCAGATTGATTTTAAAACATTTCATCTGACAAACATTTTAATTATTTGAAGGGTTTCTTTCACTTTTGTGTGCACTTAAGTTTAATTAGGACTTTGGACATGATGCATCAAAAGTCTATATAAAGGGCACTTGCTTCTTGTGGGTTATTTTAGTATCTACAATTATTTCAATGTTTATGAGTCAAGTCAAGACGTAGCTTCTTTCCAAAACAAAATAAAGTATATTTTTACTGTGCAACTCAAAAGCTGCAGTGTGTTGTTTCCCTAGGTTAAAAATGATGGGAAAAAAAGAACACAGATAAGCAATGCTGTTGTCTTCACAGCACCACAAATCCTTACAATTGTTCCAACTCCTGCAAAGTTGTGATTGGCTGAATTACTCTCCCTTTAAGCTGCGATTGGCTGACTTACTCTCCCTTTAAGCTGCGATTGGCTGAATTACTCTCCCGTCAGACTTGACAGACATTACAGCAGACCAACTGCAATTTAAAAAAGCATTAGTAAGAGGACAAAGAGAGGGATACGAATTCAAAATGATCTGTCTATTAGTTATTAGAAAAAAAGGCGATATCTGTTACAGGTACTTTTATAACATTTATATTCGGCAGATCCTTATTCAGCAAACTTCTAGTTTAGCAACCAGTTTCTGCAAGATTAATGGCAGCTCAATATTACTTGTTTTGTATGATTACCTCTAAATCCCAGTTCACATTCAGGTGGACAATCATCACACAGGCTGGATCCCAGCTGGTTGTTCTCCTCAAGTGTACAGACAATATTTTCAGTAGGAACTTCCTCTGCGATGGGGACACATTCCTGTTCAAAGAATTCCTCTTTAACAGGAACACATTCCAGTTGAGGGACCTCTTCATCTTTAACAAAAGTCAGCTCTGTAACCTGCTTTAGACTTGCACACCACTCCTGATTAAATGACTCCTCCTGTGTGTGAACTGATTCTATCCTTGGCCCCTCCTGTGCTTCAGATTTAGGGATAGCATGAATCTCTTTGGGATCTGTGTGAAAGAAAATTGTACAAAATTATAACTCTTACTTACCAGCCAGGTTCCTCTACAAAGCCAGCCCCTTGTCAGAATTCTACTGAGAGAGGTCACTGGGTCATTGGAACAATTAAAAATAAATTAATAAATAAATGTATCCTCACTGGAACAAACCCCACAACAGCTGGGGAAACAGTTAAGGAATACAGCGAGCGTCCTCTACTAACACAACCAAGTCAATACACTCTACATTTCCCAGAATGCCTTAAACAGGTAAAGAGCTGATAGTTTAAGTGATCCTCTAACCTGAGACAGCTGTGTGTAATTTACTGTGAGAAGGTCGGTATAAAAGCCCTGAGTAAACAAGCCTGTGTGAGGACCTGTTTAAAGCTGTCACTTATGTCGCTTCACCAAAAGGATAACTATTCAAGTCCTAATTAGACAGGTTTACCGATATAGATTAGTACAGTCGTATAGTGTGTATTATTTCTTAGCAGACGCATATACCCATTGAAATCGTAATTAGACCAGGCTGGATATACAAACATAGACCTGTACTTTCTCATCATCTGGAGAATTAATTAGACTGCAATAATATTAGGACAGGAGTCGAGTTATTGACAGGACTCATAATAAGAACTTTAAAAGTGTCTAAAGAGAAATTTTCGCCACTAAA
>CM060294.1:2957771-3000271 GCA_030684275.1 Acipenser oxyrinchus oxyrinchus
TAACGCTTCAGTTTCACAATGGAAGAACTGATTTTTCTCAGTAACCTGAGAATGATTGCCAAATGTGCTTACCTTTTTATTCAAATAATGAATTTGTTTTAATTAAGTGTTTTATTTTAGATTACATCTAGGGGACTGTGACAGAGATCGAGTGGTGCTTGGTGTTAGATCTCCCTCTTGACCTGTGAGGGCACTGTGTAACGGGAACAGAGTACCCTTAACTAAATGGCACGACAATTTATTCCGTAGGGTAGGTGGAAGTTGGTCATTTAGGAAAGGGGCAGCTTCTGGTATCCAAACTCAATGACCCAGGCGGTAAACGGTGTGGCATCTGAGGATTGGAGGAGCGGATCTTTCGTTAACCTAGGGGTCATGGCGAGGATATAAATAGGGGTCACAGCGGACGTGATCGGTTCCTTGGTAAATGGTTAGTGTTGAAAACCTTCAAGGAGTCTGTGTCCTGTATCGTGAACCGTGAGTTTTTGTCCTGTGTTTGTCAGTGTTTTGTTAACTGTCGTCTGTTTTTAATAGACTACCAGTTGCACGATCCGGAGCTGTAGCGAAAGCCAGCATAAACCCAGACATCACTTTCAGTCCTGCATTTCGCGGAGAACTGTATTACACCACTTGCATGTATTCACTATCATTAAGAACTGTGTTTGTGTTTTGTGTTTAGAGTTGGTGTGTAAAACTGGACTTTTGGTTACTGGGTCAAACCGGGGATTTACAAATACCGAGTGATACACGCGCTGTATCACTCCAACATTATTATTTACAGGTGTTTGCCATAAGGCTCTGGACATTGTTAATTAAATCAATAAACACCCTTGCACCTGGAAATCATTGTCTGTCTGTTTTATATTAAGCTCTGCTCTGCACTGCACTCACCTGTATTCACTCACCACTTTTCCACAGGGACACACAAAGGGACATCATCTTAAATCGTAGTGTACAACTCACTGGACAAGTCCTCTCCATATTCTGCTTTACAAAGACAATTTTAAAGAATTACACCAAAAACTGAAATATTCCCTTTATAAGATGTAATTGTAAGTGACTCTGCAGCTGATGCATAGTTCACACACCCTGGTCTCTGTAAGTCGCCTTGGATAAAGGCGTCTGCTAAATAAACTAATAATAATAATAATATGTTTTCCTTGTGTGAAATGAATCCGAACTAAACAAAGAAAATAACTTATTGAAAAGCCTTGCAGACAGTATACCAAGGGTACTCAATGACATTCTCTGTCGGGCCAGATAAGGTAATGTCTAAACCTTGGGGGTGTTTAAATGGTCATGAAACTCTGACTATCCAATCACACTTTACCTACAGTAACAGAACTTTGCAACACTACACTTGCAACCAATCAACTAATACATGTCAGAAATAACTACTAACAATGATACAATGTCTGATTGCCATTAATACTGTAAAGCCATAAATATTTGCAATCAAAATATTTGGCGAATCACACCCATAAAAACTATTTTGCTCCAGAAATGTTGGCTACCTGTTGCAATATACGAAGTATGTATTGTTAGTGGAATTTGATTTTGTGCCAAACATGTTTGTGTATTTTTCATATGCGACAAACGCATAATAAAAGGCTTGCAAATATTTATGACTTTACAGTAATAAAAATAGAAAATAAATATTTTTTCCTGACTAATATTCAAACGACATCTTGCAAAGAAATAATGATACAAATCCCACTGTAATGCTATTTAAACCTGGATATTCTAACTGGAGTTCAATGGAGTAGTTTCTAATAGCCTATAATTTAGAATAGAACACATGATATAATCATCAGTCTCAGAGCTTTGTTTGGGCCCTGGCTGTTCATTTCACAACATACATTATAAGCAGGCTTCCTACTTTTCAGCTTTTTTTTTGCCAAATCGACAATTAATATCGCCATTTATTTTAGAAAGAATTTACTAATTTTTTCGATATTTGTTTTTCAATTCAAGCAGAGAATGGGTGAAATCAACCTTTATGCTTTAAATAAAAAACAGACTTTTTATGCCATTGAGAAACATCGGGAGACAGCAAGTATAAAAACTATGCAAACTAGAGAAGAGTTCTAAATTATTATTTTTGGTAAGAAAATAAAAAATAGCGAGCTGTTTTACCAACATTTATCCTATGTAAATTTATTTTGGGAGTTCGATGTTCAACGAGCTTTACTGATTAAAATCGAAAGGTAGCAAGCCTAATTATAAGTGAAGTATATACAATGAGATTACTTGACTTGCCAGTGCTGTCGTTCTTTCTGTATCCCTTGCCAACCTCCAGTGTTTTAAGTAAAATGATTGATAGAAAATGAATTTCATTGCCCCTGGTCTGCTTCATCTCAATATCAGGAGATGTGTGCTGATAGTGAAATACACGCCATGCGACTCCATGTTCAAGTAACAACAAAAAGTCAAGCTGTTTTTTTTCACACAGCACTAAAATAATTAAGTTAATGTACTCAGAAAACTAGTAGACCTTTTTTTAGTATACTGGTGTACTGTGTAATGTATCATATTCCCACCACCAGTAAGTTATTATTCATAGATTTGTTATTGCAAGATAATATTTGTAATGTTAAATAATACTGCATCTCCATGACATTGAATTAATGAAAAGCATTTTAAATGTGAATTATAGAACATTAATTGAATGTATTTGATGTTGGGTCTGGTATGATTCTGCAAGGTCCAGTAAGGTTTCACAGTAAACCAGCAGTGAATTACTACAGGCCACACTTAGAGCACAACAGGAATGCTGTGAGATCAGAATGAGTTTCTGTTAACCTGTATTTACTTATTAATAATATACACTTTAAATTCTTATTTGAATGTATTTGTTAAGTTTCCCAATCTTGTATTTCTAAACACTACATTCTCAGATTCTCATAAGTTTACTTTTCAGCACTGTATTTAGAGTTTCCAATTCCAATTTCAAATGTTATTATTTACAGTTGCATATGATTGGAATTGTGTGCCAATAAAAAAAAAGTAAATTGGCGATTAATTGCCTAATTGATGAAAATTTAATTCAGGTTATAGTAATACAAGTATCTGTTCTAAGATATGGATTTGAGTCAGGACTCTGGCAAAGTCTGCAAAACCTACACCAGACACTCACGAGAGAGCCAGGGCACTGCCACAGGACACAAGACTCAGCACAGCCAGGACAGCACAGGACACAAGACTCAGCACAGTCAGGACAGCACAGGACACAAGACTCAGCACAGTCAGGACAGCACAGGACACGAGACTCAGCACAGCCAGGACAGCACAGGACACAAGACTCAGCACAGTCAGGACAGCACAGGACACAAGACTCAGCACAGCCAGGACAGCACAGGACACAAGACTCAGCACAGCCAGGACAGCACAGGACACAAGACTCAGCACAGCCAGGACAGCACAGGACACAAGACTCAGCACAGCCAGGACAGCACAGGACACAAGACTCAGCACAGCCAGGACAGCACAGGACACAAGACTCAGCACAGCCAGGACAGCACAGGACACAAGACTCAGCACAGCCAGGACAGCACAGGACACAAGACTCAGCACAGCCAGGACAGCACAGGACACAAGACTCAGCACAGCCAGGACAGCACAGGACACAAGACTCAGCACAGCCAGGACAGCACAGGACACAAGACTCAGCACAGCCAGGACAGCACAGGACACAAGACTCAGCACAGCCAGGACAGCACAGGACACAAGACTCAGCACAGCCAGGACAGCACAGGACACAAGACTCAGCACAGCCAGGACAGCACAGGACACAAGACTCAGCACAGCCAGGACAGCACAGGACACAAGACTCAGCACAGCCAGGACAGCACAGGACACAAGACTCAGCACAGCCAGGACAGCCAGGACAGCACAGGACACAAGACTCAGCACAGCCAGGACAGCACAGGACACAAGACTCAGCACAGCCAGGACAGCACAGGACACAAGACTCAGCACAGCCAGGACAGCACAGGACACAAGACTCAGCACAGCCAGGACAGCACAGGACACAAGACTCAGCACAGTCAGGACAGCACAGGACACAAGACTCAGCACAGCCAGGACAGCACAGGACACAAGACTCAGCACAGCCAGGACAGCACAGGACACAAGACTCAGCACAGCCAGGACAGCACAGGACACAAGACTCAGCACAGCCAGGACAGCACAGGACACAAGACTCAGCACAGCCAGGACAGCACAGGACACAAGACTCAGCACAGCCAGGACAGCACAGGACACAAGACTCAGCACAGTCAGGACAGCACAGGACACAAGACTCAGCACAGTCAGGACAGCACAGGACACAAGACTCAGCACAGCCAGGACAGCACAGGACACAAGACTCAGCACAGCCAGGACAGCACAGGACACAAGACTCAGCACAGCCAGGACAGCACAGGACACAAGACTCAGCACAGCCAGGACAGCACAGGACACAAGACTCAGCACAGCCAGGACAGCACAGGACACAAGACTCAGCACAGCCAGGACAGCACAGGACACAAGACTCAGCACAGCCAGGACAGCACAGGACACAAGACTCAGCACAGCCAGGACAGCACAGGACACAAGACTCAGCACAGCCAGGACAGCACAGGACACAAGACTCAGCACAGTCAGGACAGCACAGGACACAAGACTCAGCACAGCCAGGACAGCACAGGACACAAGACTCAGCACAGCCAGGACAGCACAGGACACAAGACTCAGCACAGCCAGGACAGCACAGGACACAAGACTCAGCACAGCCAGGACAGCACAGGACACAAGACTCAGCACAGCCAGGACAGCACAGGACACAAGACTCAGCACAGCCAGGACAGCACAGGACACGAGACTCAGCACAGCCAGGACAGCCAGGACAGCACAGGACACAAGACTCAGCACAGCCAGGACAGCACAGGACACAAGACTCAGCACAGCCAGGACAGCACAGGACACAAGACTCAGCACAGCCAGGACAGCACAGGACACAAGACTCAGCACAGCCAGGACAGCCAGGACAGCACAGGACACAAGACTCAGCACAGCCAGGACAGCACAGGACACAAGACTCAGCACAGCCAGGACAGCACAGGACACAAGACTCAGCACAGTCAGGACAGCACAGGACACAAGACTCAGCACAGCCAGGACAGCACAGGACACAAGACTCAGCACAGCCAGGACAGCACAGGACACAAGACTCAGCACAGCCAGGACAGCACAGGACACAAGACTCAGCACAGCCAGGACAGCCAGGACAGCACAGGACACAAGACTCAGCACAGCCAGGACAGCACAGGACACAAGACTCAGCACAGCCAGGACAGCACAGGACACAAGACTCAGCACAGCCAGGACAGCACAGGACACAAGACTCAGCACAGCCAGGACAGCACAGGACACAAGACTCAGCACAGCCAGGACAGCACAGGACACAAGACTCAGCACAGCCAGGACAGCACAGGACACAAGACTCAGCACAGCCAGGACAGCACAGGACACAAGACTCAGCACAGCCAGGACAGCACAGGACACAAGACTCAGCACAGCCAGGACAGCACAGGACACAAGACTCAGCACAGCCAGGACAGCACAGGACACAAGACTCAGCACAGCCAGGACAGCCAGGACAGCACAGGACACAAGACTCAGCACAGCCAGGACAGCACAGGACACAAGACTCAGCACAGCCAGGACAGCACAGGACACGAGACTCAGCACAGCCAGGACAGCACAGGACACAAGACTCAGCACAGCCAGGACAGCACAGGACACAAGACTCAGCACAGCCAGGACAGCCAGGACAGCACAGGACACAAGACTCAGCACAGCCAGGACAGCACAGGACACAAGACTCAGCACAGTCAGGACAGCACAGGACACGAGACTCAGCACAGCCAGGACAGCCAGGACAGCACAGGACACAAGACTCAGCACAGCCAGGACAGCACAGGACACAAGACTCAGCACAGTCAGGACAGCACAGGACACAAGACTCAGCACAGTCAGGACAGCACAGGACACAAGACTCAGCACAGCCAGGACAGCACAGGACACAAGACTCAGCACAGCCAGGACAGCCAGGACAGCACAGGACACAAGACTCAGCACAGCCAGGACAGCACAGGACACAAGACTCAGCACAGTCAGGACAGCACAGGACACAAGACTCAGCACAGCCAGGACAGCACAGGACACAAGACTCAGCACAGTCAGGACAGCACAGGACACAAGACTCAGCACAGCCAGGACAGCACAGGACACAAGACTCAGCACAGCCAGGACAGCCAGGACAGCACAGGACACAAGACTCAGCACAGCCAGGACAGCACAGGACACAAGACTCAGCACAGCCAGGACAGCACAGGACACAAGACTCAGCACAGCCAGGACAGCACAGGACACAAGACTCAGCACAGCCAGGACAGCACAGGACACAAGACTCAGCACAGCCAGGACAGCACAGGACACAAGACTCAGCACAGTCAGGACAGCACAGGACACAAGACTCAGCACAGCCAGGACAGCACAGGACACAAGACTCAGCACAGCCAGGACAGCACAGGACACAAGACTCAGCACAGCCAGGACAGCACAGGACACAAGACTCAGCACAGCCAGGACAGCACAGGACACAAGACTCAGCACAGTCAGGACAGCACAGGACACAAGACTCAGCACAGCCAGGACAGCACAGGACACAAGACTCAGCACAGCCAGGACAGCACAGGACACAAGACTCAGCACAGCCAGGACAGCACAGCCAGGACAGAGACTCAGCACAGCCAGGACAGCACAGGACACGAGACTCAGCACAGCCAGGACAGCGCAGGACACAAGACTCACTGACCTGTGCTGTCCTGTACTGTCCTCGGGACAGCGCTCTGCATGCCTAGGGCCACAGAACACAGCAAACCCTACTGTATACACTGCCCATTATATCACTGTGAAGAAGAAATGTGTCTCATAATTCAGTTGTACCTTGAAGACCTATTCAAATAGTTTACATTTAAAAAAGAAAACATTGTTTTCTTCTCCAATCTGGCTTCCGCTCTGCTCACTCCACTGAAACCGCCCTCCTGTCTGTCACCAACTCACTTAAGTCTGCCCGAGCTGCCTCTCTCTCCTCTGTCCTAATTCTCCTCGACCTCTCTGCTGCCTTTGACACTGTTGATCACTCTATTCTACTATCATCTCTTGCTGACCTGGGGATCTCTGGCACTGCTCTGGCCTGGTTCTCCTCCTACCTCTCCAACCGCACTTACCAGGTAACCTGGCGTGGAGCAACCTCCACACCTCACCCTCTCTCAACAGGAGTCCCCAAGGGTCAGTCTTGGGTCCTCTCCTGTTCTCTCTACACCCGCTCCTGGGCCCCTCATCGCATCCTATGGTTTCTCATACCATTTCTATGCTGATGATGCTCAGATTTTCCTCTCCTTCCCCACCTCTGACTCCACCATCTCCTCAGCGATCTCTACCTGTCTGTCTGCTATCTCCTCCTGGATGCACTCACATCACCTCAAACTCAACCTCTCTAAATCTGACCTCCTTTTCTTTCCCTCCTCCTCCCCCTCCTCTGATCTCTCTATCTCTGTTCCTCTGGAATCTACCACACTCTCTCCCTCTTCCTCCGCTAAGAACCTCGGAGTCACACTGGACCCCTGCCTCTCTTATTCCCAGCACATCTCCACTCTGGCACGCACTTGCCGATTCTTCCTGAGCAACATCCGAAGAATCCGACCCTTCCTCACCAACTACGCCACCCAGCTCCTGGTCCAGACCTTGGTATTCTCCCGCCTAGACTACTGCAACTCCCTCCTGGCTGGCCTCCCTGCGTCCGCCACCCGTCCGCTCCAGCTCATCCAGAACTCAGCTGCCCGCCTGGTGTTCTCTCTGCCTCGCTTCTCCCACACAACTCCACTACTCCGCTCACTCCACTGGCTACCGATCACCGCTCGCATCCAGTTCAAGACTCTTCTACTAGCCTACAGATGCCTTGACCAGACTGCACCCAGCTACCTCCAGACCCTCATCTCTCCCTACACCCCCACTCGACCTCTCCGCTCCGCCTGCACTAGAAGACTGGCTCTACCTCCTCTACGCTCCCCTGCCTCCAGAGCCCGCTCCTTCTCCACCCTCGCTCCGCAGTGGTGGAATGACCTTCCTACAGATGCCAGGACTGCCCAGTCCATGACCACCTTCCGACGCCTCCTCAAGACTCACCTCTTCAGAAAGCACCTGTAGAACTCCTCTGTTTTTCCCCTGGGACACTTTCACCCTTCCTTAAATATGCTTTACTTACTCTTATCTGCTCCCTATTTTACTGCATTTAGTCCTGTACTTCAGAGTACTGTAATCTGCCAAGTGTTTAAACTGTAGTATTTGGTATTTAATCATATCTTGATGTAACTATCACTGTCACTTTTATCTGCTGTATTATTGAATTGTATTTTGTCACACTTGTACTTGCTTGAACTAGTCATTGTATTTATCTTGCTCTTATTGTATTATTACCGGTACTGTAACACTTGAAATGTATTTGCTTACGATTGTAAGTCGCCCTGGATAAGGGCGTCTGCTAAGAAATAAATAATAATAATAATAATAATAATAATTGTTTGAATTTCAGGGTATTTACATGTACATTTGGTCCTGCAAACATTAAGGAATAAGTAGGGTTGCTAGAACGGTTTAAATAACGTACCTGTAATGTTTCTTTTCATTGTTAACATCCTGACAACTTTTTACAAGTATAACTTTAAAGTCTGTTTCAAAGCTCTTTTCAAAATGTCTGCTCTAGTGCACTGATAGCGTCAGGGTTATTGCCCACAGTGTCAAACAGGTAACACAGCAATCACGACCCATGATGTGGTACGGAACAGAAAAGCCAGAGCACTTTTTGTTATGTTTTTTTTCTGCATTAATTTAGAGAAGAGATCTCAAACCCCAGGGCACTAGAGCGGACATTTTAAAAAGAGCTTTGAAACAGACTTTAAAGTTGTAAGTGCAAAAAGTTGTCAGGAACAAAAACCAGGAGGGCATCGGCCCTCCAGGACCAGGATTGGGCACCCCTGGTCTGTACCGTTTAGGATTTTGAATGTTTGAATCAGACCGACGAACATTCTTTGTTCAAGAATAGATTCAATTCTTTTAGCCTGTCTGCATACGACATGCCTTTTAAACCCAGGATAATTCTGGCTGCTCTTCTTTGCACTCTTTCTAGAGCAGCAATATCCTTTTTTGTAACGAGGTGACCAGAACTGAACACAATATTCTAGGTGAGGTCTTACTAATGCATTGTAAAGTTTTAACATTACTTCCCTTGGTTTAAATTCAACACTTCTCACAAAATATCCGAGCATCTTGTTGGCCTTTTTTTATAGCTTCCCACATTGTCTAGATGAAGACATTTCTGAGTCAACATAAACTCCTAGGTCTTTTTCATAGATTCCTTCTTCAATTTCAGTATCTCCCTGTGGCAATGTGAAATAAATATTGAAATAATAATATTGAAACTATTAAATTGTTAAATTGTGCCGTGTCACTGCGTGCCCCTCAGGTTGTGGCAGGTGGCTACATATTTGGCAGCCAGTGGAGCTGTGTGTCCCTCCCTAGGAGGACAGCAAGTTTCTCTGAGTCTGCCATTTGTCTGAAAACAGGATATTTTTGTTGCATTTTATTGAAGAATGACTCTCTGATTTGGCTGTATTTTATACAGTGTAGGAGAAAGTGCATCTCATTTTCCACCTCTCCTGTCTCGCAGTGACCACAGAGTCGATCTTCTTTGGGCAGCCAGGTCTGCCTGTGTCTGCCTGTCTCTATGGCCAGGCTGTGGTCACTGAGCCTGTACTTGGTCAGGATCTGTCTCTGCTTCGTATCTCTGACAGTGGAGAGATACTCTGCTAGGCTGTAGTTTCTTTTTAGGGCCCGATAGCAATCAAGTTTATTTGGGGATTTTATTTCTGTGTCCCAGTGTTCCAGATAGGAGTTTTTGGTTTGTTTTATAATTTGGTTTACTCTGATTGGGGGCTGGTAAGCAGTGCTGACCTGAAGCTGGTTGGAGTTAGTATTGGAGCTTCAAAGCCAGCTGGCATAGGGGACTCTTTTCAGGGCTGAGCTCTTGGGTCTGGAGGGCCTTGTGCTGGAGTGAGTCAGGTTCTCTTTTTTCAAGGTGCAACCAGAATTTGAGTGCTCTTTTCTTTATATTAATAAGAGCTGGGTATCGGCCTAATTCTGCCCTGCATGTATGGTTTGGTGTATTTCTTTGCACCTGCAGTGTATTCTTGTATAGTTCAGCATGCAGGTATAGTTCTATAGTTGTATAGTTCTCTCTCTCTCTCTCTCTCTCTCTCTCTCTCTCTCTCTCTCTCTCTCTCTCTCTCTCTCTCTCTCTCTCAATTGTTGTTGTTTCTTTCTTTTATCTGTCTCAAATCTCCCCCTTCACCTCTAAACCGCCACTTTAACTAAAACCATTTATATAAAAAAAAAAAACAGTCGACCCTATTAACAAATCAAGCGCAATGCAATGACTCACACACTCGAAGCACTTGTGGAGAACAAAGCAGAGAGGAAACTGGCGCCATTTCGGATCCTCCACAGGACATTGCAATGGAAAACTCAACGCCAGTAAGAGCCAGCATGGCGGACTCTGCTATCCAGTTTCATATCCTCCTCTTCTCAACGAGGTCCAGCCCTGGGGTTCGACAGGGAGGCCAGCAGCCAATCAGCCTCGCAAACTGGGATTAGAGTTTCTACAGCCAATAGGACGTCATGGTTCCAGCCAGACACGCCCACTGCTTGTGACGCTAAGTACTCAAGCACTCACTCAAACTTAAGCACTCAGACAGAGTGGAGCGAGTCAGCTGTGCACACAGATGTTTAACTTGTCAATATGATTTTTACTGAGAAAACAAACGCGCTTTAAGTTCAAGCTATACATGATGGTAAAAGTTACTCCTTACAAAGTAAGACGAGTCTCTGGTTTGTTTGTTTTCTTTCTTTATCACACAATAAGTGCTGATTTTATATGAATGTTAATTCTCCGGTAAATAAATACTACATTAAAAGCAAAGAGGATTCTTCTATATGTGAGTCTCAAACTATCAGTGAAGATGGAGGTCAGTGTCTCCGTGTCGCTCTTTCAAGACGAGCTCGCCTCTACCATCGAGCACGCAGTGAAAGCGGCTGTAGACACCGTCTTGTGCGAAATTACAAAAGTTGTCGGCGGCAAATTCACTGAATTCCGAATGGAAATGGCTGGAAAGGAGAAAGAGAATGAAAGTCTGAAGCTGAGATTGGAAATATCAGAGAGCGAGTTGAAAGCAGTGCGGGAATGCATGAACGCTGCAGATGCAGACATTAAACAACCTCTCAGAAACATGAACCCCGACTGCAATGAACAAGACTTTCAGAGGAACGAGAACCAGGGATTATTTCAAGGTAAGATTGATCTTTTGATGGTATTGCTTGGTCAATTTTATTGATGAGGTCTTAGTTAGAATTTCTCTTCAGACATTTGAAAGTGCTTATTATGAGTGATGTTAATAACTCCACACTGTCCTAATATTAGGCAGTCTAATTAATTATAAGAGTATAAGAAAGAAAGTACTGTAGTAGCCTAATTAAGATTTAAATGGGTATTCTATGAACTGCAAGAAAGGATTAGTCTATAAATCTTAACCAGTCTGATTAGGAGTCTTTAATAAATTAATTACAGCCTTCGTGATACAACAGCAAAAATAAGTGATGTCAGTGAAAGGAAAGTTTTAAAAATAGATTTTCAGGCAAACGGGCTGAAGATTTACTCATGGCTGGAGTTTAATAATGATAGTGGTCCCATGAGTTGTTTGCGCAATTGTAGTTTGTTAACCGCTGTTACAAAACCTGTATAACCTCATACCTGCCGTGAGACACTCCCGATTCAGAGCATATAATCAGGGCTGTAAATCTACGTTTATTTTATAACAAGCAGCACCAAAAGCACGGCTTGAGAGGAATGAAGACTTCATTAGCAGAGGTAGAAACATGCAAAGTAATACCAGCTCCGTTGTAGTTTTGTGTTTGTTATCCACAGCTATAAAACACATCCACACCCTGTGTGTCCTATCACTGTTTCTTCCCGTTTTCCCTCTGCCTGGTTACTCCATTACCAGAAACTATATCCTGTTTCTAAAAATGCTTGCATCGCATTAAAAACCAAGACCGTCTTTCTTAAAGGGATACACATCTAAAAGCAAATAGAAAGATAGACATATAAACATTTTAAAAATATACTTTATTAACAAATATACCATTAAATACAATACACCTAAAAATTACATAACATTCTGCATTGTTTTTATTTTACTGTAACTACATGTGATTATATATATATATATATAGTTTGTTTGTTTTCTTTCTTTATCACACAAGAAGGGCAGCTGGCTCTTTGAGCTAACAGAAGAAAAATCTAAATCAAATCCATATTTGGTGTGACCACCCTTTGCCTTCAAAACAGCATCAATTCTTCTCGGTAAACTTGCACAAAGTCAGGGATTTTGTAGGCATATAGTCAGGTGTATGATTAAACAATTATACCAAACAGGTGCTAATGATCATCAATTTAATATGTAGGTTGAAACACAATCATTAACTGAAACAGAAACAGCTGTGTAGGAGGAATAAAACCAGGTGAGGAACAGCCAAACTCAGCTAACAAGGTGAGGTTGCTGAAGACAGTTTACTGTCAAAAGTCATACACCATGGCAAGACTGAGCACAGCAACAAGACACAAGGTAGTAATACTGCATCAGCAAGGTCTCTCCCAGGCAGAAATTTCAAGGCAGACAGGGGTTTCCAGATGTGCTGTCCAAGCTCTTTTGAAGAAGCACAAAGAAACGGGCAATGTTGAGGACCGTGAGACGCAGTGGTCGGCCAAGGAAACTTACTGCAGCAGATGAAAGACACATCATGCTTACTTCCCTTCGCAATCAGAAGATGTCCAGCAGTGCCATCAGCTCAGAATTGGCAGAAAACAGTGGGACCCTGGTACACCCATCTACTGTCCGGAGAAGTCTGGTCAGAACTGGCCTTCATGGAAGACTTGCGGCCAAAAGCCATACCTCTGACGTGGAAACAAGGCCAAGCGACTCAACTGTGCACGAAAACACAGGAACTGGGGTGCAGAAAAATGGCAGCAGGTGCTCTGGACTGATGAGTCAAAATTTGAAATATTTGGCTGTAGCAGAAGGCAGTTTGTTCGCCGAAGGGCTGGAGAGCGGTACACGAATGAGTGTCTGCAGGCAACAGTGAAGCATGGTGGAGGTTCCTTGCAAGTTTGGGGCTGCATTTCTGCAAATGGAGTTGGGGATTTGGTCAGAATTAATGGTCTCCTCAATGCTGAGAAGTACAGGCAGATACTTACCCATCATGCAATACCATCAGGGAGGCATCTGATTGGCCCCAAATTTATTCTGCAGCATGACAACGACCCCAAACATACAGCGAAAGTCATTAAGAACTATCTTCAGCGTAAAGAAGAACAAGGAGTCCTGGAAGTGATGGTATGGCCCCCACAGAGCCCTGATCTCAACATCATCGACTCTGTCTGGGATTACATGAAGAGAGAGAAGCAACTGAGGCTGCCTAAATCCACAGAAGAACTGTGGTTAGTTCTCCAAGATGTTTGGGCCAACCTACCTGCCGAGTTCCTTCAAAAACTGTGTGCAAGTGTACCTAGAAGAATTGATGCTGTTTTGAAGGCAAAGGGTGGTCACACCAAATATTGATTTGATGTAGATTTTTCCTCTGTTCACTCACTTTGCATTTAGTTAATTGATAAATATAATCTATTAACATGTCTATTTTTGAAAGCATTCTTACTTTACAGCATTTTTTCACACCTGCCTAAAACTTTTGCACAGTACTGTATATATATATATTTTTTTTTAAATAATCAATGAGAGCCTAACCACTGTAAAATAATCCAACAGGTCAGTTTAATCATATGTTTAAATATAATTATAACAATATATCTTTAATAGAAAATTACGAAATTCTATAATAAAATATATACATTTGACATTATTTATATTTACATAACATCATGATTTTTCTTAAGTCCCAGTGAAGAAACAGAATTATCAATCTGTCCCTCAGGCAACGGCTTTCTCTCGAGTGGAAGACAGTGAAGACGTCACACGAGGACAGAAACGCTGGTCTAAGTTAAGACCCCCCAGAAAATCATTTTGTGAAACAGACTTAAGACTCGGGCATAACAAAGTCAGCAAAAGCGACTTAAGCCAGTATTTTGGTCTTAGACTTGTCAGCTTTGTGAATACGGCCCCAGGTCTTTTGTATTGTGGCTGAGGGGTGATCTGGCTATCAATGACCTAATTTACCCCTCAACCACATTTGGCACTGGTTTTATCATGTGCGTGGTCAACAGCCAGTTTATCAATAAGCACTCGCTGTTGACCACGCATTCTCACGATTTTATCTGGATGGGGCATTTTAACCACATCCAGGCTGTAAACACTAATAACAAAATGGCGTGTTTTACAAAATTTAAACTATGCATCAGAACTGCTGCTGCACAGTCACTTACAATAGGACCTCATTGTACGTCTACTTGATCTCCATTCTCCCACAAATACTTTAGAAGCAATGTTGGATCCAACCTCATTCCCAGCTCCACATTCTGTGGTGTCTGGAAAAGTAGAAGTCTCTAGAGGCCATAATTCATGATTTGTATCTATTGGCCAGATAACCAGTGAGCTCAAGCAGACACCTGCAGGGCTGGCCTTTGTCTTCCTGGTAGCTCGCTGTCCACTTCCACTGTCAAGCTCCTGGGTGTAAAGAGTGTATTCACTTGGTTGTGTTAGTAGAGGATACTCGCTGTTGTCCTTCGCTTTAACTAAAATAAAAAGAAAAACACCTCCTCATGAATTGTTTTAGTTTAATGACCCCCAGTGACCTCTCTCAGTAGAATTCTGACAAGGGGCTGGCTTTGTAGTGGAATCTGGCTGGTAAGTAAGAGTTATAATTTTGTACAATTTTCTTTCACACAGATCCCAGAGAGAGCCATGCTATACCTAAATCTGAAGCACAGGAGGGGCCAAGGATAGAAGCAGTTTATAAACAAGAGGAGTCCTTTCACCAGGAGTGGTGTGCAAGTCTAAAGCAGGTTACAGAGCTGACATGTGTTAAAGATGAAGAGGTCCCTCGACTGGACTGTGTTCCTATTAAAGAGGAATTCATAGAACAGGAATGTGTCCCCATCGCAGAGGAAGTTCCTGCTGAAAATAATGTCTGTACACTTGAGGAGAACAACCAGCTGGGATCCAGCCTGTGTGATGATTGTCCACCTGAATGTGAACTGGGATTTAGAGGTAATTATACAAAACAAACAGCATTGAGCTGCCATTAATCTTGCAAAACTGGTTACTAAACTCTAGAAGCGTGCTGAAGATTCACCTCAATTTAAGCTGGAGTGGCTGCCCAAACACTACGTCAATGGCTTTCAACATAACTATCCTTGCTGCTGTGACCCTGCTAGATGTGCATCCACTATCATGTCTGTTTGGAATGCTGTTAGATCTTTCCCTGTTTCTGGTAGACTGTTTGCAGTTGTGCTGCTCCCACAGCTTTATAGTGGTGCTGGGATCACATGTCTCATCACTGGGTGATGCCAAATCCAGTCGGGTTGCTAAGTGTCACCAGAAGAAACATTTCAATACAGCACTTGCATGTAAACCTGATCTTATACTTTTATTCCTCAGTGATATTAAGTAGGGTGGAAGTCAATGACTGGCAAATGTGAGTGATATTAACTGTGAGTGTTGATAATCGGTGATATTCTCAAGCATTTGTACTTATTGACACCCATTATATCCAATGTGATGATGATAAAAGGAGGCTGGTATTAACAGGAGTGATATTAAGCAGGTTTGACTGTATTCTCATCAGATTTCACTCTAGGAGTTGGTCATGGTTATGAGGGGAAGCCCTGCAGAAGAGTGAATGTGTAAGAATGCTGTACAATAACCTTTGTCTCTTCTCTCTTTTTCTCTAGCTGCTAAAGGGAATCACACAAGAGGTGCTCCACTTTCCTGTGCTGATTGTGGGAAGAGTTTCAATCATTTATCACGGCTTAAAATCCACCAGCGTGTTCACACAGGAGAGAAACCTTATCGCTGCACTGAGTGTGGGAGGAGTTTCACGCGATTAGAAAGTCTTAAATTACACCAGCGCATTCACACAGGAGAGAAACCTTATCACTGTTCTGAGTGTGGGAGGAGTTTCACGCTGTTGAAAAGTCTTAAATCACACCAGCATGTTCACACAGGAGAGAAACCTTATCAATGCACTGAGTGTGGGAAGAGTTTCACGCTGTTACAAAGTCTTAACAGACACCAGCGTGTTCACACAGGAGAGAAACCTCATCACTGCACAGAGTGTGGGAAGAGTTTCACGCTGTTACAAAATCTTAAATCGCACCAGCGCATTCACACAGGAGAGAAACCTTATCACTGCACAGAGTGTGGGAAGAGTTTCACACGGTTAGTAAGTCTTCAATTACATCAGCGCAGTCACACAGGAGAGAAACCTTATCACTGTACTGAGTGTGGGAGGGGTTTCAAGATATTACAAAATCTTAAAACACACCAGCGTGTTCACACAGGAGAGAAACCTTATCACTGCTCTGAGTGTGGGAAGAGTTTCACATATTTAAGTTCCTTGAAAGTCCACCAGCAGACTCACAAATAGATCTTATCAATGTAGTGAATGTCTGAAATGTTTCAGTCACTTATCAAACCTGTAATTTCGTCTGCAAGTCTCCAGCTGTCAAGTCAATGTTAAGCTTTGGTCAATTTTGAATTTCTGACCTCGAACATAGTTTTCTTGTTGACAGAAGGTGCTTACCTTTTTATTCAAATAATGAATTTGTTTTAATTAAGTGTTTTATTTTAGATTACATCTAGGGGACTGTGACAGATCGAATGGTGCTTGGTGTTAGATCTCCCTCTTGACCTGTGAGGGCACTGTGTAACGGGAACAGAGTACCCTTAACTAAATGGCACGACAATTTATTCCGTCGGGTAGGTGGAAGTTGGTCATTTAGGAAAGGGCGCAGCTACAGTATCCAAACTCAATGACATCCTTCTTTCTTTTCTCTCCTAACCTTCCTTTTTGAGACAGGATTTTTTTTTTATTTCAAAGGTGGTAGCCTACAGCACACATATTTTAAAATTTTTATTTTCTCCCACCTTGTGTTTAAGTACAATATATATATTTACGAAAATTCCCCAAAAGTAGACATTTTTCCACTCATTTTCAATTACACAGGGTGGATTGAGAGCTTTGGTGTTTCATGAGTCGGCCTTATTTGTTCGTTTCTTCCAGTTTTTCCAGGAGTGCACCGCGGAAGGTTATAATGGTCTAATTAAACTTAAAGACTGTTTTATGCAACCGTTTTCAAATGATATAGCCTAGCTATACAGTAGATTAAATTAAATAACCTTACCTTGTTAAAAGGGCTGCCTCAAATGAAGTAAAAAAATAAATAACTATAACTAACTCTCACTATATACAATTATTTAAGCCTATAATTTGATCTATATACAATTATTTATGTCAAATTTATCAACTTATCTATTTCTCCATTCAACTGTCTCCAACTTCTGCGACTCAGCTCGAGCAGTTTCTTGGTTTAAACTCGTTCAGTCTATGCTTGTGCGTGAATATTTTTTAACTCGAACACTTGTGCATTTCTTACTGGTATTTTTTTATGTAGGTCATTTTTCTATTTCATTTCTTATTTTTATATAGCCCATAAAGACACTTCACAAATGTAACAAAACAGCAAATTGTGTTAAGTAATAAATAATAAAAGAAACACTTAATGCCATAAAAAGAAAAACTCAGGGATAAAGATCTGATTTTTTGTATTTTATTATAAAACTATTATAATATTCACTGTTACTACACGTTCACATCCTGTACACAAAAATATAATTGATTTTTATTTTTAGCTAATCCTAGTAAATGTATGTAGGAGGCTGTGTGGTCCAGTGGTTAAAGAAAGGGCTTGTAACCAGGAGGTCCCTGGTTCAAATCCCACCTCAGCCACTGACTCATTGTGTGACCCTGAGCAAGTCACTTCACCTCCTTGTGCTCCGTCTTTCGGGTGAGACGTAGTTGTAAGTGACTCTGCAGCTGATGCATAGTTCACACACCCTAGTCTCTGTAAGTCGCCTTGGATAAAGGTGTCTGCTAAATAAACAAATAATAATAATGTACATATAAAAAAAAAAAAAATTTCGACATTGGGCCAGCACTGGGCCGGTGTTGTAATTGTATCTCCTTCTAAATGCGATGGTCAGTGACATCGTGCCAGAACTGGCCCAACTGCTGCTTGACGCTGCGACTGCGAGCGGACTGTGCCGCTATGCAGCCGGATCCGGCCCGGCATCGTATGGCTGTGTGGGTTGCTTAAACACTTAAAAGCTTCGACCTTTCCATTTAAAACCACCACCTATTTTGGAAGTGTTGATATTTTTGCAGACTTTTTTAAAATTACTAATTCTCCAAGTCAGCACAGGGTATAACTCGAATCCAAGATGTAGAAAAAGCAGTTGAATTTGGTGCTTTTAAAACAACATTTTGCAGAAGGCCAAATAAAGAAATATGTGTGGTTCGGGTTACCTGACGACCCTAAATATTTTTTGCTTCATCGTTTAATGTTCCTGATGCATTTTGTCCTTGTACTGTGTCTCTGGCTAAACAGTAGCCTGCTGAAACTGACAAGCGTCATCGAGGACTGAAATTGACGTGGCAGTTGGTTTTTAAAGGGTGATTGCATTTTAGTTTTTTTCAAAGAATGTTCTCACATAACATGTGTTGATTCAGTTATGACATTTCTAAAATAAACCAAGTGAAAATGTGTACAATAGCTGACCTTGTTATTTTTCCTTCCAAAACTGAGCAACTACACTGTCCAACAGCTCGATATAAAAACAGCACCCAGCAGACACTGCCTCCCTCATCGATCCTGCGTTCCTAGCAAGATCTCTCGATTTACTGAAAATAATTGTGAAAGCTTATAATACAAAGCGAAAGTTGTTTAACATAATATCGGTGTTTACAAATACACCACACACCTGTTTTTAACATAATATAAAGCCTTCCATTCTTTATTGTATTGCAAATATATTTGTCTTGTTAATTTTTTATTATTAATTGTATGCATTTGTTTGCTTGTTTCTTATTGCTGTGATGTGTGTATGGTCTTTATAATTTTTTTGGAAACTAATTTTGGGGTACTATCTTGTATGTAAAAAGGGCACAAGTGTTAGGCTAATATTGTCCATTTGTTATGCATCTGTTTGTATTTCCACCCTGCAGTTTCATTGTCTTTTTTTTACAGCTTAGCATGCCTCAATCATATTTATTCGATTGCACGTATGCTATCAGTGTGCAGGCTATTGTGTGATCATTTTGAGGACTTGTCTTATTTGAAAGAACTGAAAGAGTTCCTTTGCTGTACTGTATTGTGAGTGACTGTGCTGTGTGAAAGGACAGTGTGTCATTCTGAGAGATGTCCTGCAGTTTTGATACCAAGCTTATTCTATTTTGTGGACGGAATATCCTCCAGTTTTAAATAAGCATGGTCTAATCCTAAACATTTTAAAACAATATACCAGACATTTAATGTATGTAAAATGTATTGCTTAAACCATTATTTTTTTTATGGGACCAGTGAGGAGTGAATAGTCAGGTTGTTCTCCAAATGGTTTCATGTGGGTACATCCGGCATTAACATTTTACAAAAATCCAGTATTTCACAGAACATAGCTTGCAGCCAAATAATATTTCTCAAGAACAGTCAAGGATAGCCCTCCTAGTTCAGAGAGTGAGAGTCTCCTTTTCTATATTCTGGGCTGGGAACCTTCCAGAGAAAATCAACCCAACAGAGAGATTGGCAGCATTCTCCAGTTCAAGCGTCTTCTACTGCTAATTCTAATTATTAGGCTGATTGACAGGTATGTGTAAGTAAAATTAAAACTTCATTTGTGTGCAGTTTAGTTTTTAAATTCCATTTTGAAGTTGATATGTCTCACAAAATCAATGTGAATTAAATTACGATAAATTCAGTTGTTTACCTCCCTCCCTCTCTCTCTCTCTCTCGTTGTTGTTGTTTCTTTCTTTTCTCTGTCTCAAGTCTCCCCCTTCACCTCTAAACCGCCACTTTAACTAAAACCATTCATATAAAAAAAACAGTCGACTCTATTAACAAATCAAGCGCAACGCAATGACTCACACACTCGAAGCAGTTTTGGAGTACAAAGCAGAGAGTGGAAACTGGCGCCATTTCGGATCCTCCACAGGACATTGCAATGGAAAACACAACGCCAGTAAGAGCCAGCATGGCGGACTCTGCTATCCAGTTTCATATCCTCCTCTTCTCAACGCGGTCCCGCCCTGGGGTTCGACAGGGAGGCCAGCAGCCAATCAGCCTCGCAAACTGGGATTAGAGTTTCTACAGCCAATAGGACGTCATGGTTTCAGCCTGACACGCCCACTGCTTGTGACGCTCCATTTCAGTACAGGAAATAGAAGCGGTTGCTTTGTTCATGCTGAAGAGAGGGCTGCAGCCCTGCAGGTTTCACAGAATTGTATTATCTGCTGTTTAAAGTATTTAGGTTGGTACACATGTTTCGCTGATTTATAGTATTTGTTTTGTTCGTTTTACTAGCTGCATTGAGTTCTGAAACGGAGCCCCCTTTCTGTTTTTATTTAAGCACTCAGACAGAGTGGAGCGAGTCAGCTGTGCACACAGATGTTTAACTTGTCAATATGATTTTTTACTGAGAAAACAAACGCGCTTTAAGTTCAAGCTATACATGATGGTAAAAGTTACTCCTTACAAAGTAAGACGAGTCTCTTGATTGTTTGTTTCTTTCTTTATCACACAAGAAGTGCAGATTTTATACGACTGTTAATTCTACAGTAAATAAATACTAAATTAAAAGCAAAGAGGATTCTTCTGCGTGAGTCTCAAACTATCAGTGAAGATGGAGGTCAGTGTCTCCGTGTCGCTCTTTCAAGACGAGCTCGCCTCTACCATCGAGCACGCAGTGAAAGCGGCTGTAGACACCGTCTTGTGCGAAATTACAAAAGTTGTCGGCGGCAAATTCACTGAATTCCGAATGGAAATGGCTGGAAAGGAGAAAGAGAATGAAAGCCTGAAGCTGAGATTGGAAATATCAGAGAGCGAGTTGAAAGCAGTGCGGGAATGCATGAACGCTGCAGATGCAGACATTAAACAACCTCTCAGAAACATGAACCCCGACTGCAATGAACAAGACTTTCAGAGGAATGAGAACCAGGGGTTATTTCAAGGTAAGATTGATCTTTTTGATGGTGTTTTCATGTTTGATTTGACTGCTGCCTGCAGATATATTTTTAGACACAACACACTGCAACAATAATACAGGGCAATACCCAGGGCAAGAAGTTAAGGTCATGAAGGGCAAGGCAACGTTGCCTTCATTGGGCGTGAGCATTCAGGGGGCAAAAAAGACCAAACATAAATCTAACCCAAGGGCACTAAGGCGATTTCATACTCATTCATAAAACAACAAAAAAGAAATACAGTAATCTGTCGCGTGTCCGCCCATCACATATCCTCCATGATCAACCTCTTCAGCAACGTTAGTTTATTATTGAGCAGAGAAGATTAGTTCAGAGATTGTGTATCTTACCAAAGTGCTTCGTGTGCTGCCATTGCTGGTAGTGTCACGTGAGCTGTTCAGTGTGTTGATTTGAAATGTAAATAAATCCTGTTCACCTGCAGGGGGCGTATCAACTTCAACCTCCGTCTCGCTCCCCTGCCCGTCACTCAGCAGTGAATGCACGCACCCACACGACAGACGGCTACTCTGACACAAGCATTAATACCCTGTATCTTTCTAAACAAGGGATTTAGGGGAGCTGACTAATAAAAATAAAAATTAATTCAAACAAACACAAATCAATGTTTTCTGAGTGATTGACAGACTAATTGGGCAGCAGTGTGGAGTAGTGGTTAGGGCTCTGGACTCTTGACCGGAGGGTCGTGGGTTCAATCCCAGGTGGGGGACACTGCTGCTGTACCCTTGAGCAAGGTACTTTACCTAGATTGCTCCAGTAAAAACCCAACTGTATAAATGGGGAATTGTATGTAAAAATAATGTGATATCTTGTAACAATTGTAAGTCGCCCTGGATAAGGGCGTCTGCTAAGAAATAAATAATTAATAATTATAATAATAATTGTTACAAAAATAAAATATAGGTAATTGTAAAAATAAAATGGCATACAAAAAATGTAATTTAAAAACAACATCAACTTTCATAATGAAAAAACACAAAGGGTAATTTGGCAAAAAATAAATATTCAGGGTATTTTTACTAAACTCGGTCACACACCACTGACTAAAACAAGCATCGTAGCAATTGTTTCTTTAATTTCTTCTTTTACCTCCTCTCTGTGCTCCCGTTCTCCACTCCTGCCCACCCCAACCCCCGTTCAGCCAACTGGCTATCAGTTACCTAATTTAAACCTCGACCATGTTCTGCATAGGCTTTCTCATACGCGTGGTCGACAGCCAGTCTGTCAATCATCACTTGCTGTCGACCACGCATTCTCACGATTTTATCTGGATGGGGCATTTTAACCCCATCCATGCTGTCAACAATAATAACAAAATGGCGTGTTTTTACAAAATTTGAACTATGCATCACAACTGCTGCTGCACAGTCACTTACAATGGGACCTCGGTTGTTATTATTATTATTATTATTTGTTTATTTAGCAGACGCCTTTATCCAAGGCGACTTACAAAGTCTAGGTTGTGTGAGCTATGCATCAGCTGCAGAGTCACTTACAACTACGTCTCACCCGAAAGACGGAGCACAAGGAGGTGAAGTGACTTGCTCAGGGTCACACAATGAGTCAGTGGCTGAGGTGGGATTTGAACCGGGGACCTCCTGGTTACAAGCCCTTTTCTTTAACCACTGGACCACACAGCCTCCTATGTACATCTAATTAATCACCCTTCTCCCACAAATACTTTAGAAGCAATGTTGGATCCAACCTCATTCCCAGCTCATCATCCTGTAGTGTCTGGAAAGGTAGAATTCTCTAGAGACCATCATTCATGATTTGTATCTATTGGCCAGGTGCCCAGTGAGCTCAAGCAGACACCTGCAGGGCTGGCCTTTGTCTTCCTGGTAGCTCGCTGTCCACTTCCACTGTCAAGCTCCTGGGTGTAAAGAGTGTATTCACTTGGTTGTGTTAGTAGAGGATACTCACTGTTGTCCTTCGCTTTAACTAAAATATAAAAGAAAAACACCTCCTCATGAATGGTTTCAGTTTAATGACCCCCAGTGACCTCTCTCAGTAGAATTCTGACAAGGGGCTGGCTTTGTAGAGGAATCTGGCTGGTAAGTAAGAGTTATAATTGTGTACAATTTTCTTTCACACAGATCCCAAAGAGAACCATGCTATACTTAAATCTGAAGCACAGGAGGGGCCAAGGATAGAAGCAGTTTACACACAAGAGGAGCCCTTTGACCAGGAGTGGTGTGCAAGTCTAAAGCAGGTTACAGAGCTGACATGTGTTAAAGATGAAGAGGTCCCTCGACTGGAATGTGTTCCTATTAAAGAGGAATTCATAGAACAGGAATGTGTCCCCATCGCAGAGGAAGTTCCTGCTGAAAATAATGTCTGTACACTTGAGGAGAACAACAAGCTGGGATCCAGCCTGTGTGATGATTGTCCACCTGAATGTGAACTGGGATTTAGAGGTAATTATACAAAACAAGAAACATTAAGTTGACTATTATTCTTACAAAAACTGGTTGAAAAAAGATTCATGGTGTTGTCATTCCACCTCAGTTTAAGCTAGGGTGGCTGCCCAGCCACTATGTCAATGGCTTGCAACATAACTGTCCTTGCTGCTGTGACCCTGCTAGATGCTTGAGGAGGCTGTGTGGTCCAGTGGTTAAAGAACTGGGCTTGTAACCAGGAGGTCCCCGGTTCAAATTCCACCTCAGCCACTGACTCATTGTGTGACCCTGAGCAAGTCACTTAACCTCCTTGTGCTCTGTCTTTCGGGTGAGACGTAATTTTAAGTGACTTTGCAGCTGATGCATAGTTCACACACCCTAGTCTCTGTAAGTCGCCTTGGATAAAGGCGTCTGCTAAATAAACAAACAATAGATGTGCACCAACTGTTTGTAGTTGTGCATGTAAACCTGATCTTATACTTTTATTCCTCAAAGTGATATTAAGTGGGGTGGAAATCAGTGACTGGTACATGTGAGTGATATTAACTGAGTGTGTTAATAATCAAAGTGATATTCTCAAGCATTTGTACTTATTGATTCCCACTATATTCAGCCTGGCTGGTATTAACAGGAGTGATATTAAGAGTGTTTGACTGAATTCAGTATACTCTAGGAGTTGGTCATGGTTATGAGTGGAAGCCCTGCAGAAGAGTGAATTTGTAAGAATGCTGTACAATAACCTTTGTTTCTTCTCTTTCTTTTCTCTAGCAGCTGAAGGAAATCACACAGTAGGGACTCAATTTCCCTGTGCTGATTGTGGGAAGAGTTTCAGTTGTTTTTCACATCTAAAAATCCACCAGCGTGTTCACACAGGGGAGAGACCTTATCACTGTACTGAGTGTGGGAGGAGTTTCACGCTGTTACAAAATCTTAAAAGACACCATCGCAGTCACACAGGAGAGAAACCTTATCACTGCACTGAGTGTGGGAGGAGTTTCACGCTGTTACAAAATCTTAAAATACACCATCGCAGTCACACAGGAGAGAAACCTTATCACTGCACTGAGTGTGGGAAGAGATTCACGCAGTTAGGACATCTTCAATCACACCAGCGCATTCACTCAGGAGAGAAACCTTATCACTGTGTTGAGTGTGGGAGGAGATTCACACATTTAAGTTCCTTGAAAATCCACCAGCAGACTCACAAAAAATTAATCTTATCTATGTAGTGAATGTCTGAAGAGTTTCAGTCACTTATCAAACCTTTACCCTTTGCGATCCTATGTCGGACCTGGTCCGACATTGCAATTTCCCCTGTCCGGTCCAATGTCGAACCCTGTCCGACATCATCGAAAAGACGCAAAAAACAGGTCTCTAGTCATTTTTCATCTGGAAAAAGCTGAGAAAACCATTCAATGGCCGAGTGAGACCGATAGGAGCCGAGAGAAGCCGGAAAAAAGGGGTGTATCTCATGAATACTGATGGACACGGACATAAACAAACAAGATAGCTGCTTCTGTGTCCAGCGCTCAAAGAATATCACAGACATTTGCAGAGCTTTTTTTAGATATTATAGTAATAAAATAATGACTTGGATCGCATTATTGAGGAGTTTGGTGATAAAACGAGTGATCAGGAGATGATTTATCGGTATGCACTACTATGAAGAGGTATGTGAAAAATACAGCAAACGAGGGGTGGGGCGGGGCTGGAGATGTCCTGTTGATATGCAGTGCTTTTTAAACCTGTTTTAGTATGAAAAAAATACTTTTAAACAGCTTGTCTAAAATAAACTGCGCGTGTGAAAATAAATTGGACCTGATGCGCTGAATAAATGGACCGCAAAGGGTTAAAAGACGCCAGAAAATTCACACAAGGGTGAAGCCCTAACACTGCTCTGAATGGGGGAGGAAGTTCAGTCAGTTACTGGCTCTTGAAGGACACAAGAGAATCCACAGAATTTCAGCCACTTGAGGACACCAGGAGTAAATGTGAATAAAATATATAGATATTTATTGCAAACAAAAGAATAAACTTGCTTGATAAATAGTGTTACTCCTAATCACTTCAGATCAAAAACTTACACTCACGGATGAAAACTACGGCATCTTGTTTGGACCATTCATCATCGTGTTGACCATTCTGATATCGTTACGTCACTTTAGTAATCTGAAATAGATTGTAATTGCATCTGCAGGATTCCACTTTTGTCTCCTGCATTGTTGAGACTCTCAGTTTGAACATTAGTATTATTATATGTAACTCCAGCTCTTTCAAGTCCACGCTAAGCTTTGATCACCTCAAACAAATAGTTTTGTTGTTGACAGGCGCTGTCTGCATTATAACACCCCCTGTGGCAGGGCAGAAGAGCCCTGAGTGTGATTAGTGGGGCGGGGCAAGACCCTGCTGATGAAATGAAGTATTATTTTAAAGAAATGTATTTGTTTGGTGTTTATTTAAACGGGTGATGTTATTGGTGCTGTATGTAAATAAATGTGTTTGTATTTATTTCAAAACGTGATGTTTGTGTTCATTTTGTTTGGCAGCATGGATAGGGTTATCGCCCCATCCCTCTAATCTCGTGCAGAATGCGATCATCTCCAAATGGATTCCAAAGTGTTCATTTGGTGATGGTCATGCAGATAAAAAGCATTTGCTGAACGAGATGGGTGTAAAGAGAGAGAGAGAGAGAGAATGAGAATCCTAAAAAAGTAATCCTTGCTGATCGTGCTGGAAGGACCGGCACGGTGCTTGTTTGGTGGAGGGATTTTTGTTTTGTTTTGCGAGATTTGTTTTGTTACACCTGTTTATTTTGATATGTGAGCGTTGTTTTTTTTATAACCTTTTGATTTATTTTTGTCTGGGTACGTCTCCACTCTGATGTCCTGTCACCCCCCCCTCCCCCAATATACGGTTTTACAATGGAAATCAAAACACTGATTTTTATCAGTAACCTCAGACTGCAGGCCAAAGGTGCATACCTTGAAAACGGCCCCTCTTGGAATTTGTATTCAAATAATTAGTTTTGTTTTATTTTAGATCACAAGGACACCATCTTAACGTGTAGTGTGCAACGCACTGGACAATTCATCCCCATATTGTGCTTTACAAAAATAATTTTAAAGAATTCCTCCAAAAACTGAAGTGTGCCCTTCATACCCTTGTAAAAGTTTCCCATAGTTAAAACATACCAAAGTGTAATAAAGCATAGTGAAAGCATAGGAAAGCAATGTAAAGAATAGCGAGGTATGGTAAAGCATATTAATAAACATGGTAAACCAGGGTAAATGATGGTTGAGACATGGTAAAAGTCCAAAAATACCATGGTAAACTTATATAAGGGTATGTTGTTTTCTTTGTATGGAATAAATCCAAATTGAGAGAAAAAAAAAATTCTTGAAAAAGCTTGCACACAATGTACCCTCCTTTTTAAATGTTGCGAGATAACCTAAATAACCAGATTAATAAATATAACAAGGAGCTGAATTGAGTGTGGTGGTGTTGTTGAAATACATTTTAGATTGAAATCCTGTGATCTCACAGTGCAGTTTGGAAGATACAGGGTCAGTAACTCCTGCAAATAACTAGGTGCTAATCCATTCAGGGCGTTGGAAGTAATGTTGTTGAAGCTGACACCCTGGGATCCTTCAAGAAGCTGCTTGATGAGATTCTGGGATCAATAAGCTACTAACAACCAAACGAGCAAGATGGGCTGAATGGCCTCCTCTCGTTTGTAAACTTTCTTGTGTTCTTATGTTCCATTCTGCACAGGGAGCCAGTGTAAAGTGGCCATAAAAAGTGGTAATATGTTCACTTTTTCTGGTTTTAGTCAGAATTCTAGTGGCGGTTTTCTGAACAAGTTGCAAGCGGGATACCACACGTTTTGGGACACCTGAAAAAAGTGCATTACAATAATCCATTCTAGATGAAATAAAGGCATGTATTAGTCTCTCGGCATCAGATACAGAAATAATTGGTCTAAGTTTGGCTATATTTCTCAAATGGTAAAAATATGTTTTAGTAACTTTCCTAATATGAGTCTCAAATGAGAGATACGGATCAAAGATGACCCCAAAACTCATAATTTCTAGTTTAAGTTTTGATGAGAGACTGCAAGGGTTGAGCTCATGTAATCCCACATTTCCTTTTAGTTGGTTCTGTGAGCCCACTAGCATGACCTCTGTTTGAATTCAACATTAAAAAGTTCTGTGACATCCAATGCTTGATGTCTGTAAGGCAAGTAGCTAATAACACCCAGGCAGAAGAAATTCCTGGCTTTAGGGACAAATCTAGCTGGGTATCATCAGCATAGCAATGGAAGTTCACTCCGTGTCTGCGGATAATGTCACCTAACGGTAGCATATATAATGAAAACAACCAGGGACCTTTAACTGACTAACCTGTTCTTGCTGAGAAGTGAACTAGTTCAATACAGTGCTTGAAATGGGAAAAAGGTGGCGGTACTCACAGCACTCTCTGTGTCCATGTCCAGCTCTCTCTCTGACTCTGTCTCCCTTTCCAGCTCTCTCTCTGTCTCCCTTTCCACCTCTCTCTCTGTCTCCCTTTCCACCTCTATCTCTGTCTCCCTTTCCAGCTCTCTCTCTGTCTCCCTTTCCATATCTATGTCTGTCTCCCTTTCCAGCTGTCTCTGTTTCCGTCTCTCCCTCTCCAGCTCATCTCATCTAATCAGTACTGTGTCTAATCGTGACTTGACCTGTCCAAATAAATTCCCCCGCTCTGGTTTGTAATGCACTCTGTGATTTGCAGTTGTTTTGCAATGCACTCTGGGAGTTGCAGTTATTTTGCAATGCACTCTCGGAGTTGCAGTTATTTTGCAATGCACTCTGGGAGTTGCAGTTGTTTTGCAATGCACTCTGGGAGTTGCAGTTGTTTTGCAATGCACTCTGGGAGTTGCAGTTGTTTTGCAATGCACTTTGGGAGTTGCAGTTGTTTCGCAATGCACTCTGGGAGTTGCAGTTGTTTCGCAATGCACTCTGGGAGTTGCAGTTGTTTTGCAATGCACTCTGGGAGTTGTTGTTTTGCAATGCACTCTGGGAGTTGTTGTTTTGCAATGCACTCTGGGAGTTGCAGTTGTTTCGCAATGCACTCTGGGAGTTGCAGTTATTTTGTAATGCACTCTGGGAGTTGCTGTTGTTTTGCAATGCACTCTGGGAGTTGCAGTTGTTTTGCAATGCACTCTGGGAGTTGCAGTTGTTTCGCAATGCACTCTGGGAGTTGCAGTTGTTTTGCAATGCACTCTGGGAGTTGTTGTTTTGCAATGCACTCTGGGAGTTGTTGTTTTGCAATGCACTCTGGGAGTTGTTGTTTTGCAATGCACTCTGGGAGTTGCTGTTGTTTCGCAATGCACTCTGGGAGTTGTTGTTTTGCAATGCACTCTGGGAGTTGCTGTTGTTTTGCAATGCACTCTGGGAGTTGCAGTTGTTTTGCAATGCACTCTGGGAGTTGCGGTTGTTTTGAAATGCACTGGGAGTTGCGGTTGTTTTGCAATGCACTCTGGGAGTTGTTGTTGTTTTGCAAAGCACTCTGGGAGTTGCAGTTGTTTTGCAATGCACTTTGGGAGTTGCAGTTATTTTGCAATGCACTCTGGGAGTTGCAGTTGTTTTGCAATGCACTCTGGGAGTTGCTGTTGTTTTGCAGTGCACTCTGGGAGTTGCAGTCTATGCTCTGCTGTGACATAAATCTTGCAGCTGCTGCTGGAACAACAAAGTAACATTTAGAAAATCACATAAATGCAGCTGACAGTTTGGAAAAGAAAACAGGCAGATAGTCAGTGACAAGCACCAAAGTGCTAAGCAAATATTTTAAATTCAGAAGCGGCGGTAATCCGGACCGGTCAGTACCGCCCCATTTCAAGCACTGGTTCAATAGATGTAATGGTTGTTATGGGGTGAATGGGTGAAAGTACTATGCAATAGGGATCTTATTTCCATCCCTGTGTGTGTGTGTGTGTCTCTCAGGATTGTGGGAGGGGCTTGCAAGCTGAGTGTGAGGTGTTTGAATAGTGTTGGTTTATTTATTTATTTGTTTATTTATTTATTGCTTTTTTATTGTCATTCTTTGTATGAATTATTTATTGGCTTTGCCGGTTGGGAGGTTTAGTTTGTGTAGCCCCGGAATGGGCTCTCACTCCGGCGGGATGGAGTAGGATGGGACTGGCATGGAGACACGGGTTCAAGTGTGTTCCTGACAGCGTGGTCTCGGTCGAGGAAGTGCTACTATCTGTGGGTAGGATTATTGGTTTTAGGATGAATAAGGCCATTGTTGTGTTTTTAAATCAAGAAGGACTAGTAAATGGGATTGTTGAAGAAGGTTTCAGTATTAGTGGTGCTTTCGTAATTGAAATGCCCTTATCGACCCCGCTAAAAAAGTGAATCTTATCAAATGTTCCACCTTTTATCCTCAATGCTATGATAGAACGTGAGCTAGCGAGGTACGGCAAAATAATGTCCCCCTCAGAATGATTCCGCTAGGCTGCAAAAACCCAGGAATTAAACATGTCTTTTCCTTTCACAGACAGGTGTTTGTGTTGCCGCACAACCTAGGCAGGATTTAAGTGTTGCCTGGAGATTTGTTGTGGAGGGCAAGAAGTGTGTTTCTGCAACTTCAGACACAATGAAATGTTTTCACTGTGGCGAAGAGGGTTCACATGAAATACGCCTGCCCTAAACTCAGGACAGAGGCTGCTGCAGAGGGCAGCACCGATAAAGGAAGGGGGGGCTGGTCAGGCTAAGGGTGTTCGTGGAGCGCAGGTGGAGGAGTTGGCAGAGAGACCCGTGCCTGCACCCAGAGCTAAGAGGAGTTTTGCTGCAGTGGATCCACCCACAGAGAGTCCACTGTACAAGACCCTCTGCCGATGGGGGAGTTTCACTGCAGTGATTAAAAATGGCATGGGGTTTCAGCCCAGTGCTACCGCCAAAGGGGAGTCGGACCGGGGGGGAGGGTAGCAGCAGCGATGGTTCTCAAGCGGCACTTCCCCGCTCAGGGAAAGGGATTAGCAGTGGCGCTGGTCAAACATCCAGTGGCACCATAGCCCTGACTTCAGCGATGTCCTCCCAGCCTAAGGAGAATGTAGCGGGAGCTGGAGAGGAGTGGGAGATGTCCGCAGGAGAAGAAGCCAGCCCAGAAATAAAAAGTTGTACCTCCTAGAACTACAGATTTTTTTATTTTTGCACAAATTAGTTCAAGTGCTGGGATTCAAGTGAATAATTAATTAGTAATTGAATCCTGGCATAACTGTATCTATAGATGCATGTTTCACTCACATGGGGTTAGTGTGTTTGTGAGTGGAGAACGGGGGGAGAGAGAGAGAGAGAGAGAGAGAGTAAAATTAACAATTGCTATACTTGTTTGTTCCGTGTATGTTTGCTTTGTTTGTCTGTTTTGGCTACTGTGCCATTTTATTTTACAAAGTGTTTTATGTTTTGTTCAATCTTTTTATTTATTGAATCTGTGCCGCAGTGCTTTCAGTTACCCCAGTCTGTTGTGCTCTCCAGTCCCTTCCTGGCCTGATGGCACCACAACAGCCAGCTTGTCACAGCGAATCCAAAAGCTTTTAAATGGATCACGTTTAAGCTCTTTTACTGTAAATGGCTGCCGTGCTGTTAAGAAGTGAGCCCAGTTATTTCATTTTATTGAGTCAAAAAAGGCGAATTTTATTTTACTGCAAGAGACTCACTCTGACAGCAGTAGTGAAGCACACTGGCTGTCAGAGTGGAAGGGGAAGGTGGTTTTAAGAGAGGGCTCTAGCTTTAGTGCTGGCGTGGCTGTTTTATTTTCACTGGGGCTGGGAGCTGAGATTGAGGACGTGCAAGGGAGGCTTTTAAAAGTTGAAATGAAATTAAATGTGTTTTTTTTTTAAATCTTTTTAATATTTATGCTCCTAATTTGGGCAGAGAATGGATTTTATTTTTTTTAAAGTCTTAATCAGACTTTAGGAAAGTGTGATTCAGAACATTTTATACTGGATTAGTGGGGATTTGAATTGTACTTTAGATTTTAATTTATGAATCCCAAACCCCAATCCGTCAGAGAGGTGACTGGTGTTGCTGACAAAATTCAATCAACTTTACACAACACCTCTAAACAGTACACTTGGATTAAAATAAGCAATGGCCAAATATCTGGAGCATGGCTGGACCGTCTATAAACTCAGAAGCACCACCTCAATAGAATCATTAACAGCAGTATTCACCCCACGTCCCTGTCTGATCATCACTGGAGAAGAAAGAACGCATGTTTCTTCAGTTTGAGGCACATTGGTGGAACATGGGGAAAACTCAAATTAAGATTTTCTACCAGCAATACACTAAGAATGTAACGAGACAAATCAATGCAGCAGTCAGACAGTTAGAGCACGGAAGGGACACGCCCGTTTTGTAAATCTATATTTTCACGTAATATGTGTGACTTTAATGTATTACTGGAACAAGTCAAAGTTTAAACAACATCTAAACACCTCTTCTCTATCTCCGCGCACATCTGTTGCCTAATAGGGAATGGAGTTCCGGTATCGCTTTGTATTGCGTGGCATAAATTAATATTTAATAGTATATTAAATTCGTGTTAAATTAATATTTAATAGATCTGCAATAGCTGGTTTCTTGCTAAATGTTAACCAAATGTCGATTGAAAATGTAACTGCATATCACGTCCATTTATATTACGTTTTGTTACGCTTAAATATGTAATAATTTCCCATTGTTTACCTGTCCTTATTGAAAATAGTTAATCTGACTTCAATGTCAATGGTAATTAACAAATAATCATTGAACGTAAATTTAATATCAATTGCAGATCTATTAAATATGAATTTAACATTCATTTAATATGCGATTGCATATGCATTTAATATTAATTTATGCCACGCAATATAGCGCGTTACCGGTACCGAAGTTCCTAACCTAGGCAATACAGCCGCCCGATTTGCACACTCCTGTTTGGAGAGTTTCCACGGGCGTGTCCGATCTAATCCTTCTATACCTGCGCGCCCGTGCTCTTCACTGTCATGACGAGGCAGGGCTTGAAACGTCAAGGGAGGGGCGGGGCTTATGGAACGAATGAGAAACGGATTCTGAATCAGCGGTTTTATTTGAGCCGTTGCTAGGAAACCAGATAATCGGTCTGTCTGTGTTTTGATTTACAATAGTCACTTATTATTATTATTATTATTATTATTATTATTATTATTATTATTATTATTATTCGTGTTTTAATTTACAGTACCCTGCCTTATTATTATTATTATTATTATTATTATTATTATTATTATTATTATTATTATTATTATTATTATTTTCAGTCATGTGGTTTCTCTCGCTCACCCTCCTGCTCTGCACCAGCATTGCCGGTAAGAAACCCCTTATGTGTGAACGCTATGGATGATAAAATAAATACATAGATAAGAAACTTACCATGGTACAATTATATATATATATATAATCATGTTGTTATCTCTCCTGGACCTGGCAGCCATCAATTCCTTTGTTTTGTACAAGGAATGAACCGGGGAAAGTATCAGTAGGAGAGATTTCATCTTGAAGCTAGCCACAGAGCTTCAGCAGAAACATTTCGATCAGAAAACTGCGAAGCTGCGGCACTAATTTCGTTTTTACAGTTTTGTATGCACATCTATATCTGTTTACACACTAGTTTCTTTCGAAATGTTTATTTTATTATAGTTTTTATTTTTTTTGAAGTAGTGCTTTATAAGTGGTAAGTAAGAAAATAAACCCTTTTATGTTTAATTGTTCATTTAAATACTGCGTTTCGGCTGTGCAAATGTTTGATATGATGCGCTTGAATAAAACGTTTGAGTCGTATCTCATAGTTTGTCTTTCATTTTAATATTGATGTTGTTTAAAATGTAACCGTCATCATGACTGTCGGCGGCGGTTCTAGTGTTAATTTGGTATTTTTTGTGGCACATATGTAGATATAATATTGTCTGGCATTAGGGTCAAGTACTCGAGTACTCGAAATTTTTAACGCTCAACTACTCGAGCACTAAATTACTATATATATATGTATACACACACACACGTATTCATGTATTTATAATATATTTATATTTATAATATACTTTGATGTTTGTTTTTAGGCACAGAGGCCCAGGGCTTTTTCGCCCCTCTAAGTAAGTATCTAACAAAAAGTGATTTGTGAATCTCTTTGCACGATAAAGGGCTTTACTTCTCTGTGCTTTACAATGCTTCCCTATGCTTTACCCTACCTCTCTGTGTTTTACAATGCTTCCCTATGCTTTACCAGACCTCTCTGTGCTTTACAATGCTTCTGTATGCTTTACCAGACCTCTCTGTGCTTTACAATGCTTCCCTGTGCTTTACAATGCTTCCCTGTGCTTTACCAGACCTCTATGTGCTTTACAATGCTTCCCTATGCTTTACCAGACCTCTCTGTGCTTTACAATGCTTCCCTATGCTTTACCAGACCTCTCTGTGCTTTACAATGCTTCCCTATGCTTTACCAGACCTCTCTGTGCTTTACAATGCTTCCCTATGCTTTACCAGACCTCTCTGTGCTTTACAATGCTTCCCTGTGCTTTACCAGACCTCTCTGTGCTTTACAATGCTTCCCTATGCTTTACCAGACCTCTCTGTGCTTTACAATGCTTTCCTGTGCTTTACCAGACCTATCTGTGCTTTACAATGCTTCCCTATGCTTTACCAGACCTCTCTGTGCTTTACAATGCTTTCCTGTGCTTTACCAGACCTATCTGTGCTTTACAATGCTTCCGTATGCTTTACCAGACCTCTCTGTGCTTTACAATGCTTCCCTGTGCTTTACCAGACCTCTATGTGCTTTACAATGCTTCGCTGTGCTTTACCAGACCTCTATGTGCTTTACAATGCTTCCCTATGCTTTACCAGACCTCTCTGTACTTTACAATGCTTTCCTGTGCTTTACCACACCTCTCTGTCCTTTACAATGCTTCCCTATGCTTTACCAGACCTCTATGTGCTTTACAATGCTTCCCTATGCTTTACCAGACCTCTCTGTGCTTTACAATGCTTCCCTATGCTTTACCAGACCTCTCTGTGCTTTACAATGCTTCCCTGTGCTTTACCATACCTCTATGTGCTTTACAATGCTTCGCTGTGCTTTACCAGACCTCTATGTGCTTTACAATGCTTCCCTATGCTTTACCAGACCTCTCTGTGCTTTACAATGCTTTCCTGTGCTTTACCAGACCTCTCTGTGCTTTACAATGCTTCCCTATGCTTTACCACACCTCTTTGTGCTTTACAATGCTTCCCTGTGCTTTACCACACCTCTCTGTGCTTTACAATGCTTCCCTGTGCTTTACCATACCTCTATGTGCTTTACAATGCTTCGCTGTGCTTTACCAGACCTCTAAGTGCTTTACAATGCTTCCCTATGCTTTACCAGACCTCTCTGTACTTTACAATGCTTTCCTGTGCTTTACCAGACCTCTCTGTGCTTTACAATGCTTCCCTATGCTTTACCACACCTCTTTGTGCTTTACAATGCTTCCCTGTGCTTTACCACACCTCTCTGTGCTTTACAATGCTTCCCTGTGCTTTACCACACCTCTCTGTGCTTTTATAAATGTTAGTTTACCATGATTGTTTTTTTAATATGCTTTACCGTACCTCTCTGTGCTGTACAATTTGTGAAGAAACAATGTATGCAATTAGTTTAAATTAATGTTAAAACTCTTTCAGCAGCCTTGTCTGCCTTCAGCACGTGAGCATTGATCTCTTACTGAGGGGATGCTATTGATATGTGGGCAAACAGTGGGTATTTTTAGGTATTGCAGTGGCTTTAATGAAAACTAACATCTCCTTCTCTCTGCTCTCCTCTCCTTCTCCCCCTCTCCTCTCTCTCCTCTCTCAGAGTGTGTGAATCAAGATTCAGCAGTGTCCTGTGGAATAGATTTTAAAGACGAGGCGGACTGTTTAAAAAGGGGGTGCTGCCATGGAACCCCAAAATGCACCACGAGCCGGAAAGGAGGTAAAGAAATAGAGGAGAGAAGAGAGGACTATTAAAAAAATGCAATGGCAGGGAGAGTATGCGTTCACACCAGCTATAAAATACACTTCACTGAAGAACTGCTTGGTGAACGACAATGAGCTATGACTACAGCTCCCAGCATGCCTCGTCACCTGTGGTGAGGGATGCTGGGAGCTGTAGTTCTTTATGCTGTGGCAATACAGACCTCTGTAACGATATATCTGTGAGGTGCCTACCTTCCTGCATGCTGTATGTAACATTGCCGCTAGGTAATTCACTTCCATTGGCTGTAGTGTATAGTAAACAGCGCAGGAGTTTAAGGTGCTTTGTTTTGCATTGTTGTGATGATGATAAAAGGCAGGCGGATTTTCTAGAAGTTTTAATAAGTACTTCTCCAGTGAAGCTGCCGGGCACAAGCGGTTTCCAGGGGGACGGGGTAAAAGCTGGAACGAGACGGAACGTCCTGGAATGGCATTAGAACATTAAGAAAGTTTCCAAACGAGAGGAGGCCATTCAGCCCATCTTGCTTGTTTGGTTGTTAGTAACTTATTGATCCCAGAATCTCATCAAGCAGCTTCTTGAAGGATCCCAGGGTGTCAGCTTCAACAACATGATCAAACGAACGCAGCCATTATTATTTGTTTATTTAGCAGATCCCTTTATCCAAGGCGACTTGGGTGTGTGAACTATGCATCAGCTGCAGAGTCACTTACAACTACGTCTCACCCGAAAGACGGAGCACAAGGAGGTGAAGTGACTTGCTCACACAATGAGTCAGTGGCTGAGGTGGGATTTGAACGGGGGACCTCCTGGTTACAAGCCCTTTTCTTTAACCACTGGACCACACAGCCTCCAGCCATGTACAGAACTACCCCACCCCGTTTCCAGGCTCAATATTACATTTTTTCAGCGCGATGAGTCAACTTTTTCTTCAGTTTCGGGACAGTTGGTTTTATGAATTGATGCGACTTCGTTTTGTAACCATTCATCAGTTGTCATGGGCGCAGAGAGTTCAGAAGCGATGTCTTCAGTGTCTTCCATGGCAGCAGGTATTCTGACAGGTATTTTGTGTCCCCCCTCTCCCCCTCTCTCCCCCTCCCCTGCATCACTGAGCCCCTGCTTCAGAGGAGAGCCTGACTGTGAGTACACTACCCTCCCTCCCCTGCATCACTGATGCCCCCTGCTTCAGAGGAGAGCCTGACTGTGAGTACACTACCCCTCCCCCTCCCCTTGCATCACTGAGGCCCCTGCTTCAGAGGAGAGCCTGACTGTGAGTACACTACCTCCTCCTCCCCTGCATCACTGAGGCCCCTGCTTCAGAGGAGAGCCTGACTGTGAGTACACTCCCCCTCCCTCCCCTGCATCACTGAGGCCCCTGCTTCAGAGGAGAGCCTGACTGTGAGTACACTACCCCTCCCCTCCCCTGCATCACTGAGGCCCCTGCTTCAGAGGAGAGCCTGACTGTGAGTACACTACCCTCCCTCCCTCCCCTGCATCACTGAGGCCCCTGCTTCAGAGGAGAGCCTGACTGTGAGTACACTACCCCTCCCCTCCCCTGCATCACTGAGGCCCCTGCTTCAGAGGAGAGCCTGACTGTGAGTACACTACCCTCCCTCCCCTCCCCTGCATCACTGAGGCCCCTGCTTCAGAGGAGAGCCTGACTGTGAGTACACTACCCCTCCCCTCCCCTGCATCACTGAGGCCCCTGCTTCAGAGGAGAGCCTGACTGTGAGTACACTACTCCCTCCCCTCCCTCCCCTGCATCACTGAGGCCCCCTGCTTCAGAGGAGAGCCTGACTGTGAGTACACTCCCCCTCCCCCCTGCATCACTGAGGCCCCTGCTTCAGAGGGAGCCTATGTGAGTACACTGCATCCTGCCCCCTGCATCACTGAGGCCCCCTGCTTCAGAGGAGAGCCTGACTGTGAGTACACTACCTCCCTCCCTCCCCTGCATCACTGAGGCCCCTGCTTTACAGGGGAGCCCAAGTGTGATTACACCCCTCTCTCCCTCCTCTCTCCTCTCTCCTCTCTTCTCTCACAGTCTCTCTTTTCAGCCACTCAGCAGATGATTAACTACTCCATCGTGGGTGGCTCTGTCCTGCTGCTACTGCTGGTCATCTTCATACTGATCAAGATCAGGTGAGAGAGAGAGAGAGAGGAGAGAGAAGAGAGAGAGAGAGAGAGAGAGAGAGAGAGAGAGAGAGAGAGAGAGAGAGAGAGAGAGAGAGAGAGAGAGAGAGAGAGAGAGAGAGAGAGAGAGAGAGAGAGAGAGAGAGAGAGAGAGAGAGAGAGAGAGAGAGAGAGAGAGAGGAGAGAGAGAGAGAGGAGAGAGAAGAGAGAGATAGAGAGGAGAGAGGAGAGAGAGAGACTATGTGGTTTGTCTGTGACAGATGGATATGTTGACAGAGAGAGATAGAGATGGAGAGATGGATAGACAGATGGATAAAGAGATGGAGTGACACATGGAGAGATGGATAGATGGATGGATGGATAGAGACGGAGAGGTTGCTGTTCTCTCTGCAGGAGGAGGAGAGCGAAGCAGCTTGCTGATCAGGAGAAAAAACAGAACGCTCAGGAGAAGGAAGTGAGTGATTACATCATGAATCTACTGAACGAGGAGAGTGAGCCAGGTACAGAGAGGGGGAGAGGGGAGGGGAGGAGAGAGGGAGAGGAGGGAGGAGAGAGGGAGAGGAGAGGAGAGAGGGAGAGGAGGGAGGGAGGGAGAGGGAGAGGAGGGAGAGGAGAGAGAGGAGAGGGAGAGGAGAGAGGGGAGAGGAGAGAGGAGAGGGGAGAGGAGGAGGAGAGAGAGGAGAGGAGGGAAGAGGGGAGAAGGGAAGAGGAAAGAAGAGGAGAGGGGAGAGAGGAGGGAAGAGGAGAGAGGAGGGAAAAGGAGGGAAGAGGAGGGAAGAGGGAGTAAATTAATCAATTACTGAAATCATCGTTATTATCACTTGTGAACTTCAGAGCAATGTTGAGATCTTTGTTGATGTTGTTGTTCATTATCATGTTTCAGTGATTGAGAGTGAGGGTCGATTGCAGAGTACCAGTGACTTACTCCAGATCAATGGGACTAAAATGCGGTCTAGCAAATCCTGCAGATCTGTACTGAGTTAGTCCTGATTGCAGCGTACCAAACAGCTAATCCTGAAAACTGGTTTAGCTGACCTGAACAAGTGGAACAAGTTAGACCGATAATGAGGACTAACCCATGATTATCCATTACAAATGCAGATGGAAATTCACAATTTAAAGTGTAAAGACAATCATTTAGCTGTACATTGTCATTGTGATTAAAAAAGCAGCACTGAAGATATTGAACCGGCAAACAAGTCAGAAACATGAAAAGATATGAAAAAAACAAACAATAAATATATTAATGATAAAATATAAAAGCGTTTTTATTACATGAGGTGTGATTCGGGCAAACACATTTAAGTAAAAGTACACCTATATTCATAAAACAAGTGTAGCCATGTGTTGTTTCTATTTAATGCACATTACACTGACATTTTCAGGTTAAATTGAATGCATCAAACTTGCATGCTGTTTTATTATTTAAATACACAGTATCTTATTGTGCAGCCATTTATTCAAATTTTTACAATATTTTAATGAAAAAAAACGAAACCACTCTCTTCAGAATACTTTGTTCCTCAACCATAATAAATTAAGACAAAAAGGAAACGGGCGCCTCATTGCTCTAGTAGTTTAAACTACTGTATACATTCGCTGTCTATCTCAGAAAATGAATAATTGCTTAATATAGTGTACCAACAATATATTAAGGTACATTATATCCTTACATAGTGCAGTTGTCAGTTTTATTAAGGATAGTTCTTCGACTTGGCTAGCAAACTTTACTGAACCAAATGTTCAAAAGGCTTCACTTTTCACTTCACTAGTTTTTAGAGAATAATGGCGCTGTCTTTGTGTTAAAATGTGCTGTACAAACGTAGGATGAGCAAGTGTACTGTCTTATAAGAACATGAGAAAGTTTACAAACGAGAGGAGGCCATTCGGCCCATCTTGCTCGTTTGGTTGTTAGTAGCTTATTGATCCCAGAATCTCATCAAGCAGCTTCTTGAAGGATCCCAGGGTGTCAGCTTCAACAACATTACTGGGGAGTTGGTTCCAGACCCTCACGATTCTCTGTGTAAAAAAGTGCCTCCTATTTTCTGTTCTGAATGCCCCTTTATCTAATCTCCACTTGTGACCCCTGGTCCTTGTTTCTTTTTTCAGGTTGAAGAAGTCCCCTGGGTCGACATTGTCTATACCTTTTAGTATTTTGAATGTTTGAATCAGATCACTGTGTAGTCTTCTTTGTTCAAGACTGAATAGATTCAATTCTTTTAGCCAGTCTGCAAACGACATGACTTTTAAACCCAGGATAATTCTGGTTGCTCTTCTTTGCACTCTTTCTAGAGCAGCAATATCCTTTTTTGTAACGAGGTGACCAGAACTGAACACAATATTCTAGGTGAGGTCTTACTAATGCATTGTAAAGTTTTAACATTACTTCCCTTGATTTAAATTCAACACTGTTCACTATATATCCGAGCATCTTGTTGGCCTTTTTTATAGCTTCCCCACATTGTCTAGAGGAAGACATTTCATAAACTCCTAGGTCATTTTCATAGATTCCTTCTTCAATTTCAGTATCTCCCATATGATATTTATAATGCACATTTGTATTGCCTGTGTGCAATACTTTACACTTTTCTTTATTAAATGTCATTTGCCATGTGTCTGTCCAGTTCTGAATGCTGTCTAGATCATTTTGAATGACCTTTACTGCTGTGTCAATGTTTGCCAGTCCACCTGAACAGGATAACCTCACGTCCGATTTGGCGCGCTGCAATCAGGATTTTGTTTAGTCTGATTTAGCAGATGATCCACCTGTGGTGATTATCTTCTAGTACGCCGCAATCGGGACTAACAAGTGTACTAGCTTTAGTCTAAGCAAGTGGACTAAACCTGCTTAATCTGCTACTTAGACGTAGCAAGTGGACTAACTTTGGCATGCTGCAATCGACCCTGTGTGTGTGTGTGTGTGTGTCTGTGTCACCCTCTCTCATTTGTTTTCCAGAAGAAGAAGAAGTATATTGAAGGTGTGCATTGTTTGGGATCAGCCAATCACAGCGCAAGAGCGCCCTCTACCAGACAGATCTGCACACAGCCTCAACCCACCCCCAGATTATGACATTATTAATAATAAACTGTGCCAAGCAAGGTCCTTCTGGAGTCTCATCCCAATGGGACATGCTCTTCTCTTATTTATCATGTTGAAATGTAGATGTGTGAAGCAGGACAGCGTCAGAAATGAGACTCGGAGGCTGGGAAGCTGCAGGGAAGCGCTAATGTACACGTTTATTAACAGAACAAAACCAGGCACAAATACTGCACAGGGGCCAAAATAAATTAAAATGAAACGTCCACTGCCAGGCTGCTGCACAGTGCCTTCATGAGCATGCCTTCCAAGCTGCTCCACACAAAGGGATTTTCTCTCCCTTTATGTACATGTGGCCATTCCCCAGCCGGCACTCAGTTACTGAATCAGGGAATGGCCACACCTGTGATAGTTGGCAGGGATAGATTTAACCCCATCACTGCCGAACTTACATTCACAGCCCACTCTTTCAAGGGAATTTAACAATGGCCAACAAACCACTCAAGAGATGTTCAAAATGTCTTATCAGTACGTCTCATAAGCAATAGATAACAGATTCGTGTTTTAATAGTTCAAACACAAGTTTCAATACTGAATCATATTTATTAGTATTGTATCTGCTTTACTAACCTTGAGTCTTTAAAGCTCATACTTCATTCAGGTTCAAATGATGGCTGTTTCTTTGTCTGCACTGACTCCTCTTCAGTTTGCAATGATTGCTAAATAACACTGTGGGTGCGTTCACGAGAGGCAGACTTTCGTCATTCTGCGCAGAATCTGCACAGAATCGGAGCAAGTAGCCAATGAATTTTCAGATTCTTTGCAGAATCTGCGCAGACTTAGCAAAGTCTGCCTCTCGTGAACGCACCCTGTGTTTCACGCTTGGAGGATTGCGTTAATCTGATGTCTTAGACCCTAATTTAACTACATGCTTTTAATTATTATTTATTATTATTTATTTCTTAGCAGACGCCCTTATCCAGGGCGACTTACAGTCGTAAACAAAAATACATTTCAAGAATCACAGTACAAGTATTAATACAATTAAGAGCAAGATAAAATACAATGACTTCGGTACTAGCAAGTACAAGACAATAATCCACTGGGTTTCTTAACATTATCCATTAATACATCTCTCTGCATTTAAAAATATCTATCTATCTATCTATCTATCTATCTATCTATCTATCTATCTATCTATCTATCTATAAAGAAGAGCAATCAGAATTATCCCGGGTTTAAAAGGCATGTCGTATGCAGACAGGCTAAAAGAATTGAATCTATTCAGTCTTGAACAAAGAAGACTACGCGGCGATCTGATTCAAACATTCAAAATCCTAAAAGGTATAGACAATGTCGACCCAGGGGACTTCTTTGACCTGAAAAAAGAAACAAGGACCAGGGGTCACAAATGCAGCTTTTGCATAGTTCACACACCCTAGTCTCTGTAAGTCGTCTTGGATAAAGGCGTCCTAAATAAACAAATAATAATAATAATAATAATAGAT
>CM060294.1:3002771-3009626 GCA_030684275.1 Acipenser oxyrinchus oxyrinchus
TTTAAAAAATATTAATTAATAATTGTATTTCTTGAAAGTTTTGTTTCATACACTGTAGTGTACCCAAGTAGTCTGTTGAAAATAAATACTCAACTAAACATTGCTAAACAAAGACTGACGTTGTTTTGTAGCTGCATCGTTCAGTATATTATTATTATTATTATTATTATTATTATTATTATTATTATTATTATTATTATTATTATTACGTTTGTGTGAAAGGACCTTTAACTAAGTTTTGTACTATTTAAATTATTGTAAAGTAATATTTAAACTTGCCAGCTGTCAAACGCAATAGTCTTTATATTATTGTTTTTGTATACTATTTAAAAGCTCTTGTGTGTGTTGATGTACCTAAACCTACATTTTTGGTGGCCTTTCCGTGACCTTTTTTTGAATTCTTGTTTTTTTCTGCAACTCGCCCGTGAAATGTACAAAAAAATCACTGTGACGAAATCGTATCCTTAATGATGTTAAAAGACGAAAGTCACTCCCTGCAAAGTCAAACGAGTCTGCTGTTTGGTTTCTTTCTTTATCACATCAGAAGTGCTGATTTTATATGAATGGGAATTCTCCAGTAATAAAAATAAATTAAAAACAAAAGAGGAGCCTCAAACTGAAACCAGTGAAGATGGAGGTCAGTGTCTCCGTGTCGCTCTTTCAAGACGAGCTCGCCTCTACCATCGAGCACGCAGTGAAAGCGGCTGTAGACACCGTCTTGTGCGAAATTACAAAAGTTGTCGGCGGCAAATTCACTGAATTCCGAATGGAAATGGCTGGAAAGGAGAAAGAGAATGAAAGTCTGAAGCTGAGATTGGAAATATCAGAGAGCGAGTTGAAAGCAGTGCGGGAATGCATGAACGCTGCAGATGCAGACATTAAACAACCTCTCAGAAACATGAACCCCGACTGCAATGAACAAGACTTTCAGAGGAACGAGAACCAGGGATTATTTCAAGGTAAGATTGTTTTATTTTATTTTTTTATGGTATTGCTTGGTCATTCAACTCTTTAAATAACTTCTAAGTCAGTTTTATTGGTGAGGTCTTGGTTAGAATTTCTCTTCAGATCCTTTTAAAGCGCTTATTATGAGTCCCTTAATAACTCAACTCCACTGTCCTAATAGCACACCAGTCTAATTAATTATCCACACTATAAGAAAGTACTGGTCTGTGTTTGTAAAACCCACCTAATTAAGATTTAAATGGGTGTTCTACAAACTATAAGCAAGTACTAGGGTCTTTCCATGACAAATCACACCCCAAAAGTTGGATTTTAAAAACCCCACCATCTCTGATTTACACCAAACTTAGTTCCTAAGGTTGCTTCACTATTTTAGTGAATGGTAGTTTATTTTACTTAGTCAAGTAAGCTTCAGTACATTTTATTTTTAATTCTCTTTTTTTAAAATCATCAGTACACTTCTGAATTACTTCTTAAGTATTTCTATGCGTTCTGTTTTCACCTTTCTGATCAGTTTGAGAAATACACTTTGTTTTCCCTGCAACAGCTGACCCTGGTTTAGTACAAAACTCACACTGCACATTACTGTTGTTTTTTTATTATGGTAATGTCTTAAATGACCATGCTTGCTTTGGCTGAGGAGATATTATCAGCTCATCATCTAACTGTCTGCTGCGTGTTGAAATCACCCTTAAACTCCTGACGGTAAACCATGTTGTGGCTCCTATAGAAGATGCAACAGAGGAACACAATCTGTTCATGGGCCTGTGACGGGGATGGCTGAAGTGATGACGTCAGGAACAACAACAAACACCTGCAGGTTTGCGGTGCAAAGGCTTTTGCGCCGTTTTATTTAAACACAACAATAAAATAAATATTTAAACACAAAAACACACTGCTCACACAGCAAAAATACAACAGGTAAACAAAAAAATAATCACAAACACAATACGAATATAGGTCAGGCTGGGCAAGTCGCTGATCCTGTATTTACTTTTGTTTTGATTTCTCTCTCTATTTAATAAATACACAAATAAACAATATATTATTATATTATTAATTTCTTAGCAGACGCCCTTATCCAGGGCGACTTACAATTGTTACAAGATATCACATTATTTTTTTACATACAATTCCCCATTTATACAGTTGGGTTTTTTACTGGAGCAATCTAGGTAAAGTACCTTGCTCAAGGGTATAGCAGCAGTGTCCCCCACCTGTGATTGAACCCACGACCCTCCGGTCAAGAGTCCAGAGCCCTGACCACTACTCCACACTGCTGCCCTGAAAAATTGTTTCTCATAGAGTTTGACATTCTGTTCTCGCTGGATCAGAATGTTGTGAGGCGCTGAGTGATTAAAAAAGATGCTTTTGCTTGATAAGGGAGGCTTGGAACGTTCAGCAAGTCACCTGACCTTCAATGCAATGAACTTCATCACACAGGTCTGCTAATAATATTTTCTACTGGTTTTATATTCTTTAAAATACATTACAGTCATTACACTATTTGTTGCAGTTTCACAAATGTTCAATTTGTATCCCAAAGATCGTCCTGCTTCCAGTAGCTGTGACAGTCTGGGGTCAGTTTCTGCTCTCCGTGAGTCTGTCAAAACCACCACAGGTGTGGGTGACAGGTCTTTCAAAGCCTGATACCTGAAAAACACTTCAATCTTGTTAGCTGGGCTCCCATCTCTGCATTCTCATTCCCATCATCAGTGGGAAGACTTCAGATAAATGAAGCTGTTTCTATCAAAGAGTCAGACATCTCTCCCACATACACCTTTCACTCAAAAAAGGTGCTTGCACCTTGTGCAAGGGAAGATGGGTTTTAGGGTCACTCCGTGACACCAGACTAATGAATGACTCCCTAACACAGTGTATTCCACAGGATTTCTTCCCCTCTTTCAATAAAGCCCCCCTCTATAGATCTGCATTCCAGTTTCACTCACCTCTCTCAGTGATGCTAGAAGGTGGGGTTTCCTCCTGCAGGATCCGCTCATTGGCCTGGTCACACCCCAGCTCAGTCACTTCCTCCTTGATCTCAACAGTCCTGTCTGCAGAAACAACCCATCGAACAGGAAGCTCTGGGCTGATGTGAGCTGCTTCCATCTCAGAACTTCCTTTGAGTGAGGCTGATCCGTTCTCACTGAAGAAAAGGAGACAAGACTTTTACTTTGTCATTTCAGAATGCATTTCAAGTGCTTTTAGTAAGTAAGAGTTATAATTTTGTATAATTTGTTATAATTTCTTTCACACAGATCCCAAAGAGAGCCATGCTCTGCCTAAATCTGAAGCGCAGGAGAGATCAAGGATAGAATCAGTTCACACACAAGAGGAGTCCTTTCACCAGGAGTGGTGTGCAAGTCTAAAGCAGGTTACAGAGCTGACCTGTGTTAAAGATGAAGAGGTCCCTCGACTGGACTGTGTTCCTATTAAAGAGGAATTCATAGAACAGGAATGTGTCCCCATCGCAGAGGAAGTTCCTACTGAAAATAATGTCTGTACACTTGAGGAGAACAACCAGCTGGGATCCAGCCTGTGTGATGATTGTCCACCTGAATGTGAACTGGGATTTAGAGGTAATCGCAATGTGATGCTAATAAAAGGAGGCTGGTATGAACAGGAGTGATATTAAGCGGGTTTGACTGTATTCTCATCAGAGTTCACTCTAGGAGGTGGTCATGGTTAGAGCCCCTTGTTTTTTCGCAAATACAAAATGCAACATATAAAACGAAATGCAAATATAAAAAGAAATTATAAAACAAACATAGAGTGACATTTTTAAATTGTGAGGCAAATACTTGCAATCGTAGTTGTCAAGGCTCAGCCGTTACCATAGCAATTAAACAACGCTGCGAGGAATTTGAGCATGATGGGATGTGTGCCGCTGACAGTGACAAAATAATGATGTACAGAACCGTCGGCTGGAATGAGAGTCCAAAGATACCGTCGTTAAACATCGTTAGCTGTTTGTTTTGCTTTGGGGGAGAATATGACTTGTTTGTTTGTACAGTATTTTGCATTAGTATGCTAATTCTTTGTTTTATTTCAAGTGGTGCAAGCTTTGCACTGGAGCAAATGCTGTTATGGTTTTGAATGGATTTGAATGAATGACTCTGCTTTGCTGAGTGTTTAAATACTGAGAAACCCCACGCTTGTATACTGGAGCCCTGCTTCAGTGCAAGGGGATTGAAATACAAATCCAGTTTTTTGTAATGGGTAGATTGCTTTATGTGCAATTATTATGACAGCCCCACAATAGTAGGGCAGTGTGTGTATATGTATGTGTATATATATATATATATATATATATATATATATATATATATATATATATATATATATATATATATATATATATATATATATATATATATATATATATATATATATATATATATATATATATATATATATATATATATATATATATATATATATATATATATATATATATATATATATATATATATATATATATATATATATATATATATATATATATATATATATATATATATATATGTACTGGGGCAGCAGGGTGGAGTAGTGGTTAGGGCTCAGGACTCTTGACCGGAGGGTCGTGGGTTCAATCCCAGGTGGGGGACACTGCTGCTGTACCCTTGAGCAAGGTACTTTACCTAGATTGCTCCAGTAAAAACCCAACTGTATAAATGGGGAATTGTATGTAAAAATAATGTGATATCTTGTAACAATTGCAAGTCGCCCCTTAGAAAGGGTGTCTGCTAAAATAAATATATATATTATACATTTTTTATTTTTATTTATTTTATTATATTATCTTATTGTATTTTTATATAGTACATGGGCAGTATTTACTGTAAGTAGGCAGTTGATTAAAACATGGTGTATACAAGACTATTATTGATATACATCTATTTGAGTTGTTTTATTAATGTGCATCTGTAATAAAACAACATTTGTGAAAAATAAAAGGAAAAATTATAAAAAGACTAAAAATTTCATGGGGCTCTTGTCATGGTTATGAGGGGAAGCCCTGCAGAAGAGTGAATGTGTAAGAATGCTGTACAGTAACCTTTGTCTCTTCTCTTTTTTCTCTAGCTGCTAAAGGCAATCACACAAGAGGGGCTCCATTTCCCTGTGCTGATTGTGGGAAGAGATTCAGTCGTTTATCACAGCTTAAAATCCACCAGCGCGTTCACACAGGAGAGAAACCTCATCACTGTACTGAGTGTGGGAGGAGTTTCACACAGTTACAAAATCTTAAAATCCACCAGCGTGTTCACACAGGAGAGAAGCCTTATCCCTGCTCTGATTGTGGGAAGAGTTTCACGCGATTAGAAGGTCTTCAATCACACCAGCGCAGTCACACAGGAGAGAAACCTTATCACTGCAGTGAGTGTGGGAAGAGATTCAGTCGTTTATCAAACGTTAAAAGACACCAGAGCAGTCATACAAGTGAAAAACCTTATCACTGTGCTGAATGTTGGAAGAGTTTTACATATTCAGGTTCCTTGAAAATCCACCAGCGGACTCACAAAAAAGAGAAATCTTATCAAAGTAGTGAATGACTGAAGCGTTTCCATCAGTTATCAAACCTTAAAAGACACTATGCAGTTCACACAAGAGTGAAGCCCTGTCCCTCCACTGAATGAGGGAGGAAGTTCAGTCAGTTACTGGGTCTTGAAGAACACAAGAGAATTCACAGAATTTCAGTCACCTGAGGACACATAAACACCAGGAGTAAATTTGACTAATACAGAAATATTTACTGCAAACAAAATAAGTTGTTTGATAAATAGGTATTCCTAATCACTTCAGATCAAAAATGTGTGCTCACATATGGAAAGTATTAACTATTACTTCTTGTTTGGACCATTCATCATCTGAATCATTCTGATTTTGTTACATCACATTAGTAATTTATGAAATAGATTTTAGTTGCATTTGCAAGATTCCACTTTCGTCTCATGCATTGCTGAGTCTCTCAGTTTGAACACTAGGATTATAATATATAACTCACCAATAATGACCAAGTCTCCAGCTCTTTCAAGTCAATGCTAAGCTTTGGTCAATACTGATTTTCATACCTCAAACGCAGTTGTGTTGTTGACAGGCTCTGATTGCAATAAAATGCCCCCAGTATGCAGTTTCACAATCACAATCGAAAAACTGACTGATCAGTAACCTGAGAATGAATGACATACCTTGAAAATGCCCCCATTCAGAATTGTTATCCAAGTAGTTCATTGTGTTTTATTTTAGATCACACCTGGGGGACTCACAAAGGGACAGCATTATAAGTAGTAGTGTAACTCTCACTGGACAAATCATCTCCATATTGTGCTTTACAAACATCATTTTAAAGAATTACTCAATAAACTGAAATATTCCCTTCATATGTGGTGTTTTCCTTGTATGTCACGAATCTAAAATAAACAGAGAATAAACTTCTTGGGAAAAAACCTTGTACACAATATACCCTCCTTTTTGAATGCAGGAAAGGCTGTGTTGCACTGTAGCTGTTCTGAGGATGTGTTGCCGGTTCCCTTCATGCATTGACATTAAAATGCTGCAAGAGCAACTCTGAATAACCAGATTAATGATTTCCATTACATGAGAGAAGATGTTAAAACTTCATGCTGATTTGAACTTGGCTCTCGCCAAGTTCAAATCTGCAAGAGCAACTCTGAATAACCAGATTAATAAATATAACAAGGAGCTGAATTCAGTGTGGTGGTGTTGTTGAAATGTATTTTTATATTTAAATCAATGTTGATTGCATGCATACAACTGAAAAATGATATTTTGTTGTTTGGGGGGGGGGGCTTAAAATGGTTGATGCCAGCACTGTGGAAGCCTGACACACATGAAGTCTGGCCATGGGGAGAGAGCTTCTGAAGACAGGTT